>JAQPZY010001464.1:577500-1007500 GCA_029931535.1 Margaritifera margaritifera
GCAAACTCTATCATACTCTTTAAATTAAGATTACTTTTAAGATTGCAAGACATATAACACTGTGGGACAAATGTTGTTCTTTACTGATGTGGGTCCTTTGATAACAGTGTTATATTTTACTTTTTCTAATCCTTATCCGCCATCTTCCAGGTAAATGCAGAGATAATATGTATATCTAAAGTCTTTGGGCATATATATATATATATATATATATATATATATATATATATATATATATATATATATATAATGACACAGAAATTCATAACGGCGCAAATACAAAACAGTTTCCCAACGTTTCGAAAATAAACAAGCAAAGGATAAACAATAGAAGAAAGAAAGAAGACAAAATTAGAAAATGGTCTAAAACGGGTCAACTACACACACACACACACACACACACACACACACACACACACACACACATATATATATATATATATATATATATATATATATATATATATATATATATATATATATATATATATATATATATGGAATGACACCAATATAACCAAACGTGTTAGAGACTTATAAATCATTCCAAGAGAAACTATAAATAGCATTCTTTTTTCCATGTATTATGGTACAAGGTTTAATATACATATGTAGTATGGTGCAAGCTTTAATATACATATGTATTATGGTGCAAGCTTTAATATACATATGTAGTATGGTGCAAGCTTTAATATACATATGTATTATGGTGCAAGCTTTAATATACATATGTATTATGGTGCAAGCTTAATATACATATGTATTATGATGCAAGCTTTAATATACATATGTATTATGGTACAAGCTTTAATATACACATGTATTATGGTGCAAGCTTTAATATACACATGTATTATGGTGCAAGCTTTAATATACCCAATGAGACCAAAATCCTTTATTACCCATCGATCAATTGATGCATCCATCCATCAAGGCATCTGTTTTTGTTTCGTTTTGTTTTGTATTGTCTTCGATACGTAATCTGTGTAATAGGCACGATCTTTCAAAATACCAAGCCATGATATTGGATTAAGTGATCCTGTTCACGTCTTGATTTATATGGGCGAGAAAATAAGGATGTAAATTTTGTTTTCCTTAGTACATAACGGATCTATATGCACTTTTGCCATTCATGACCTGTGTTATACAGACGAAGCTATCCATCAGTGGTTCCCATCCTTCTTTTGCTGCGACCCTAAATTGGCCACCACACAGGACCTCATGACTCTTAGGCTTATGATATGATTTAACTCTTTTCTTCTGATGACCCTACGCGACCCTACTGAGGACCCCCCCCCCCCCCGCGACCCTGATTTGGGTCGCGACCTGAAGTTGGGAACCGCTACTATCCATAAACACCTCGTAGGTTTCTATGGATATAGATCTTTATTTGCATTAAACCGATTGCCAATCAGCAGATTTATACAAATACGTTTAAGTTTGTTACAGAAATTATTTGATTACGGCACGTTTGATACATACAATAAAATCTGATCTATTACATGTACAAACGTCCAGTCAGTACGAGAGATACATACTTACATATACATACACACATCCACCTACATATAAGCGAAACAAACAGCACTGTGCAGCTACTCTGAGAAACTGGCGAAGCGCATTCGAGATCTACGGATCCTTTTTTCTGCTTTTATAGGATCTATTAGAATTATATTCTTTGATTTAAGTTTCAATAACACAAAAATATAAAAATATATACTTTGTTTACTTTTTGTGTCTGTTATTGTTATTTGTTTGTGTCGTTTGCCTTGAAAAGGGATCCGTAGATCTCAAAAGCGCTTAGCCAGTTTCTCAGTCTTGTTGCACATTGCTTTTTCATGCTTGTTTCCTGTATAATTTGCTGTTCACAAAAACGACCTATCAAAGATACAGTGCAATTGGAAAGATTGTTATTTGCAATATAATTTGTATCTTAGTAGTACCAGTAAGAACATTAAACATGAAATATAATTTGTATCTTAGAAGTACAAGTAAGAACATTAAACATGAAATATAATTTGTATCTTAGTAGTACCAGTAAGAACATTAAACATGAAATATAATTTGTATCTTAGAAGTACCAGTAAGAACATTAAACATGAAATATAATTTGTATCTTAGTAGTACAAGTAAGAACATTAAACATGAAATATAATTTGTATCTTAGTAGTACCAGTAAGAACATTAAACATGAAATATAATTTGTATCTTAGTAGTACCAGTAAGAACATTAAACATGAAATATAATTTGTATCTTAGTAGTACCAGTAAGAACATTAAACATGAAATATAATTTGTATCTTAGTAGTACAAGTAAGAACATTAAACATGAAATATAATTTGTATCTTAGTAGTACCAGTAAGAACATTAAACATGAAATATAATTTGTATCTTAGTAGTACCAGTAAGAACATTAAACATGAAATATAATTTGTATCTTAGAAGTACCAGTAAGAACATTAAACATGAAATATAATTTGTATCTTAGTAGTACCAGTAAGAACATTAAACATGAAATATAATTTGTATCTTAGTAGTACCAGTAAGAACATTAAACATGAAATATAATTTGTATCTTAGTAGTACAAGTAAGAACATTAAACATGAAATATAATTTGTATCTTAGTAGTACCAGTAAGAACATTAAACATGAAATATAATTTGTATCTTAGTAGTACCAGTAAGAACATTAAACATGAAATATAATTTGTATCTTAGTAGTACCAGTAAGAACATTATACATGAAATATAATTTGTATCTTAGTAGTACCAGTAAGAACATTAAACATGAAATATAATTTGTATCTTAGTAGTATAAGTGAGAACATTATACATGAAATCTGATATATAGCAATGCTGTATTAAACTTACTTCGCATCGTGCCATAAGAGATTTGCATGTTACAGAATAGTGAGTGAGAATCCATCCCTATGACAGCTAATGTTCTAAAATATATTCACTCTCAATTCAATTTCATGGACGTTTTTATTCCTATAAATTTGTCCCTGGTTTGTTTACTCCGGGGTACTTTTGATTACTAAACTGGTCTCAACTAGTAGATTAGTAACAAATTTAGTAAACTGTGTCGCCATTAAGTCCATTTTTCGAATAACTTATTTGTCTGGAGGGCGAAATGATATACTTAAATTGTCAAGAGACTCATTAGGATAATGGCTAATTGATCAAATGCTAATTTTGAAAGAGTTGATAAGCATAATGTCTCATTTGCTAAATGCATCTTTATCTGAACTAGTTTTGTCCTTATAGGATTAAAACGTGACTTTCGAGTAAATTAATAAAACAAAGAGTCAAAACAGGTGATGTACTGGTGAAAATACCTCAGCGTTTAGATACGTCGATGTATAGCAGAAACAGATACATATTTATCTGACATTGTTGTTCAGTTCTAATTAGAACAATACATCAGAACTCTCACAATACTAAACCAATTATTCAAGTGGGTCAGGTTTCACCAATCAGAATACATATGCATATGACCATGCCGTGACGTAATAGCCTTTAAAAGATAGGGATAATTTTACATCAGCGATACAACATAGATCAGTCTTTATAATGGATGTCTGCTACACGACATAGTTGTCATTGATGAAACGTCTGAGATTAGAATCCGCATACCCTAAAATTTGTGTCAAAATAAATCCACTAATTCAGCATGGCGCAAATGAAGTGTCACATGGACGTAACACTCGATCACTTGACTTATTTAATCTTGTAAATGTAAAACGACCACAATATTGATTAAAGCGTCTAGCGACCGTTATAAATGCAAATTATGCTGGCTATTTGCTCTCTATTATAGAGTATCATTAAAAGTGCAATAGCCATTTGTAAGGTTTCTGTATGGAGTAAATGCCGATGTGTACCGCAAGTAACTTGTTGCTGCAACAGTTATTGTACATCAACAAATAGATAGACCCTCTTACTGTGTGGATAACAGAATTAATTACTGTCAGTCTTGAGGTAGCCTTGTACAGGGAAGATACGTTCTACTTCTCTGTCATTTACGGTGATTTCACTACACGTCGTCATCAGTCATGAGGTAGCCTTGTACAGGGAAGATACAGTCTGCTTTTCTGTCATTTATGGTGATTTCACTACACGTCATCATCAGTTATGAGGTAGTCTTGTACATGGAAGATATATTCTCCTTCGCTGTTTTTTTACGGGAACTTCACTATAAATCATCCAGAGAAATAGCATAAGAATTTGAAGGTGGAAACTTCATAGATTTTAGTGACAATAATTGAGATTGTTGTCAGTGATTGATGTGCTTCATCATATGAAGCGTGAACTTTTGGGAGAATGTACATGTATCTAAAAAACTAAATGCGACTATTCAGGTGGCATATTAAGGATTTATAAACATGTGTATGGTGTCAACATGCTTTTCGATCACGTCCGTTTTATCGGAAATAAATTTCAACCTAGAATCAACTTTGGTCACTGGAAATGAACCATATCTGCAAGGAGCTTAGGGCATGGTTTATGAGAATTATAGATCACTACATCTTCGATATAGGTAAGTAAATTTCGGTATTTTATGTTAACGCAAACTACTTATATCCTTCAATCTTTATAAAATTAGGGATTGATTTACCAAAACAAATATTTTTATATTCGTAAGTTCATAATCGAGACATAGCATTGCATGCATTCCAAATAGTCTTATATTCATAAGTTCATAATCGAGATATGGCCTTGCATGCATTCCAAATATTCTTATATTCGTAAGTTCATAATCGAGACATGGCCTTGCATGCATTCCAAATATTCTTATATTCGTAAGTTCATAATCGAGACATGGCCTTGCATGCATTCCAAATATTCTTATATTCGTAAGTTCGTAATCGAGACATGCTCTTGCATGCATTCCTTTCGATACAAAGAAAAAGATAACCAAAAAGATCCTATGTTTTTAGACGCATTCCTTTCAGCACGCTCAATTATGCTTTTATATATATATATATATATATATATATATATATATATATATATATATATATATATATATATATATATATATTGGTGCAAGACGATTGTTGCCGTAACCAGCAGACCTGGGTTCGAGTCTCCGAAGGGAACAAATAAATTTTTTTTTATCTAACCTGTATGATAATATTCTTTCTTAATATATCATAATTTGACTCTATATTATCACTCACCCCCATGTAGGATCCAGGGATAGCACGTTCCGCTCTGTGAGGTGTGTATATATATATATATATATATATATATATATATATATATATATATATATATATATATATATATATATATGGAGAGAGAGAGAGAGAGAGAGAGAGAAATTAACACTATAATTGGTAACGGCGCAAATACAAGACAGTTTCTCAACGTTTCGAGCTAATCAAGTTCTTTGTCAGGAGAAGGAACAACTTACATCCACAAAATAAACACTAAACTCAAAATCCAAGAGAAAACATGGACTATTGCACATTTAAATGACAGGGGAAATCTACAAACATGAGCTAAATAACGGAAGAAAGACAGAAGAAATAATTGAAAAACAGCCCAAAAATGAGTAAACTGAATGT
This sequence comes from Margaritifera margaritifera, assembly GCA_029931535.1. Taxonomy (NCBI): domain Eukaryota; kingdom Metazoa; phylum Mollusca; class Bivalvia; order Unionida; family Margaritiferidae; genus Margaritifera; species Margaritifera margaritifera. The sequence goes on from JAQPZY010001464.1 coordinate 583,075, forward strand.
ATATTTTGTGTTGCTGTCCGATTACCAAATTTTTATAACAAAACTCGAAGATGGGGTGATCGTGTTTATCGTGTAGAGAACCACATACATTACAAATCATATGGCAGATAAGAATCCTTCCAATGCATTTGATCTACGTAAAAGTCAGGTTTGTCAGAAGATTATTATCGAGGCTCACTGTAAGAGACCAGTATTAAATAAATACACTGTATGTAGTACCTGAGACCACAAGAAGTGTACAAAACTTCTTCCCAGTACAGCGTAAACACCAGTGTCCCAGTATTCTACGGCATTAGTTTAAAAACATAACTCTGTCTCTGGCAGTTGTGGGTGTGAGCTCTGTCTCTGGCAGTTGTGGGTGTGAGCTCAGAAAGACGTGTAACTTTTATCAAAGTCTTTTTGAAAAGTTTACTTCCAAGATCAGCAGCAACGAAAACAAAAACAACTTGGTTCTTACAGCCCAGCTTGGCCGTAGAACATACTTGCTACTTCATCCGCTGTTAATTTGGTACAGATTCCAGTCTATAATATGTAGAAATTTCCTCTAGCTGGAGGTGTTCAGTTGCTATGCAGATATTGCCAATGAAATGTGTGTGTGGACGATGCAAGTAACCATACATGTGTCAGAAGGACTAATGTTCTTTTTTTTCTGTTTGTTAGTGCTTTCAGATGATAATATATCAATTTGATACAAAATTATAGTTTGAAACAATCGTCAATTACGTATCTGAACCTCAATATATTTGAGAGAGATGGTCGTGTGGCAGATGCCATTTATATCAATAGTCATAAATGTTTGTTAAATGTGTTGAAGTAATTGCTGTAGAAAGATAAAGAACAAATTACTTCCCCCTTTCTCCAGAGGGTATTCTCAACAGTAGATTACCATAAAGGCACAAAGATAAGAGTATAGATGAGCAATATAAAAAAAGCATAAACAAAAGTTTGTCTTTAAGAACAATCTACAATCTGTATTGTAAATTAAACATACCCAGTCACATGATTACAAATATATAACCTAATCAACCTGAAAGAATAAAATTATCAGAAGATCAAATACACAAGGTAAAGATAAAAAGTTTGGCAGCTAATTATGTAATATTGATTCGTAGCAATTAGCAATTATGTGTGCACTTCCTATTGGGGCAAGCGAACCATTTATGTTTAACTACTCTGCTTCCGAGACCGTGATAGCGTCTGGACATGATAGCCACGTGTTTCTACTGTCGCGAACATAACAGGAAGTAATCACAATAAATCATTAAATAACCCTTTGTGCCGAAGTTACATTCAGTTGTGTTGCTTTTTGTTGATATTGAGGTTTTGTACATAAATCAAAATTACGCAAGTTTTTTCAACGCTTAAAGCTGGGTGCAATAAACATAGTAATCCCTTGTCAAGGGGTTACAGTTTTATGGTCCGAATCTTCACTGGCTCAGTAGTCTGAAAGAAGGGTTCACTGGTCCGATGGTTCATTGATCGGAAGGAAACTTTCAATAATCCGAATGTCTATCGATCTGAATGATTCACTGGTCCTAAGGTTCATTGATCCGAAAATAATTATAAAAATATTGATTCTTTTGATTCAGTGCAAACGTGCTTCGAAACAAAAAGACCCGAAATATCCCATAAATAATCTTGAAAGGGATTTGGTAACCTAAGTTCATTGCAATTACTCCTGGTATATAGAGAGCCAGCACAGCCATCACCACCCTTCTCTCTACCACCTCCTTTAAAAAATCGAAATGGCTTTAGCACAGTGTCTTGGGCAGTACACGTATACACACTTCTACATAGATTAAATGTTGTTTTTTTTGTGTATGAAAAATACTAGATGCTACATATTTAGTGAGGGATAACCATCTCGTTAATCCTCCTATATCATAAAATAATTTACTGCTATAATATCAAAAGATAATTGTGTACCAAATTAAATAATAATCTCTTTTTTCCATGATATGCAACGTTACAACAATTCTGATTGCTCTAGAATCATTCTTGAATTACATGGCAACGTGAACATTCGGAAATATTTGTCAGTTTAACTTTTGTTATAGTACGTAGATGGATAATATATGGGGGCTTTTGTGAAGGGGAAGCAAGTCATGCTTCTCAGGAGGTTTCATTTCTTCAAGATAATATTCTCTTCAAATATCAATGTAAATGTATTTATTACAGAATTTTAACATGCAACTTTACATTCGTAGGATTTGAAAATTAAATGCCAGCTGAACTACCTGATAACATGCACTAGTAAAGCAGGCTGATGTAATGTATTTAATTTTCTCCATTCGAGCTGTTAATATATCAACATATAGTGTCTTAAAAGTATTACTAGTTCAGTTGAAAAATATTCTGCAGAAAGAGAATGGAAAGGGAGAAGGAGGAGTGGGACACTGAGCGATGATATATACCTTAAATATGAAGTTAGTTCTTTGTATTTAATTAAAGTATAGGTATATACCATAGATTCCATCTTTTATAATTATTGTAAATCAAGAAAATAATGAGTGATAGAAAACAATGCGAAAAATGCAAGCGAGACATGTTATCATTGATTAGATCTCGCATTATTTTAATGAAACATTTTACTCCTGATTTAGGGATTATTTATGTAAAATGGGCGGCAACATATGGGATGGTTAGACTGTATTTGGCCATTTGCAAATGGAATTTACCCGTCGACTTTCAATATCGCTAAAATCGCGCGAGAAATCCTTAGGTCTTCTAGGCTGATTCCCTGCCCTGGTAGGCTTTGCTTCTGAACTGACCAGATAAAACAGAGAACCAAACGAATCATAGTAGTCACCCAATCTGAACGATTTGAATGTCATCAGTAGTAAAACTCTACGTTGAGATTTGTATATGTATCTTTTCTTCATTTAATTATTACGGACCAAAAGTTTTCAAAAGAAGCACACGCAGAATTTATGTGGTATTTTGACAGAGCTAAAATGACATCTTCTTTTCTAAGCATATAGTGTGGACCATCAAAAAAAGACTGCTTTATGCGAGAGTGATCTGGGTCCATGATGTTTGCGGTTGGTTGCACTGTGCGACGTGTATCGTGGTCTATGATGTTTGAGGTTGGTTGTATTATGAAATTGAATATTGGTCTATGCTGTTTGCGGTTGGTTTCATTATGCAATGTGTATCTTGGTCTATTCTGTGTGCGGTTGGTTGCATTATGCGACCTTTATCCGGGTCTAAGCTGTGTGCGTTGGTTTCATTATGCGACGTGTATCTTGGTCTATACTGTTTGCGGTTGATTGCAACGTATGCACTGGATTATAGGTCAATTTTAGATACTTCAATTGTGCTTTCCTTGTATTTGTGTTATTAAAAGGCGTGAAAAATACGGGTTACACTGACTTAAAAAAAAATAAAAAAATAAATAAGCGATTATTAACTGCGAACATTTTGGACCTAGTTCTGCAAAGACACAATGCATTTTTAGAACAGGATCTGTAGTTTTCACTTGCAATCATTATTGAAGCGAAAGCATAGACCAGTATCTAACAGTTCATTATATGTCTAGGAATCTGGTTTTCGCTGCTTTCGGTTGACCCCTTATAGAGAGCGATTATATACGGAGAGAGAGAGAGAGAGAGAGAGAGAGAGAGAGAGAGAGAGAGAGAGAGAGAGAGAGAGAGAGAGAGAGATTATGTTTATGGCTAATAACAATCTTTCCAAATGACTGGATTTTCGACAGATGGTATTTGCTTGATATAAATTATATTTGACAAAGTATGATAAACGTCATGCATTAGGTAGGTAGACTTGCCTGGATGCTGCTCTCAGACTCGACTAAAGTATTGTTACGGAATTATGTATCATTTCTTTTAAATAATGGTATAGTTTTATTAGTTTATGACCTCTGTATAATAGTCTAATAGGTGTCGTCTTGCAGCGTACACATATACGGTAATTTCAATGTGACCCAGTACATTGGTCCTGGGAAAATCAATATTGTCGTTTGAAGCATTAGTCATGTCACGTGATACAGCTCGCGAGGTTTGCACTTTTGACCTGGATTCAATGTTTTGTCCTGGATTTCGCAATATACAGAAAATGATTCATTTTGTTGACCAGAATGTTAGAATAATATCGTAGTAACTAGATGTTGATTTGAGACGGAATAAGAAATGGGTTTTGTTTGTTTCTAAGACGTAGGTTAAGAAAACTATATAAATAAGATGTAATCGGAGCGTTCGTCATTCTTCTTGATAGTACGTTCAGCCTGAGAGGTCATAAACGAGATTGGTTCATTTTGTGTGGTATTCTGCTTCAGAGATATACAGTACATTTTTGGATTTAGTACTGCTACTTCAACTTTAAGAATTATTCAGCTCCGTTGGAATTATCGGAAACATTTCTAGAACTTGTGTGATATTCCATATTCACAAGGATTATTTGGAATTAATAATATTTGGATATAACTGATTCTTGTTAGTACATCCCCACAGTGGTCTTTTCATTCGGAATATTCTTCATTCGGAATAATTTGGATTAACTTCCGGATCAGTGAACTTTAGAACAATTTAGGTCTTTTAAGGATATTCTATACTGTAAGTTATTTTTAATTCTTTCACTTTGATTGTTTGTTGAAATATTTTAATATTTTAGAAAATTAAGTATTTGGGTTTAAAATTTTGAAAGCTTGCTTGAGTATTTTCTTTTGTTACATTACCCCTAGTCGTAACAGTATTCAAAGATTCAAATTATTTATGTTGTATAAAATTGATATTTTTTGTCGATTGAGGATCAAAATCATGCAAGAGATGCAGCAAAATGTACAAAAGGATCCTACCAAGCCAGTCAAAAGGGTGCATGAAGAGGTCCTCCGGATGAACGGGGGAAATGTGGACGTGGACAGCTTCACAGGCTTCCAAAATATCCGCTCACAAAGGACACGAGTATCACTAATGCCGCCCATCCTCTGGGAGATGAACGACGTTCTGATAGAGGCCAACTGGCAGGATACCTGGGCAGAAGAACAGTTAGTAACCTTCCAGGATGATAAATGGAGCATTCTGATTTTCGCAACCTGAAACAATTTTCAAACATTTCATCTGTGTGAGACAATTTATATTGTTGGTACTTTCTAAATCTCCTCGACCTTTTTCTAATTGGTGTCCATTCATGGTTTGTCTTATGATATGGTCCTACCATTTGTTATGTGTCTTGTGAGTGGCAACACAATCCGGCATTATAGACAACTTCTTCACCGACTGAAAGCCACAGTCCGAAAAGTTATAGGATAACCGCTTTCGTCGTAACAATGTTATTTGCGACTTTGAGTTATCCCTTATAGGGTTGGTACAGACCGAACCTAGCAATATTCGCACTTTTGTCAGAGTATATGGCGCAAACTACAGGTAGTGGGGCTGGCTAACCACTGTGCCCGCCGCCTGGAGCTCCGCCAATGTATTCGGAAATTGATAACCTTTGGGAACTTTCCTGTGGTTCAAAAACTTTCAACTCATAGCAATTTTGCGTTCCACCACCGGCCTTACACGGAGGAACCCTGCTCTTCAGGATTTCCTCAACTACATCTTAAGGAATTACTTTCATGTGAAATTCCCAGCTCCCATGTTTAACGTTTTCTCTAGGAATAGTGAGAATAGACCAAACACCCAAATTGAAGGTTTTCACAACAAGTGGAACAAACCTGTCGAACAAACACATCCTAATCTCAGGCAGTTCATCAGAAAATTTCTGAGTTAGCCTCAGCAGGTGTTCTTGATGGAATCCCCCCCCCCCCTCCACCAAAAAGAAGTCAGGGGATGCGTTTAGAGGAATTACTGAGACGTCACAAGCAGCAATACATCAGAGGTACCGGGGCATTACACACCTTAATGGGCTGGGGTGCTGCATGCCGTTACAACCTTCCTGTAAACAGAGTTTTGTTTTATGTAGAGATATATCTGAGAATGTTGTATCTAAACTTTACGAACAACTCCGATTTCAGAGGTGGTATGTTTTGTTTTGCATGCCATGAAAATCTGAACGAAATTTTCCAATAGAGAAATAAATATGAGAAAGTTTGTCACTAAAGGCTTTATGTAAGATTGAAACCTTTTTCTGCAAATACCAATAAAACAGTCATTTATACTACCAATACCAATAAAACCATCATTAGTACTACAAATACCAATAAAACAGTTATTAGTACTACAAATACCAAAAAAACAGTCACTAGTACTACAAATACAAATAAAACAGTCATTAGTACTACCAATACAAATAAAACAGTCATTTATTTAAGGTCCTGAAACCCTTTTCTACAAATACCAATAAAACAGTCATTTATACTACCAATACCAATAAAACAGTCATTAGTACTACAAATACCAATAAAACAGTCATTAGTACTACAAATACAAATAAAACAGTCATTAGTACTACCAATACAAATAAAACAGTCATTTATTTAAGGTCCTGAAACCCTTCTCTACAAATACCAATAAAACAGTCACTAATACTACAAATACCAATAAAAGAGTCATTTACTTACAATCTTAAAACCCTTTTCTACAAATACCAATAAAAAGGTCATTTATACTACAAATACCAATAAAACAGTCATTTATACTACAAATATCCACAAAACAGTCATTTATTCTACCGATACCAATAAAACAGTCATTTATACTACAAATATCCACACAACTGTCATGTATTCTACCAATACCAATAAAACAGTCGTTTATTCCACAAATACCAATAAAACAGTCATTTTTGAAAGTATTGAAACCCTTTTTTATAAATACCAATAAAATAGTCATTTATTGTACAAATACCAATAAAACAGTCATTTACTTAAAGGCTTGAAACCCTTTTCTACAAATACCAAAAAAACAGTTATATTACAAATACCATTAACACAGTCATTTATACTACAAATACCAATAAAACAGTCATTTATTCTACAAATACCAATAATTAGGAACATTAAGCAGTAACCATCTCAAGGATGTGAAAACTTTTCAAACCACCTACATGTAAGCACACACACACACAGACACACAGACACACACACACACACACACACATATATATATATATATATATATATATATATATATATATATATATATATATATATATATATATATATATATATATATATTACATACATACATATGTGTGATGGATGGTTGGTTGGGATGGTCCATAAATGGATTTCCAGAGGATTCTAACCCAGAAGTCAATCAATAGATCAATCGTTACATTAATTGGTGCCACGTTTGGAATATAGGTCATCTCTTTTATGTCTTGCATCTATTGTGTGCAAATGGGTTTACTGGGAATAAATGGGCAAATGAAAAGAACATATGGAAGGTCTTCAATTTGCAGAAACGTACGTATATATAAGTATATCTGCAACAAAACTGAACATATCTTCTGTGGTGCAAACATCCACCGAACTGAAAGATGCTTACATTATGACAAAAGTTAAAATCCCAAGATACTTCTTTGAAAAGTTAGCGTGTCATCAATTATTTTTGCAATTTTTTCCATACCTGGTTAACTAGTGTATCATATTCCCGAAGGAAAAGAGCTTGTTTAAAAAAGACTTGCAGTTGTATTCCATTTTTTGCAAACATGCTTGAGTGAAAATTAAAGCAGCTTCTAAGATAAAGAGATCCCATTCTTATCTAGGCAGTTCTATTCTATTATCTCTTTAATGTGGTCTATACAAATAATATTAAACTGGAACGTAAATTAATCTTGTTCAACCAAGCTGTCGCCAGGCTGCGTGAGATCTTCGCCAAACCTTTAGCGGAGATCAGAGGAGGCCACATGATTGTCTGGTTGAACGAGACTAGATGTCAAGACTTTGTGGCTCACGTGTTACGGTACTTGTAATGTGTTTAACAAACACTTTTGCATACCTTTTCCGTACCGTACCATTTCTGATCTTTTCAAATCCCCTATCGTACCGTTCCCTTTTGTACAGGTTCCATCCGCCCATAATTCGTTTCGTCATCGTCGTACCGTTTTGCAAAGTTTCAAGATAGTTTTCCAGCGTCTCACCAACAGTTGTTATTGTAATCTGGTTTTCTGCTTAAATTAAACTTTTAAGAAAGTTAATCTATTCCCCATAAATTCTATTAAATCAAGTACAAGTTCTACACACTGAAATCAACTGTTCAAATCGTTTATATCTTACCTGATTAGCGTCTCATATCGTACCGTTTTAAACGGTCCTCCTGAGTATACCATCTAGTTTTCATTGCGTTTAAACCGTTTTCGTACCGTAGTAAACCATTTGTGCACTGTACTATCTTCATACCGTTTCCAATGTTACAAAAGACGGTGAAAGTGTATGCATTGAAATCTCCCTTTCAAATTAAACAAAAATACTGTAAACTTCCATTGAAGGTATAAACTAGCATCCAGGCAATAGCTGCAGATGCTCGTTGTTACAGGTGATGAAATTCAGAGGAAATTATGGACCGTAACTATGAGAGAACGTAGTACACGCTGTGCATTTTAAAGCTAATTGATATAATTTATGCATACACACATACATACATACACACATACATACATACACACATACATACATACACACATACATACATACACACATACATACATACTCGTTCTTTCAACTAATGTATCCTCAAATGTTTCTCGTAAATTTTGGCAAGAAGACAAAGTTAGACCTAAATAAACAATCCATATTATACTTATTACTCTGTAGCATCGTGAATCAAGTACATCACTCCCGGATAACGTGACTGGGAAATCCTTTCATGGATAAACCTGTGTGAAACATTTTCGCTGCAAATGTTATTGAAAATATATATATATATAGATATATATATATATATATATATATATATATATATATATATATATATATATATATATATATATATATCAGACGTTTAAGGTTTTTCCTGAATGTTTCTTGCGAAAAATAGTATTGAAGATAATTATTTCAAGAAGGTTAACTACTGTCAGCCACGTAGGACCAATTGTTTTGTTTTGTTCCTACTAAAATTAGTAATCAATGTCATTCCTGGAGAATAAATTATTAACGTTTCCTTTGGGAAATTTCAACGAGTTTTGATAGAAATACTGTGCACTCTCATCAAAAGAAGGGGTCGAAGTGGATAAAACCCAGATCAATTTTATTGTCAATAACATTAAGGTACAACGTGTTTAGAAATTGAGAGAAGACAATTTTCAGATATTTCGGATGTGTATACCATGGAAAGATAACCGACACATTTCAAGATTGATTAGCGTAGTTATTTAAAGAGGATGAAAGTAAATTAGTAAACAGCTTTTCAGACAAACGAATTTTGTGCATTAATTATTAGAAGCAGCCAATGAAACTTTAGCTAACCTCACACTTCATTTTTCAAAAATGAGATTAAATGGTGTTTTGATACTGTGCGAAAAGAGTGGAGAAAGTAATCCTGAAAAGTTTTTCATTTCAGTAACTCTAGAAACATTTCAGTAACTCTAGGACGTAAAAAGACATGGTCTATTCCCGGGGTTTTTAATTCATACAGCAATTTACAGAAGCCACGAAGTATTTCTTTGTTGAACAACTAAACACACAGATATTAGTAACGAAGCTGTTAACGGTTTAACACTGACATTCGTTGCATTTGGCTTGATATGAATAGTACTCACCATAACAAACTGTATATTATTGGTCTTAAATTATCCGACGTACAACAAGGTATCCACGTTCAAATCAATGGAAAAGAAACTCCTGATACCCACAAAACGTGTTTTTATTTCGTGTCTGGTAGTTAGGTATATATTCAAAACAATAATATTTCCAATAATGTTTTAGGCATCACTAAATCGCTTAGCTGTCCTACACACACGTGTAATACACGGTTGTTAACTACATATAAATGGATTTGAAAGAACCATTACAATATGATAATTTGTGATGTGACTAATTGTTGGAAAACCTTAAATATGAAAGGGGATGAATACAAAGACTGTTTCAATTACTTTGTTATCATCTGTCAAACGTTTATAATATGTAACAAGATTTACGATAGAAAGTGGTTACTAAAGGATGAGAAGGTGATCGTGATTGATCCTGAAGATAAATTATATAAGTGTCTAGAGTTACTGGTTGATATATACAGAGCTACAAATACTTTGTTTCTAAGTAATGATTGTAGGAATTTAGATGACGTATAAAAGAAAGCAACTAACTTAGCTAGCTTTTAGTGGTAGACATTTTGAAATAACAGTATGGATGATCGTTCAACTATGTGATCTAAGATTTTACAGAAAATACACACGTTTGTTGGTTGTCTTGTACATCAAGGACAAAAAATGTACTCCAAACGACATACGAAACTTTAATTGATGCTGATAATTTTCAAATTTTGCAACTGATCTCTCTTCAGACATTATTTCTGTCGAGTTGTCGACACTGTAGCATAGTCTTTTATGTTGTGATATTTGTTTTGTTTTGTCTACTCAAGAAAATGTAAGTATTTGCTCTCTCTCTCTCTCTCTCTCTCTCTCTCTCTCTCTCTCTCTCTATATATATATATATATATATATATATATATATATATATATATATATTCTTCATCTTGTTTTATTTGTGACGACACCAATTTATTATATTGTAATGGCAATTTCCATCACTGTAGCTGTTAGAACCATCGCCTGAAACGAATATAATCAACATGTCAACGTGTCTGACTTTTTCTATTACCTGCGTCGTCTCCATTTTCTAATAGTTAATATACATTTACAGAGATATAAAATTCAATTTAAATTTTTGAAATAGTATTTATTTTAACCAGACATGTATTGAACCAATGACGGGGTATAAACACACTGTATTTCAGTGGTCTGTCTACAGGTTACTTGGTGCATTTGCCACAGGTTCTACATCATAAAAGTAACCTACATTATGTTTTCGTTCTTTCTTTACATGTATACAAACTATTTTGTTCTTAACCCATTCAGGTAAATCTAATATGAATTTCTTCTGAGTGACCGGTATTTATCTACGTGTCATGTCAAATATTTAATCCTGTCAAGCATCCATTCTGAACTTTTGCTTTCTTGCTATCTATATTTGGTATTTAAAATGTCAACTAAACGTTATATGGCATTATACATTGCACTTCATTTCATTATTTTCATAGGTATTCTTATATGTACAATTCTCCATGCCCAATTTTTCTACTTTCTAAGTAGACCATTTTCTACTTTCTAAGTAATCGATTTTCTACTTTCTAAGTAGGCCATTTTCTACTTTCTAAGTAGGCCATTTCATAAATCTTATATTTACGGAACCAAATTGTCCAATGTTTTGGATGATAATTGTCTTTAAATAAACCTATATATCATTGAAAAAAATTCATGCAAAATCTTGATTGTTGCCGCCGTAAACTATGCGCTCATGTAAATTCCTCTCAAATGAATCTCTAACTCTCTTAGTGATAATTCTGTTTAAAGTTTACTTACTCATACTCTTAATTTTGTTCATATACGCACTGAAGGAGTATTTTAATGGGGTTTCGTTTTCTTCACCTTAATTCAGATTTGCAACTCAAGTATTATAGTCTTCATCATTGATTTATTTAAAAAACAATTATATATAGATATATATATATATATATATATATATATATATATATATATATTGAATTGTGTACATGTGCGTGTGAAAACTCTACGTAATAAGGTTTGATTTAAAGTATCGATTTAAAGTTTTGCAAAAAAACTACTTTAGTATCTAAAGCTTCTGCCACTAGTTGAAGTTATATGGAAACTTCAGCACTTACCACCCCCGGGGGAGATTACATTTCCTATTGCAGATCTTCTTCTACGCTTCTGAAGCAAAGTTTGTGCTCTTTTATGTTTTGTTTCGAATTTTTTATTATTTGTGTGTGTGTGTTTTTTGTGGGTATTTGTATTTGTTGGTATGTTTTGCGGTCACTAGATTTTGTATTCTTGTATGCTAGCCATGCGATTTATTTTGTTTTATTGCTTACACGCTTTTTATTTATTGCGTGCACTAGATACCTTGTCACGCTTTGTATGTTATATACAATGATTTGTTTACATATTTCACGTATACTAGGACCTGTGTCACTTTGCTAGTATATTAACCCTACGATTAATTTTGTTCTATTTATTTATTTATTTATATATTGGCATATCTTGTTTAAAACCTATGTTTCGATACAGAGTATATATTTTTATCTGCTTTTTATATGGCCTACTTCACTAGGATATGTCGTTTTCAATTAGAAAAAATATTTCGAATAACCAAGATTCGACCTGCAAAAATCTCAATCTGAAATACAACGCTTATACGGTTTGCGCTATAACACTTACTAACTCTGTAATTGTTATACTGTTTTAATATACAAAGCGGTGATATTTGGTTTTCTCTACTACTGGGATTTCGTTATAGATTTTCTATCCCTGCACATTAAAACATGCATTTATTGTTAGTAGAATTATTTCAATTTAAATGTAAGGTTGTGATATGGTAAGCGAATAAAGACGTTAGTTTCATTAAATGTGTGTGATAAATAATATGCACGCTGTTCATCCTTAGCTATAAATGTCTGTTCTAATAGTAATCAATATTGCAGGAATGTATGTTTCTGTTTCTGTTATAACACACAACAGTAAATAAAAATAAATAAGCCAGTTTAATTCACACATTCATGTCTGCAATTTAAAATCTCGGATCCCTATAAGAGGATGTTCCGAGGAAACAACTCTTGTTAAAAAAAAAAAAAAAAAAAAAACTAAGAAGAGCAAGAACATTTCTGGACCGTTTATATTTTTGTAAAAAAAAAGTTCCCAAAACCCTTACTTATTTCTTGATTATGCATTGAATGTTATCGCAAAATAATTTTAGAAATTTTGTTCAACATAAATGATGGCACAAAGCTATACTGTGATAAATTCAACAGTTTCTAGAGAGATGATATACATATTTAATGAGCTTTCCATAAAAGCAACAATTTCGGTATCAATCGATAGTGTGTATTTGTTTGCAAGTTTGAATGAGATAAAAGAATGTCCTAAACTAGTTGTGTTACACCAAAACATACAAAAGAAGAACAATGTTGATTTGGTCCATTTCAAGCATCAAAAACGTTATTCTTAAATGTTTTATAAAGACGCTAATTTACAGATTAGATTCGGTGATGAAAACACCGAGATAAGCGTCATTATTCCTGATAGCAAGAGTACGTTATGAAGAAGGAATAAATTACGTAGTTGATGTGGATAACTATGCAAATTTGTTTACTAATAAAGTTACAGTACAATGGTAGAGTTTATGGAAAACAAAGTTTGATTCAGAAACTGCACGTAGCTTTCCTTTAAGCAACCATAGGAATGAGAAATTTATAAATAATTCTGAAATCATTATTACGATTGAACAGGATTGAACAAACATTGCAAGTTTCTAAATTAAAAGTTGACGTTCTAATGGATGTCATGTTTGCTCGTTCATAATGTCTAAAGAAAATCTGTCAAGCGTAAAGTATTTTCTGGATGTTTTAGTGCCGTTTCAATTGGTTGACGGCGTAGCTTCGCCAAAGGGGGAGGAACAGTATTTAATACATCTTTTTTACAATCCTGATTGTCAAGTTGTTTGCACAAATATCAATCCCCTGTAAAACAAATTAAACGGACGAAAAGAAAATAAAACACACTAAATTGGAAGAACGGCTAACTTAACAATCTCTTGTACATTACAGAAGCAAGAGAGAAAAGATTTCCATATAAAAGAGTTTATGTCAGTCACGTGGATGATCAGTGACAGGAAGACATTGTAGACATCCAAGCATATGAAACAAATAACGATGGGTACAAATACATGTTGACGGTGATGGATGTTGTCTCTAAATATGCCTGGCTGAAGAAAAAAAATAACGAAACAAGGAGATGACATACACGATACTTTCAGAAAAATCTTTCAAGAGCAAAAGCCTGAAAAGATACGGTTTGAGCAGAGAAAGAAAAAAATACAGGATTTGTTGGAAAAGTTAAACATTTAGTAATTTTAAACTTACTCAGGCAAAAATCATATGTAGCGGAAAGGTGTAATAGAACTCAGAAGATTTAGAATGTGGAAATGTTTCACTCAAAATAAAACCAGAAAATGGGTTGACATTTTATAAAAGTTAATTTATGGATACAATAATACTCATCACACATCAATAGACAAGAATACAATTAAAGCAAGCAAGGAAGAAAACAGATTCAAAGTATGAATCAATTTATTCAGTTATTTGTCAAGTGATACATTTGGAATTCCTATATTCAAATTTGGAGAAACGGTCATAATTTCAAAAACAAAAAACAATATTTGCACAGAGCTACATTCCTAGCTTCGTCGAGGAAATATTCAAAACCAGGCAAGTACTTTTAGATGATCCGCAGTTTACAAACTTTAAGACTTAAAGGGAGAGGATATAGAGTGCATGCTTACGAAGAAGAGTTATCTCTATATGATAAACAAGATGATATAGACAAAGCTGAGATGATTTTGAACACCAAAACAACAAGTATGTACTTGTTAAATGGAAAGGATATGATGAATCTTTTAACAGTTAGAAACCAGAAGAAAACGTTACTCCATTAAAATAAATGATGGAAGCAATGAAAATGTTAGGTTTTTTTAAATAAATATATTGAACTTTTGAATGTGACAGATGTGGTAAAAAGAGTGTATTAGAAAATAAAGGAGCTAAAAGATGCACATCATACTAATTTGTACTGAAAACAAAACGAGAGGGAAAAAAAGAAAGGACATCTAACAACATCACAAAACGTGATGAAGTGACAACAATGTAGGCAATGTCCTAGCATGGTAATGAATGGCATTGCAGAAGAAACGAAAAGAGAACACATTCAAAAACGTTGGAAAACAAATACAATGTGAACGACTACAAAATCATATGTGTTGATGCAGTCATGAGGACATTTAAATTTCTTTATTGCATTAAAGTAAGGCACAGCAATCGTGGCAACTACACCATTAATAACGTACTTTTCCTGGACAAAATAATTACCATGAACAAGTTTAGCGCATCTATTAAACCTTCAATCGCAAAGAATTACAGCAAAATCAACCCAAATCAGTTGATATCGGAAGAAATTATACACAATCGTGATGAAGATATAAACAGTACATCTTTCACAGTGTATGTATATACAGGTTATGAATACTGTGTTTTCACATAACGTTCATTTAACATCCAGCAGTTAATAAAATCAGACTACTGAAATAAATGGTACAGTTCTATAATGTTACAAGTGCAAGAAAGAAAATGTGATGGGAGAAATCGAAAACCGAAAGACAAATTACGAGATGTGAAGAGTGTGGAAAATCAGGGAGAGTCAAATGATATTATAATGAAGTAAATGAACAGATTAGAGTGAAAAAAATCAACACAGAGTTACACGTGAATGTAGAAAAACTATAAATAGATATAGACGAATGCATTTGCACATGAAATGTCAATTCCATATACGAACTCTAGAGGAACATTATCAGCACTTCATCTAAAATGAATGGACTTAAACAAGTTTTTAAAAAAAGATTAGTACAGAACCATACCTTGTCCTACAACTCAGTGTATAGTTCAGTCATATCCTGATACAATAAAATATGTAAAGTGATGACAATATATTTCAATGAAACTCAATTTTGCACATAAAAGCCATTACACAGTTTTGATAACTACGCCTTAAAATTTGTAAATCACGATTCTGTGAAAAGTTACAGATCACAGTGCGACATGAGATTTTGGTAGAATCAGCTAAACTGTGAAATATCTTCTTATGTGATCTCCTACTGGCGTTTGATAGACACAAATGTACGACAGTTGGTCGAAACGGATATACATTTCATGTTTATTTTCAGATGCGAAAACGGATGTCTGAATGTAAAGTACCTTTACCAAATGACGATGCATTCAAATGAAATAACAGAAACAGAGATACAAAACTATTTAACTTAATATTCTAACAGACCATTGTCCACTGCAATCTTACGCTCTTCTTGAGAGATTCATATTTAACAAAACCCTTAAAGTAATAGAAGATGGTAACCATAATTACAAACTCAAAAACAATTGCCTCCAGTAGGATACGATTACATCTGAATCAAATACGCGATTGGTAAATGGTAGTGATAAAACTGCCATTGCTGTCTTCTATGAATACACCACCAGGGAGAAAAGCATTGACAAACAACTTTATCGAACCTCAGACTTGATTCTTTCTCCTAGAATGAACCTAAATGGTGTTATGATACTGTGCACATAACAAATTGGAGAATGTGATCCAAAAACGTTTTATAACTCCGTAATAGAGAGAGAGAGAGAGTATTTTTTCATTCCAATAGCTCACACGGACTGTGAGGATACATTTTAAATCAATTTAATTGAATGGCAGATAGTACAATAAACATCAAGGTATCATCATCTATAGTCTACAATATACAACAAAATCATAGTAAGAAACGAAATTACATATGCATGCAGATGCAAATCCATGCAAATGAAATAAGCATATTAATTCACAAAACTTCTCCGTAGGGAGAAAGAGATATATACATTATTAAAGGTAATAATATGAAGATAAAATCAAAGGTTATGTAATTCAAATTCATATTGAAATGGTGGTCAGTCAGAATATTTACAAGATCTATGCATATACGACGGTATTTCTATGATTAAAAGCTTTATAAATGTAAGTGGCCAAATTATTCAAAATTCTAGTATTCTGGATATTCATAAGTTCTATAAATTTAAACATATTTGGTCTTTTTCTGAAATATTTCTCTATATATTTGGCTCTTAGATCTTTATACAATACGCATTCAAGGACAAAATGATATTCATCTTCATTGAGGTTAAAAATAGAATAAAGTCTATCATGAATTGGTTTATATGGTCTCGCCCAGCTACCAGCTTCAACTTCGAGTCTGTGAGAGGATACTCTAAATTTAGCAATTGCATTTCTATATTTCAAAGAATGGATGCTATCAAGGTAAAGTTTTGATCCGAAATTTGCAATATGTACATAAAATAATGCTCGACTACTGTTCTTAAGACGATCCATCCAACTTTGGATAAAACTGTCCGATAGCCTTAATTTAAATGACTGTAAAAATATGTCAGTGTTACCGACCCCTTGATTAACCCAAACTTCATAGAACCCTAATATTGACAATAAATCTTTAACTAAATATGCCCAATTTATTTTATTGGGTAGAGCTTCTAAATCGTTCAACATCATTTGGTATATATATTTTATATATTTGTCCTCCTTTGTCTCTAATATCTTAAACCAATACTTCACAATGTAATAAAATCTATTGACTATCATTGTCGTACGCCCTAACTCCCCATAAATAAAATCATTTTGTTTCGTCTTCTTCACTCCTAATATCTTTTTACAAAAATGTAAATGCACTCTTTCAATGCATTTAGCAGGAATATATCCCCAAGCTTGGCAACAATAATTTAATATACAAAATCTTAGTGACTATTGAAGGCCTGCCAAAAGGGGTGTATTACAAGTGTTTTCAATTCATGCAACAGTTTGAAGAATCCACAAAGTATTAAACTGATGAACATCAAAAGGAAATACAACTCAGTAACACTAGTGCTGACATTTTTTTACACTGATCGCCATTCCATATGGCATGATTTGAGAAATATACATTATAATAGATTGCATGGTAGCAGTCTAAAATTGCCTAACAATCAAGAGATATTAACTTTGAAATCAACGGAAACGAAAACGTAGATGCTCACAAATGTATATTCGTGACTGATGGTCAAGTGAACATTCAAAACAATATTTTTAAATCAGTTATGTTTTAAGCATGTATAAATGATGTTGAAAGAACGGCGTATGCAAAAGCACAGCCTTATCGTGAGCAGTGTCAACTACACTTGTGCAAAGCATTGTGAAAACGCCAAAATCTTTACTTAGGTGAACGGCGAAGCCTCTTTATAAATCAACCTTATAACATAATAATCTGTCGAGTGTCTACTTATGGAGAAACTATGTTTACACTAAATCGTATACAGAAACTTTTTATTACATTATCATTATCTGTCCAGTCTTTCTGTTCAGCAAGATTTACGATAAATTGTGGCTATTCAAAGATGAGAAAGTGATATTAGGATACATTGGATAAGTGGTTAGAGCTACTGGTTGATGTGTTCCAAGGTATACAAATACTTTGTTTATAATTGATGACTATGGCAATATTGATGATGTAAAAAGGCAACTAACCTAACCAAACAAGAGATTAGTGGTAGACATTTTTAAATATCAGTATGGGTGATTGTGTAAAAGTACATGTCTGTAAATTAAAGATTTCAGAGAGAATACACGTTTATTGGTTGTCTTCTGTAGCAAGGACAACAAAAACCCCAAATTATCTTCAAATTCATCGGCGTAAATATTGTGTATCTGTATCTCAGTTTTTGAAACCTTTTGATATATTTTCTTTCGCATCAATACGACGTAAATATCTCCACTTGAAGTACTTTCGCTGTTCCTCAGGATTAATCCAAGTGAAACTAGAACAATGCTTTAAATGATCGATGTATGGGTTTTGTATCTTAGCAACTTTAGAAAACTCTACATTTCACTCAAAAACTTAATAGCTCTGACACCTATGAGTTCCATACTATTTTACCAGTGTTATAGTGTTTTTTTGTTTTTTTACAAGTTCTATAACGACATTGAAAGTTAACTTTATCAATTGGATTATTTTTTCTCTTTCTATTCTTGATTTGTTAATTCGATCCTTACTGTTTTCATAGATAGCTTTTCAATGTTGTCTCTTACGCTTATTAATCTATTCCTTATTATTCGTTGTAATATCGTGTCAAGAAATCTCTGTTGTTTTCATACTAATCGTTTGTCCTTGTTGTTCTCTGTCTTTGTTTTTCTGACGGTATTCTTTGTTGTACAAGCTCCTACAATCTTTATACGTATTTTTAGTCTCGCTAAATACCTCAGTTAGTTTCTTGTCATAACAATTAGTACACGTGTTGTAATTCATTTATTGTAACACTATTATTTCAATATGTAATACATGTATGATATAATGTTCATGTTATCCCCTAAATAACGTTTATCATCGTAAGCAACTTTGTTCATATTGATACTATATATCTCTTGAGTGTATGACCTGAGTAAATCCATCTCTTGGTATTATTCCTTGTGATTGAATAAGCAATCTTTGTACATATAAAAATTGTGTATCTTCTTATTCATGCATTTCCTTATTCCTATACAGACTTTCTTTACGTCGTTATCCGTCTAGAATTTGTATCTCAATCCACATAACTCATCCTTGAAAAGCCCATAAATTTTCAAATTTTTTTATAAACCAAATATATCATCATTTGGATAGTCACTGGTGATATAAAACTGTAGAATTTGTTTCATGTCATCCTTGAAAATATCCGTTTCAATATTTATGCACTAAAAATCTGCATCAGTGGAATTTAGTTTCATTATGTTACTGTATTACGTTTTCGGTTTCTTGTGGTGAAATTCTTACATTGACCACTTGCTTAGTTCTAATACTGTAAATCCATCATAGATCGGTTTGGTTAATTTTATATATTTTCGGGGGGGGGGGCCTGACTAGCACCAAATCTTCGTCTATTATTTTTATGTTTGCGAATGATATAACTTTTTGGCATTTGAAACAATTATTTTTATCTTTACATATTTTGACTGTTGTTCTTTTACTCAGATTCTATATATGTTTACCGAATACAGCGAAGAAGTCCTTGAAAATCATTATTTGCTTTTTGTCTGCGACTAGTATTGAGCTCAATGTGAGCATTAAGCAACTATTGCTCTTCAAACAAGACAACTCGTTATATTTTCGTTTCAGTTTTAAAACTAATTGCACGTAAATGTTTACGTTTTTGTAGCATATATTTGCTAGTATTTTATCAATGTAGACAATAATTTCGTACGGTTGGTTTTGTACCCTTGCAGTTGCCAATCAGTTTCTATTACAAGGGAGATATATCGTTTTCGTCTGGTGAAAGCTTTTCAGGAGTTAGAATATAGTCCTCAAAATGCTTATGACGATCTGTTGAAATCTTTAAGTCTACTTCTAACATCCAACTGGTACAACTATTATCAGAGACTTCAGACTGATAATCTTCTATCTATATAATTTGAAAAGCAATTGCCGATATTGGCTCTTCCCCACCCATAAGGATTTGTAGAACTTAGTTGCATTAGTTTTGTTTTCTCTCGCAAAATCTTCCTCATGGTTTATCTTGTCATCTTTACAGCATGGAATTAGTGGTTGGCTTTTGAAAGCCTATGCGGTATCATACTAATTCCGCCGAGAGTTCCACTTTCAAAATAATAAACATGTCGTAGTCTGTCAAAGGTTCTAACTCAACACCAGATATATTTAAACTCGTATCATGAACTTACCCATATGCGCTTTAATAGTGCGCATGGTCTAACTTATAGTTTGCTGTACATAAATTCCTAAATTCTCAAAAATTGTCACACGACATTACAAATTTTTTTTTTCGCATAATAGTCGTGTATATCACCTAATGTTTGAAGGCTGAAGTGTAATATCACACCATGTCATTTAATATGTTTGAATTTTTAAGTGGTGAGTTAAACTTCTTTTTGGGTGATATAGATGTTTCATTGAATCTATCAAAGCTATCGTTCTATCCTATGGGTAAATGTCTTTTATATCTCCGTTTACTGCGTACACTAGAGACTGTGTGTTCATTTATGATAGACATACGATCAATTTTGTTTATTGCTTACATGTCTTTTTTATTTTTACATGTTTCACGTACATTAGCGACCGTGTCATGTATCTTGTTTGTTAGCCATACGATGAATTTTTAAATGGTATGTCTTATTATAAACCATATCGCAGTTATTTATTCGACCGTGGAGTCAATTGCATATGCTATTTACGCAAACTACTTTAGGTATTGAGGTAGTTATTAATTTATATATATATATATATATATATATATATATCAGCCCAGAGCAAGATAGGAACTGGAAACTTCTTGATCGTAAATACAATGATCATTCCGTTGCGCTTTTAAACTTGTTAAAATAACAATGCTAAGATTTCCTATGGACTAACCTACGAACGAACAGTATTCAGTGTTGCGCTTTTCGTCGCCTTCAGCGAGGTATGATCATAGCCTTCTACAGGCTGTGCCGTGGTCGAGTTAGCGATTTCATGTCCGTGTATCTGTCTGTGTTGTAACATCGCTGCACGATAGGTAATGTTGTGATATGGTGTTATTTCCAAATAAAGAATCCAGTAAAATGCCTAGTTTTAGTCATCTAGCCTTAGATATCATCCCTACTAGATTGCGCCATAATGGAAGCAAATTCAAAACTAACCTTTATCGTGTTAATCTTGTTGATACCTCTTTATGTTCCTACCGTATATTTCTTGAAGTTAAGTCCCAAGTATAATCAGCAACTGAGTTGATGAGAAAATTACTCTCAGTGCCATATCCAACTGTTAGCTTCTGTTTACTGCTGTTGGGAAACGGTGATGCAAATTAAAAATATAGAATTGTACAACATGTATTCAAATATAAAAATGATACCGGACGATTTCAATAATTTATTCAAATCATAAATCCTGTCATTGTGCGCACACTCCTCTCTATCTCTTTTTCTCTCTCTCTCTCCAATTATTTTTAAACATTAGCTTTTGCCACACTGTTACTATGATGAAATATGTTGAAATATTTGTGTCATGTAGAGAGAGGGCTAATTAAGTTGTCAGAACTTGAGCCCAATCCCACTGTATCATATTGTGACAATAAAATGTCTTTAAACTAATGCGCAACCGAGAAATTAGTATGTATCTAGTGACTATGGTGTATTTTTGCGAGAAATTTGTGTATATCTTGGAGTATGGGTGTATTTTTGTGGGAAATTAGTATTTATATATGAAATGTGGTGTATTCTGTGACAAATTAGTACATATCTAGGAACTTGGGTGTATTTTTGTTTTTTCAAAAATATGTGTGGTCCAAAAATATTTTTGTTGTTTCTTTGAAGCAAGAGTTGTTGCTTAGGAACATCATTGCACAGGGATACTTAGTTGTAAATTGCAGAAATGAAAACATCTCTTCAACTGTAATAAACCTGGACTTGACCTAACAATTCTTCTGACAACCGTTTGCCTCCTTTTGACAATCATTGTTTCATAAAATGCTCTATGATTTTTACAGTAAAGCGTCCGGATACTGCTGCAAGCATTGCAAGCATTAAGAGCTTATTTAGTGGCTCTAAAATATTGCCTTGGTTTCAGCTATTTTTAGGTCCAGCGATGATATCTTTTCTTCGATAGCGTCGCATCCAGCCATCGCTGACAGAATATTTTCAATTATGTGCTGTATATTTTTTTCTCTGATACCAGAGATGCGCAGTATTTGAGAGCATTCCATATCTGATATAATATGATTGAGAGAGATCCATATGGTTCTTTGTACTGCGTTTGCAGGAACAGAGTCATGCAGGCTTTGCATTTCCGCAATCATTGGAGGCGCGAGTTCTGTTTGTATTTTTGTCGTATTTTATATTCTTTTCAACGCTTTTAAAGAACATTGTTCGATTAGGTAAGTGGAGTATTCTGCGGACGTTATATCGGATGACCTTATCTGTGCGCGGAGTCGTCGGAAGTTTTCCATTTCCGCCAACACCGTCTCAGACTCCGCCGTGGTAATGGTTTTATCCTCGAGTACAGCTTAGTAATTGTGCTGAGACTACTTTGGCCGGCTGCAAGAATTTCCGAATAGACGCGTATTCGTTTGTGAAGCCGTAATGAAATTATTTTACAGCGCCACCGGCCACTCCGGTTGCTATCGATATAGCTTTGACAGCAAATCCGACTGGTGTACCTATGATATTTGCCGTAGTCGCAATTCCAGCAACACCAAGACCAACGGGTGTCGCGGCGGCGATTCCACAAATAGCATCTACGATAACACACAAGCACATGTATTTCGCGAGCACAATGGTCTTTTTTGGTGATTTCATCTCGCAGCTGTTGTTCCGCTTCGATTATTTGTTCCCGTCAGTAGCTTTGAGGGTCCATCATAGTTCTTCTTTTAATAATGTCACCGCGAAGTACAATTGCTCGACAGGTAGACCTTGTCCAGACGCATTGAGGCCGGGTTCAACACGCACACGCACTTCCAGCCAAGTATTTTTCTATCTTGTACAACTGACATGCAATTATTGAAAATATTTCCTGAGGAATATTTATGTCTTCGGCGATTGCTTGTATGCTTTTAGATTTACTTAGAACTACTTTGATTACGCCACTGCTTGGAGTCGCCAACGACCGTTCTCGTTTTTGCCTAAGAACTGTTACACGGACAAGTACGGCCTTGTTGAATATCAGTCTTGGTATTTCTTTTGCCGGTCGAGTTATTGTTGGTTCAATATAATTGACGGAGAATTTTATCGCCATGGATTTCTCGGTAAATTCCACTTCATTGTGGTAGAAACAATCCCTGGATGTTTTTACGTTCGACGGCGTAGTCAGTGACTGGGCGTTTTTGGGTGCTAATGCGATGATTCCAAGCTGGTCTAGAGTGAGTTACTGGTACATCAGGGTGGTCTCAACTGTCGATTTCTATTTGATCCTCGTAAATGCCAACAGGCATTTTGTATACGTTAAGCGTATTTTCTAAGTGATAAGGCAACGTTGACAAGCCTTTGTGGTGTCGGTGAACGCTCAAGTGCACGCAGCGCTTCAACGGCGAGATTATATTTGATTGTATACTAGGGTCTGTAACCAGTTCTCACGCAGATATTCGTCGACGAGAGGAACAAAATTTCCATCAATATTTGCTCTCCCAGCTGATTCAACACACCATCTTCCGATTCAGCGCCATCATCGCCCAGAATAAATTCTGCAAGCGACGCGTCCGCCATGTGTGCCAAATTAGCGGTCTTCAAATACAAATACCAAAGACGATTAATAACGCTTCTTCCTCAGTATTCAATCATTGTATCTCTATTCCTTCCCAGGCGTTCATTCTAAACGAGGCCGCAGCTGAAACAATTCTCAATAACTTATCATTGGCATCTGACGTACATAAAGAACTTCTAACTTCTAATGTTTGGTGTTCTTGAAATCTTCGGCTCCTCTCCTGGGACCTTCTGTTTTAGGTATTCACCTATTAATCGAATACTAATAGACTCCCATATGTTGGTGGACACGTACACGATGAAGAAATAATATCCAGTTCTATTAGCATTAGGTCTTAAGCCCTAAACATCCCTAACAAACCCGGAATCGTTACAGACCCCATCTTATATACTCCAGAGGTTATTGCTGCTCGTGACGGACTAAGATCTATTAAACCATCAGGATGCCACATAATTTTGCGTCTTTAATTAGTTTTGCGACCACGACCTCAATATAAGGCTCCCAAAGTAAACCAATACGTGGATTACTCAGCATGACAGAATTACAGCCAGTTTTTGGTAAGTCAGACAGTTTCCGAGAGTTTTTTCCATCCACGTATTATTTCCTTGCAGCATCAGTATCGTCAATAGGCTCTTCCATCGGTTTAATTCGGTTTCCTATTATGAGATCTCCGCTCATTACATCGCCGGATTTTCTAACTTTCAATTTTGTGTTTGCATCGACGTAGTCTTTGATGGAAGCAACCGACACACCAGAGTCTCTGATTCCCTGGTTTTCAGTGATTTCGGCCAGGTTCTTCGCGATGGCGCCTCGCGGCTTTAGGACTACGTCGTTTATGTCCACGTTGGATGTTTTAAGTTTTCCGGTTTTGTCTTGAAAAATCACAAGTTCGTTTGGGTCGACTTCTTCAACAACAACCCGGCTGCTGAACTCTATCAAATCTACTTTGGTGGCAAACCTGATCAGATCCACACCAGCCCGCGTCGGGTCGCTGTGCTTGCGCGTCTGTAAATGTCAACATGCATTTTGTATGCGTTAAGCGTAGTATCTAAGTGACAAGGCAGTGTCGACAATCCTTTGTGGTATCGGTTTACGCTCAAGTACACGCAGCGCTTCAACGAAATGATGTCCACATATTGGGATGTCTGCGCGGGTTTGCAACGGTAGCGTTGGATAAAACAGCGGTAGACGACTCTGTCGTCTGTGGAAATAATCAACCACTTCACGTGGCGTGCAAGCCCGTACGAGTCAAAATACAAAAGATGTCGAGGTGTCACAGCGTATGAAACCCAATGAGTTCCACGTCCTGTTGATGAATCCAAGTTGAAGATGCCGGTTTCCCACGTGCGGGGGATCATCGATGCAATTTCATCCTGCATGAAGATGCCTCTTTCAATCTCTTGATTGATTTTGTCATCGCGAGTAGATCAAAATTGGTCAACGGACATGCTTGCTTGGTCATCAAACGGCGATGCCACAACCTAAAACCTCTTCCGCCCCGAGCCGTCCCGGGTAGACGAACACCTCTTCCCTTTCGAGTTGTCCCTGGTAATCGAAGACCTTTAAATTTTTTGTAGATGTTATGCGTCCACCAATTGCCTTTTTAGAGCCATCTCAGATACGTTTCCGACGGCCTCTAACGCAGCCGCTTTTGCAGCCACCAACAGCGCTGGAACTGCCGCGAGAAATGGAAATATTCCGCCGCTCTTTTGCATTTGCGTCACCTCTGACTTCGATAACTTTAATGCTACTAAGGGTGTTCTTTTGTATGGCCGCTTTGAGCGGTTCAAGTTGCGTTTGGGTTAGCCACACTGGGACTTTTTCCGATCAAGTGTTTCGGAGAAAGTTTTAATGTGACCCCACACTCATTTCTTTTTGCGGTTGTTATTTTCGCAAGTTGATTGTCGATAATAGAAACCTTAACTTCGTGGTATGATATTATTATTTGAAAACGCAACAGGATCAATTACAAGTTAATGAAAACAAATACGGTTTTTCCACGGGCCGGTCGACGACCCTCATTCTGCCACCTGTACCTTCATACAACAGAGTCTTGTTTGAGAGAAGGACAGCAAAGCATCTGTAACCGCCAGCGGGAACAGCAGTAAAATCTGCATTAAAGTCCATGTCGACCACAGACTGCTTAAACAGCTCCAGGTGTTCAAACGGAAAGTAATAAATCGGGTATAACGTGGTGAAATCTTTTTGGAAAATCTGCAGTCCAGTGTCGTTTGGTCTCGGCCCATGTACGACAACAGCTTGTGATATGCACGTGCGACTTGATTGTTTTCAAAGTCAAGCTAAATTTCTTCCGAGGGTTCCTGATGGCTGTTTAACCGCAGAAAACTTCAGACACTCCTAAGTGGACAAATATCATCCTACTACGGAGCTGTCCGCCATTCATACGAGCCATGGACCGAAACGCTACAAACACGTGTCTTGGAGCGCTAATATCTTGTTGGGCAGTTATTTGCCATGATAACTGCTAAACAGCGCCTTCATAGGAGTATAAGGTGAGCGCGAGAAATAATAACGTTGACCTCCTCCAGAGTTCATAAATGACATCAAACGCGCTTCATCGAAGGGGTTATCACAGGCATCCACAATATTATTTTCAACAACTCAACTTTAACAGCCGAGGCGCCGGCGTCACGCCAAATCGCATCGTTGCTATGCTCTTATGCGAACATTTCTGCAAAACCCGAATATGTGACTAAGAGGAATTGCACATGAGAACATCAATGAATTTCAGTGAAGTTTGTCTCGACCCGCCGCGAATCCAAGGTTGAAATTCGGGTCGGTGGCAGTTACAGCTGGTATTTGTGCATCTCCTCCCGCGTTTCTAACATTTCCAACAGTATGATGGATATGACCTGCATGGTCTTTTGCGTCCTGGGAAAACATCATTTACGGGCGAGCGGATCTCGCGCAATCGTCGTTGTATCAGGCGAGTTCGATAATCGTAGTGGCAACGTCGACGTTGTCCAAACAGGCTTCGACTTTTTTCTGTCCTTGAGCTAAGGTGCGCTGCTGAACAACGCCATGATGCGGTTGTTGACAAATCCAAACCTTGGCATTGGCATTGTAATCAGCATCGTCGGCCTGAATAAGTTTTCCATCGATTTCCAAGAAGGCATCACACAGGAGAACATACAGAAACGTGTCACGCACTTCAAATTCTATTTGTTGCTCTTGATTGGGGTACCTAGTTCGGAATGAATAATACTGATAATTTTTGGACGCTTTGATCTCGCAACAGAGGCGTGTCCATGTCAAACGCAGGATCGGATACATCTTTAAATTGAGCCATTGTTTATATATTATAAGTTTCGTCTAATATCTTTCGCGCGACCGTAATCCACATATCATTACCAGATTTGCAATCACTGAATCATTGGCTTGCGCCAGACGTTGTTGAGCTGCTTCATTGATAATTTTACTAACCGGAGCTAGCATTGTTGTTGTCGATGGAAGTGTAACCACTTTTGGTTCTCGGGTAACTATTGGTCGTCATCGATTTCGAAACGACTGAAATGCCTGCGATCCCAGATGTTTTAACCGATCAGCAGTGGCCCTTTTGATACTATCAACGACTCGCATCGTAACTTGTTTAGTGATTGGTGCAACGCGCAAGGTCAGGGCTGCAAGCACCTTTGGCGCGCCTGTGAACAATCCCTGGACGAAATCGTCGAGGCCATTTCCGTAATATGTCCCGTAACCGGATTTTCTCGCGTTAACAACACGCATGGGTCTCACACGTATGTGTACGATTGTCATTTTATTAAATATCAGGTTGATCTCTAATGTACAGTTGTATCGTCAAAGTTTCCCCGCGGAGGTCTAACGCGTGCCGTCCTGGTCCACGAGGAAAAACTGTACGTGCGTGAGTCGAGGATTGTTACATGGAAGATACACGGGTGTTGCGGGAGTAATTGATAGCAAATCACCCGTGGCGCATTTATGGAGAATCCGAACAATGTATAATCTTGAGAAGCTACGCTAGATGAACCAGAAAGGTCCGCTTGGTAACTGCCGCTGATGGCGTCACGGGTTAGATTAACATGAATCGTCTGGCGAGATATTGTAACTGGTACCCTCGGGTCCTGCACGCAGAATTTGTTCGTCCGCTGGAATCTTGGAAATATCTTCAGGCCAATAAAGAACTGTTCTCAGCGACGACTGTCTGATGTCAACCGCGTGCTGTGGAGATTTAATCGAGATGGCAGAGCTAAATATAGGCTCGTGTTCTTCGATATAGATTTCAGAGTCTTTACCGGTCACCAATGTGATCCTTCGTCGGATCTCATCATTGATCGATTCAATCTCGTACGCCCCCCTGGAAAGTTGAAGAGTGTTCCAGGTCACGCCCAAATCTGTCGAAAACACTAACGAGTTATTCGCGGGGAGTCCCTCGAACGGACGCAATCGGATATTAGGCCAACTGTAAGAAACGCACAACGACGCTAGTAAGCTCTCAATGTGCAGGATACCCAGCGGTGATTGGCGTCGGAAACACCAGACATAATTCTGGTTTTATTGACGAGATCTTAATCATCGAGGTGACGCTCGGGGTTGTATTTGCAACGACACGCTGCATCGCAGCATTGATTTCGCGGAGCATATGGAATGATTTAATGGAAAGTGCCTCAGAACTCATTATCAGTGTCGTATACATCATTGATCTCTTCAATGAATTCATGCATCAACGAGAGAAATGTCTTGAGTCCATGATATTATTGGTTAGCAGCCTGTAACAACTTGACGTGGAATCGATGATGACGTCTGGCGCGTTATTGCCAGAGGGGACCGGCTGCTGGTTTGCGGTCACGCATTTGAACCCCTTTTTCCTGTAAGTTTTTTTCCGGTGGTGGCGGGCTTGGATGCTCAAATACCTTACCCATGTGTGGGCAAACTTAGCGGGGAAGAAAATTGTTCCGAGGGTTGGGGTTATTTAACTTGATATTGTTGTCAAAATTCAGTGCCACGATCAGTGTTTTCGGATTGTAATTCATTGTAGGCAGCTTCAAAAAGATTCCACCTCCTGTCGAATGTTCTTTTCTTTTCTGTGAACTCCCTAATACCCACTTGTGCCAATGATCGTTGATGTATGATTGACTCGTATTCGCGTACCTTTTCAGCAACAATGTTTTCCAATTGGAGCGTCTGTTAAGAGCGATGTGCATGGGATCTCAAAACATTAGCTGGCGAGCTTCTTTGGTAAAATATTGAGGG
This sequence comes from Margaritifera margaritifera, assembly GCA_029931535.1. Lineage (NCBI taxonomy): Eukaryota > Metazoa > Mollusca > Bivalvia > Unionida > Margaritiferidae > Margaritifera > Margaritifera margaritifera. The sequence goes on from JAQPZY010001464.1 coordinate 612,293, forward strand.
TCCGTTGTCATCTCTGACTTGTACTCAGGTGGTTGTTATTGTGGAAGATACGGAATTGCCTGTTCGACGCCTTCTTCTAGGTCCCCGATGTCGCCTCTGCTTGCATATATGCGTTGTTGGACTCCCACAATCTGCGCTAGTTAGCTTTCGATTGTGTCCGCGTTTTTCCTCGTGACTTTCTTGATATCCTTGGTGCGCTTGGCTATCTTAACAATCGGACCTGGTGTTTCTTCTGTTCTCATCATCGCGTCGGTGGAGCTCATGACTTTCCTCACTTGTGACACGATTTCTGTGGTCGCGGCTGCAAATTTCTTTTGTTAGTTTGATCAGCGTCTGTTCAAAGTCCGCTGTGAGGTCTTCCCGTGCGGTTTGTTGCGACTGAAGCTTATTTTCGAGACGTTCGCGAACATTTATGTAATCTCGGAGAAGTTCCAATCGATCCAAGGCAGCTTTGCGGCGTCGGTCAGCATTCTCTGCTATGACATCACTGCCGAAAAGCGGAGTTTTCTTGGGTTTTGTTATTGTATATATTTTTCGTAGTCAAATTGCTATACACGTGAGACACGTTCGCGTCCAGACCCTCACGATACTTTTGTCCCACACCACTGGGTCCGTTATCAATCGTGAGGAAACCGTATGGGTCCCAGGTGACCCGCGTAAAACAAATTTCGAAACTCATCACACGAAACGTCGGCGGCACACCAGGCCCAATGAATGTTTACGAGGTCGTGCGCGTCAACCCCAGGAAGTATTATCAACATGTCGCAGACTGTCCCAAATCACTATGGGCACATGTGGGTATCGCTGGGCCACATAGATCACGTCTGTGTTCTTGTGTCGGACCCGAGAACATATTCTCGCGGGGTTCTCTTGGCAGTCAAACATGACATCGTCGTACAAGACAAGATTATTCGCGCTTTGCTCAAGGTCGTCAATGGCGGGGGCTTCATCGATCGTGGAAAAGATGGGGATGGCGGACGCGTCATCCAGCACCTGGCGCGCAAACTCGTCCGCGAAATCGCAGATTACATCAGAACAAGGCTGATCGTCCGCTGATGGCGCAATCACGTACAACCGATACCACGTCAACCATCGCATCATCAGATTCAGCAACATTTGGGTTTTCCGGATCCGGAAGGGCAAGTGATCACCGCGCGGACCAAGTTTGGAAACACGGAAATGGTTCCATCGCCTTGCTTGGGCGGACGAGGCTTTGCCCGCGCGTCGATGACATGTTAAATGCCAATTATTGTATACAAATCATCATGCCTTCATATTTTATTCGATGCTGCGCACGAACACGTAATCCAACCTGGGTTCAAACACGTAATAGTCTAACTGCAATCGCTGGAACTTGCATTCCGGTGCGGAGTAAAGAAATTTACGTTCGTGAGAACCTCCGGTTCTAACGAGTCCACTTCCATCGGTGGAACTGAAAGCTTCAAGTCTAAAAAGACATGGCGGTGCTATCGCTGCCGCGTTAACTCTTGACTCTCATTGAGTCTTAGTCGAAGGCAATTACAAAACAGAGACAAACAAGACAATAAACACAAAAGAAAGCCTTGAATTTACAAAACTTTACATAACTATGTCTAATGGAAGTATTGTTTGAAAATTATAGATGTCGGGCCTAATTGGTTTGAACTCCGATGATAAAATACACACACACATACACATACACATACACACACACACACACACACATATATATATATATATATATATATATATATATATATATATATATATATATATATATATATCTGTTTTGATACGTTTGTAAAGGTATTAAATACATTGTCCTTTTTCCCGAAGTCAACCAGATGTAGAAAATAAGGTTATTTGACGATCATGGACATTCTCTATTACACACGATATAAAAATTTTCCAAAGACAAGTATCTTCCGTGAAATATGCATTTCGAACAAATGCACTAAACAACAAAAGAACGATAATTGCTGTAATTTCTCCACATCCGCAACCGGAGTCTGTTTCTTACGTGCTATTTCAGATTTAATTGATAAACTGACAATGTTATAATTGTTGTTTATTGTTTTGGGTACTTAGAAAGATAATTGTATCCCCATTTAATTTCTTTGATTCCTTTGAATTTATAAAAGACATCATCCTGGAAACTGTAAACTGTTTCCTTCAGGCTCAAAAACATTTCTTAGCTACTAGGAGTTCAGAGACATATCTTTCGAATGCTAGCCGAGTGACCTACCACCTTAGCTATCAGAGCCGACGTCCTTTGCAAGTACCCGTAACACCTTATGCTATCAGAGCCGACATCCTATGCAAGTACCCGTAACACATTATGCTATCAGACCCGACGTCCTATGCAAGTACCCGTAACACATTATGCTATCAGAGCCGACGTCCTATGCAAGTACCCGTAACACATTATGTTTCCTCGAGATAGGTATTCGTACGTAACACTCGCATGGCGACCCAGTAATTTAATCTCATCGAAGTAAAAATTCCCTAACCTTTATGATAATATTATTTCATCATATATAATTTCACATCATATTATCACGCATCCTCCTGTAAGATCCTGGGTTAGTACTATCCATTCAGTCTGGTGTATATTTGTAAGTTTCTATATTAACCTCTATATGTCTAAATTTCTGTCAGAGGAATCCGGACTGTGTACTTAGATGATAGTTAATTACTGGGTGAGCCTATATCTACGACTATGTTCCATTCTTTTTTGGGGATGTGCGCTTAGTCGAGAGACTACGGGGGTTGTTGTGTGCGGGCAAAGCAATAGGTGCCGTAACATGCAGACCCGGGTTCGAATCTCAGCAGAGGACGAATTTTAAACAATCTCTAGCCTGTATGATAATATTCTTTCTCCATATATAACTACACATCATATTATCAAGCATTCTATTGTAGGATCCAGGGATAGCACTTTCCACTCTGTCTGGTGTAGAACAATCTCTTGTCTGCGACATTGGTAAACGCGAAACAAGTTGAAACTCGAACCAATACTTTGATTCCGCAACCCTTCAAGTTTCCTAAGTTCTACTATAGATAGATAGATAGATAGATAGATAGATAGATATACAGAGTTCAACACAGCCAGGTAAAACAATAACATTTTTCAGTATACTTGTATATTACGTTACTATTTGAACAAAGGACTTATTTTTCTCACTAACCTTAAATATTCCATCTGAAACCAAAAACTCGATGCCTGAAAACACCTTAATTTTCGAGGACTAAAACTAGAATTTATAAAGACCGATTTCCTGTACAATAATAATTCTAATTTTATTTCTTGAGATTTCTTTTTCTCCAAAACCAATAAAAGATGCTTTTATTCCTTTAATCCTATCGAACAAATACTTTGCACTCAGATTAAAGAAGATACAATCATTTAGATTTGAAAAGTTAATTGAAATATCTCTTTCAATTGTATTTCAGATAAAAATCAAAGTTTATTAAATCAAAATTTGGCCATCTTAGCGCTGTAAATACGATATATCACTACAAAATCAAATTTAGGATGTTAAATACTTGATTAAAAAGTTTGTTTTCACTATATGTATGCAAATGGTAATGATTTATGACAGAGTTCAAAGATGAGCAATACTTTTTAAGAGGAAAGAACAAGGCAATATACACAGGCCTGTCACCAGCAATTGGCTTTACAATGCTTCGGAAGAACGAGGGGGTGGAAATCCTTTCCTCCAGTTGCTTCTCTTTAAAAGTAAAGTGGAATTCAGTTACCCGACCATTGCAGTCTCGTTTTCCGATGCATACAATCGTTGCTTCACATGTTTATAAAATGTTTAATATTTAAATGATGATAAAAATTCCTATTAAAGAAACAAAAAAAAAGAAAAATACACACACATGCAGAAAAAAATAAAAAGAAGATTACATTTTTGCCCTTCAGAATTTTCCGTTCTTCACTTTTTCATGAACTTTTTCACATCGAATTTTATTGTATCTACATTTAGTTCACTACCGTCAAGTATGTCAAAAAAGAGATTCCAATATACATTGTAAATACTTTAATTAAAATTTTTAAAAAAGCCTTTTTAAAAAAGGTAATACAGAATTAATATCTATCTACAATTATAATAGTGTTATTGTTTACATTTTACCTTCAATTAAGATAAAGAGTGTTATTATTCGAAATTATTTGCCGTCCAAGACTTATTCATAAAATCATGGGCTGGACGTGTGTCAAACCCGCGACCCTTGGATTACGAGTCCAACGCTCTCCTAACTGAGCTATAGCTGTTCCCAGCTACAACAGTACCAATGATGAATATGCTTCAGACAGATACTGAATCAAAAATATAAATAGAAATAATCAAGTTGAATTCGATCCATGATGAATGATATCACCACAGTTCGTGGGCATTTATGCCTTCCTGCTAGAGCACCTTAGTTACCAAACTTACTGTTGATGAACTGGCCAACAGGCCAAAAATAAACTGCAGTTCTGTTGAGATGCAGTAAGCGAGATAAGAGCACATGGGCTACACAAAATGTCATTGATTAACAGGCCAACAATAAGTTGCAGTTCTTTTGAGATGCAGTAAGGTAGATAAGAGTGCCTGGGCTACCGAAATTTTCGTTGATTAACTGGTCAGCAATAAGGCGTAGTTCCATTAAGATGCAGTAAGCGAGATAAATCCAGTTCGACCCATACGCTAGCTTACGAAACCCTTCTTAGAAATTCACACAAAAATCGACCCACAATATGAAAACTATAAAAATAATTTTTGCTGGCATTAGTTATTATATTCACATGTACTGACCAAAATAACAGAACTGTTGTTTTCACTTTTATTTATACTAAAATGCTTGTATTCTGTAACACATGTGTTTGAATGTAAGCATTACATTTTAACGGCAAACGCAGGTTGTTGCAAATCAGCTGAAATATGGATACAGGTTTTGCATATACATGATTCCATAAAATTACACTTTAAGATTTCTTGATTCTCCTGAACAAAATATTTGTCTCAGGCAGGAAAAAGGACTTAAAAATAAATTTTAGCTGAAGCAGATAGAGAGAATTTTAAGAATATTTGTAAATCTTTGTTATCATTCATATAAGCAAATTAAATGTTACATCGGCGCCAGTAAATGTACACAAAAGTCATAGTGTTCAATATTGTATGGATATTCACATATAAAATATTCAATAAACTTTCAACCATTCATGAATATATTTGCAATAGAATTTTAAATTACTATCCTAATGGTATTTTTAAATTCAGTAAGAATTGTACAATTTGTAGTTCATTCAATACTTTAAAACACAAACGACACACTAGATCCTACAGGATATAAAGAATAATCTATGCCCTTTATAATGAACCAACAGACACTTTATTCAGAATATAGTATGTTTTACGTCCTTGACATTCAATAAAATAGCACATACAGCATAATCAAAAGCCTCCAATGATCACACGAGTCAAGCAATTCGTGTATCATATAAAGCGTCGTTATGAAACGTCAAATAAATTATAAACATGTTGTTTACAGGTATATATTGCTGATATAAACTGTTATAGGTATAAACTAAACTATATTTAAAACATTTCGCAGTTGTTTTAATGAGGTAAGCTGCAAATGTTTGAAAATGACTGCACCGTTACTTTTCTTATCATGCAGAAATGTATGCAATTATTTATAGAAATATTTAATTTAGATCCCCGTTATGTGTATGTGGAAACTTAAATATGAAAAGAAATTCGATGACACCAATGCGATCGAGATCACAAATGTTACAGTATTTATCCTTTCTTATTTACACTATTTTTAAAAGAAAAAAATTTAAACCTATATTTTTGGAAAAACGAAATTTTATAATATATATATATATATATATATATATATATATATATATATATATATATATATATATATATATATATATCCTTCCTTTATTCTATTACAGAAACTTATAAAGCTTAGTTTTCAGAGTTCAGCTTTCCGAAATAGGTTTAGTTCCAAAGTTGTTATCAATAAAAGGCCCTATTAAATCTAAAGTCTTATAATACAATATTCTAATCCAAATCAACATGAATACAATTGTTTGTTTTAGTTGTCGCTTCTACCTGTCTGAACCAGATTAGTTCAGTTCCTGACGGAGTTTGTTATTTGAGATTTTGTACCATACAGACAACCCTTCCGTTACAGATGCAACCGCTCTGACAATTCATTTCCTTTGTCTGCCCCGGAATACGCATTACACTTAAAAATTTTATTTCAGTTTGTTTATTGTCGCCGCCCAAAATTTATTGAGTTAAGCCTATCGGTTTAGATTCAGAACTATGCTTATTACAAAAGCCATTTTAAAATGGTGCAGTAAATTATTTCTGTCTAAGTGTTTCATAAATACACAAAAGTCATACGCATTTTGTTCCTAACCGGCGAAAAGAAGGAATTTGATATGGCTATTATGTTCAGACTTATTCATACGCTATATCGAATGAGTTCCCTCGATTCAGAACAAAACCCAAATGTGTATTGATTACATACCGTCTCTTTTACTCCTTCCACATACTGTGTGCCATAAAATGTGAATGGAATTCAAAATAGATTGGAATTTATAGAAGTTCGATTCGCTACAACTAAGAATATCAACAGGCGGACGTAAGTGAAAACACCAAAATAGTTTCAGTCTGGGTTGCGATACATAAACACCGATTAAGCATCCATATAGAACGCTAGATCAATCATTTAAGATTAAATGGATATATAATAATACTGGATACCCGGATATATTCCATCACTTTGGACGCAATGTATGTTAAAGAAATAGCGCGGTAATTACTCTTTTATCATTTCGTACCCTTTTTGCAGAATGGGAACACAATCGCCGTCTTCCTATACTAATAATAAGAGATGATTGAAATATTATATTACGGAATTTAGCAATTTCAGGTTGAAGTTATCACATCCTGAAACTTTGTTAGGGTGAAGACACTGAAGAAGTTTATCAATACCTGCCTCGTTTAATTTAATTTTTGGCATAACAAATGTGGTGTCTTGCTTACTATTATTTACTACTGGTTAACAGTCTAGATTAGTTCTATATGACCAAATTTATTCAATGTAACAATTTCGATTGAAATCAGCAACATTCATTTTATACTTCAGGAATGAGTATGGCAGATAATGCACCAATCTCTTCTCAAGATTCTTTAGAAAAATACTCATAGTTTGTACCTAACCCTGAACGGAACGAGGCTACAATTGGGGAAGGGATGGTGACAAATTTGAGAAAGGACTGTTCAACATATGCCAGTCTGACTAATAGTACAGACTGAATACACATGCCAGATTGACTATATCACTAGGTACTATGCTTATCATTCTTAATTGGGTAAATCCAATCTTATCTGTTCAACTCGAAATAATAGAGATTACTGAAAATAGAACCTGGAGAGTGTCGTCTATATAAATGACATAAGGGGTGATGAGTCTTTCAAGAACTACATCGTTTAGAAACGGGTCATACAGAGGAAGATGACGTTTACACATTTATGAACTTTCATTTGTGACTAAAAGGTCTGATGAGTTGACTGGAGGAAAATAAATAAAAACATTGTCATGCATTTATTGCGAGCCATATAGTGTAAACAAAAAAGTTGAGAGGATATATCATACCCAAAATGACTTATAATGATTTTAAAATATTTAGCAAATTAATTGGACTTTTGATACAAACGTGTATATGTTTTGATTGTTAGAAGAAAACATGAATATGAAAAAACACAAGCCAGGTCAGTTGATAATGGGTGTCGAGAAGCAAACCTACCTGACTTTGATATTTTAAATAACAGACACATAGATAAACTGAATTCCCGTTCCTACTGTTTGTTCAGAATTGTGGGATTCATCATTAATATGAACAAAGACTTGCATCAAAGGAAATTCAGAAAAACTATGTGCAAGCGAAGATATAAATCAAACTGTATTCTGGTTTTATGAGGATCTGTATCCAAAATAAATATATCAAACAGTCGTGTCATGTTTTCCCAGAGCACCTACAAAAATATTAATTTCCTATTTCACTCGATGATCCATCCAGGGAACAGGTTGTCCCTGCCATCAGCATTTCTCCCCAGTTTAAAATGATACGATTATGTGAAGTCGTAATCGATTCTTACTCTCTTCATGCATTGATATGCCTAATGCTGCCTTTGTATGATTAATCACATTTTGTGTTTTACCAAAATATCAAGCTGTTCAATTATTTAGCCGAGTTTTACTACAATTACTCTACTGAAGGTCGTCTAGGTTATGCTGGTAATAAACGTGTTAATCATAAAAGGATGGAGGCATTCGATATTTTCCCGACCTTTTTTTTTTTTTTTTTTTGATTAGCTTCTTAAAACTTCATGTAGTATCTGATTTACATAATTTTCCTATCTTGAATTATTTTAAATCGAATGAGAGAGATTTATCCTTAAATGCTTTTGTTGTATATTGAAACGTATTGCAGCAATATAAAAGACATACAAATTAAAAATCAACGATAATTACTTCCAGGTAATTCCAATGATGATTGACAGCCCTTATATGTTTGAGAACCATGGCGAAGGATATTCACGGCGAAATTAACAAAGTGTCAAGATCGATAGGGAAATATACGCCAATGATAGATCGACAAGCTTGCTATGTCGTCAGCGTGTTTTTTTTTTTTTGTTGTTGTTTTATTTAAATATTCATAGCGATTGGTTCCATGATCTCTTTTAGCGGGTAGCAGTCAAAGCCGGATTAAAGGCAGAGCAGATGGAACAGTTACTGCAAGGCCCACGCCCAGCGGTGAAGGGGGTGGGGGGTGGGCGCAAGACAGTGAAATGGCGTTTTTTTTGGGGGGGAGAGGAGGCGTTTTTTTTTTTTAAATTGCTCCAGGGCTTCTTTCCACTTTAATCCGGGCATGGTAAAAGTGCTTCAGGAACAAGAAGAAAAAAAATGCACAATGCATTTTTGTTTTCTTACGCTTTAAATATGCATTTACTTTAATCGGCTACATAATAATAAAGTATTACTGAGAGAGAGAGAGAGAGAGAGAGAGAGAGAGAGAGAGAGAGAGAGAGAGAGAGAGAGAGAGAGAGAGAGAGAATCTTTTTAACAACAGCCATCCACATTTCAAAATTACCCGTTTGAAAATGAGACAGACCAAAATTAGACATTCATTACTGTACTCCCACGATAGATGGAATTTGTCAAGTTATAGCATTTGACATACAAAATATCTCAGGCTAAGATACATGCCTCTCCATACCCTTTGTGGTTGAATTATCTCAGTGCTGTCTTTGTGTCTATCTATGTATCTGTCATGTATGTATGTATGTATGTATGTATGTATGTATGTATGTATGTATGTATGTATGTATGTATGTATGTATGTAGTTATGTATGTATGTAGTTATGTATGTAGTTATGTATGTATGTAGTTATGTATGTATGTATGTATGTATGTATGTATGTATGTATGTATGTATGTATGTATGTATGTATGTATGTATGTATGTATGTATGTACGTATGTATGTATGTAGGTAGGTACGAATAACACCCATTTGCCCTCAGAATTCTTTTGTAAATTACTCTTTGCTACAGTCTGAAAACTGCCATACAGTCAACGTTTGGTTTTGCTCTGATATAATCTCCGAACGTTTCAATAAAATCTATCTACCCTGGTAGTGGGGTGGAGGGGTTTAACAGCCCGATGCTGATCAGTTGTCAATTAACAAGAAACTGTACAAGACTCTAAAATCCTACATTTAAATACAGGTAGTCTTTTTGGAATGATATAACCCACATTACATTTCCTGAAAACCAATATTAGACAGAGATTGGTAGTTTCAGGAAGACCCAGCACAACTTATCATTGTGAATGGGGATGGTAATGTCGTGTTACATTCTTTTTTCCATTTGATTTAATTAATCTTGCCCAGTAACTTGAAAACAGAACCTGCATTAAGGTATAGAAATTTATTCATATATTGCTAAGCAACAGATTTTACTGATGGTCACATACCTGATAAAGAGTCCTTGTTGATAGAAGTTGCTTATGACTGCTTATTGAACGTGTGGATTAATGTAGTTCTTATCGTCAAGGGACAATTAATGGTGTACAAAACAAGCTGATACATCATTCATAATGTTAGTAATCGCATCATCCTATTGATACTATTGAGGGAAGTTCTGGACACCTGCCCATATGTGCAAATATACATATTAAAATATTTACACATGCAACAACACATGCAAAAGTGAGGATTTTTTATTATTGATAAAAACATAGATTTGCTCACATACTTCGTCATCTTTTATTCGGGAGCAAGCTATAGATATTAGGATAAACTGTGCACACCAGATTTTCATAAATTCAATCTCAAAAAAGGACATGATTTAGAAAGAAGAATAATCGACAAACCGCTTATCAAGGTAGTTACACTTCTAAGTCTCATTTTACTGTCGATATCTTGTTTCTTTAAGAAAAGGGAACAGCATCATTTTCATGAAGACTTGTTAATCAATATTACGATTCATATCAATACAATCTTATCACTACATTACCACATCAATTTTAGGAAAAGGAACGTTATTATTCTCTCATTCCTATAGGTGTATGTTCATTTTTTCCAGTGTAGAGGATATCCACTCTTCACCATCGCTGCTAAGTAAGCGCCTTTGCTACCTGGCGATTCGCTATACAATTTTGGATATCATCCCAACACTTACCAGCTTGGCGGACACTTATGTATGTTAAAAGTAAAAAAGGAGTTCCAAAGTAAACAAAATAGTTCCAAACACTTTATTGCAATTTAAACTAAGTAAAATCTATTGTAAAAATGTGTTAAAGTGTGTTTTTGCAAAACGTAAAATTGCCCATGCACTTCCGTTGTAAAATCTTCAGTTTCGGAGGTGCGTAGTTTTTGCACGTTGTCAAGCTCTTCAGTTTCGGAGATAAGTATTCCGCAGTCCCATAATGTCTAAATGGAAGTGATCGGTTATGAAAAACACAGGAACTTATGAAGTATGGAAGATATCCATATCTTTCATTACGTGACTGATGTCTTGCACCACATGATATTTTACTTCAAACAGAGTGCACAGAAATTGGCAGAAACTACCCGATTTCTATCATCACTTGAGCATTCTTTACAATATTCAAGATAAATATTATTTGCAAAACATTTATGTACTAAAAGAAGCAGCGGTTGAAGTAAGTTTCCAGCAAACAAGACGTTTTGCACTGATCGGCCTAGTTACATGTACGGCTTCTTTAATCCTATTTCGAGTTGAACAAGCCGTTGTTGTAATTGTTACTGTGTGCAAATTCATAGTCTCGGTATTAGTTATGAAGCATAAATTAATCGTAGATGAAAAGTTGAATCGAGGACAATGTCATTTTTTTTGTCTGTCCATATGAATCTTATTACATATGAGTATAATTTATTGTTTGACCTGTTCATATTTGTATCATTGCGCAAGCTATATGCAGTTCACACCACCTTGCAGTCTAAACGACTGTTCTTTGAATGCTGATATGTGTTTAAACGTCATTTAAACAGTCCACCCTCAAAATCAGAATCTTGCGTCAGACTCTTGGCAAAGCCTTGTGTCTGGCACGAAATTGTGACCCTCGGGGGGAACTTTTCTATCCTACACCAATGCATATGAAGGACTATATTCATTTAGTGTATCTCCTGTTGTTCCGATGTCATGGTAACGAGAGCAATCCAGTATGTCATCTGCTTTTTATCATAAGAAGTTATATTTATTTTACACGCATAGATCTTTGTATAACTTGGTGTTTGCTCAGCATACAACACTGCTTTCTATCTTTAGAAGGCAAAGTTTACAAACGGACAAATAGATTATTTAATTTATAGTTTTCTCTCTTTGTACAGGATAATAAGTGCGATGCTCAATTTGAGAAAAGCTTTACCTAACTTAAAAATAGGACCATTGAATTAATTTATAAACGTTTCAAGACAATGTCACATAACGTGCAAATATGTGTCGAAATGTACACGGTGCATATATTGCTTTGAAAGAGCACTGTGGTTGTTTTGTAATTCACGTGTAATCTCTGTGTAAGAGTAATTCACGTGTAATCTCTGTGTAAGAGTAATCCACGTGTAATCTCTGTGCAAGATCCCTTTACATATACAATAATATGAATTTGTCTGAAAAGTTTATCTCAATCAAAAGTTCCTTAAGGGTTAAGCGATTTGTCCAACCAATTAGGATTCCGTTATTGGTACTTTGTATCATAATCGGTGTGTGTGTGTGTGTGTGTGTGTGTGTGTGTGTGTGTGTGTGTGTGTGTGTGTGACATATAATAGTATAGGTTTTGTCTTGGCTTTTGTGATTTGTATTAGTTGTGATGATGTGAGTTGTTTCTTCCTCTGACGACGAGCTTGATTAGCTTGAAACGTTTGGAAACTGTTTTGTAATTGCGCTTTGACCAATGCTTTGTCCTATATATGATCGGACCCACGACAAACGTTACGAATTCTGCGTCCTATATATGATCTGACTCACGACAAATGTTACCAATTCCGTGTCCTATATATCATCGGACCCAAGACAAACGTTACCAATTCTGTGTCCGATATATGATCGGGCCCACGATAAAAGTTACCAATTCCGTGTCCTATATATCATCGGACCCAAGACAAACGTTACCAATTCTGTGTCCTATATATGATCGGGCCCACGATAAACGTTACCAATTATGTGTCCTATATATGATCGGGCCCACGATAAACGTTACCAATTATGTGTCCTATATATGATTGGGCCCACGATAAACGTTACCAATTCTGTGTCCTATATATGATCGGGCCCACAACAAACGTTACCAATTCCGTGTCCTATATATGATCGGGCCCAAGACAAACGTTAACAATTCCGTGTCCTATATATGATCGGGCCCACGATAAACGTTACCAATTCTGTGTCCTATATATGATCGGCCCCACGACAAACGTTAATAATTGTGTATTCTGTTAGGGCCCGCGACAAACGTTAATAAGAGTAAAATATGGAATATCAGTAATGACCTAAAAATGACGTAATAAAATCTCGCTTTAAAGAGAAGTTGAAATTCAGGTGTTCTTTAATATATATATAATTCTTAAATGTCTTCAAAAAAGGTTAGAGTTGAAAAATGGAGGTACTCGTTTTAGGTGCACACTTGTCATGTGTCATGGTTTAATAGATGCTCACTTGTAATGGTTTAATAGATGCACACTTGTCATGCTTTAATAGATGCACACTTGTCATGCTTTAATAGATGCACACTTGTCATGGTTTAATAGATGCACGCTTGTCATGCTTTAATAGATGCACACTTGTCATTGTTTAAATAAGCTTACTAGCCAAGTCAACTTCCAAGTCGATGACATTTTCTATGTTTACAAACAGGCAGCATTTCAGAAAATTGAGTCATCTGGATAAAAGGATCGTATTACATTTCCTCGGGTATTAGGTAGTAAATGTGGACTGGAGAATTATGTCAGCGAAAATGATAAGTAGATCTTTCAGCAAGAACTATATAAGAAAGAGGGTAGAGTTAAGAGTTTGAAAACTCCATTCAGCTACTTATCAAAACCTACATCAAAGGCTGGCCATTCATTGACTTTATACGCGTTGAACATGTTTGAAACAAACACATGCTTAATACGAACACAGATACAACGAATGTATGAATTCCTATACTCGATGAAGCAAGATACACATATTATAACATGTATATATACAGCATGTACATTTCCTGATATAAGGAAGTATATTACGGAATGAAGTGGAAACACTGTATTGTCACGAGTAGCATATATGGTGTATTGTTATTTCGTGGCAATACGAAATATTTCCACTTCACGAGTGAAATATTTCCATATATCTACTCAAAAAACGTACATTTTCTTTTTATAATATATTTGAAGGCTGAAAACAACGATATGCATGCTTGCGCCATTTTGTCTGTACCAATGCAGTAAACACTGTAGAAGAGTAAGCCGTATTAGTACATTGATACAAAGAAGTTCTGAAAATTTATAATAATTTAGGACAGTAATTGTTACAAACCCTTCTCCTGCATCTGATGCCTTAAACAGCGTATGTTGTTGAACTAATCAGTTTTTATTACGATAAATGGAGTGAATATTTTATTTTAACACAGTTCGATACAAAAATCCAATTTTATGACTTTCAGAAATCATTTCGAAGGAAGACCAAGGCAGCGCCTGCTTTTAACAACCACATTTTACCATGCAAGATAGGAAGTGTGTTCAGACACCAATTTGCTACTAATCTTTAACTGTTTCAATTGAAAAAACCTTAATGATGAAAGAGAGTTTAAATCTTGGTTGCTAAAATTATTTTTATTCACCAATAAAATGTCTTGAATTAGACTTTGACCCAATTTATGTTCCTTAAAACGTCTGCATGAGATTATTGTACACTTTGACCTTTGAACTTAAGTCAGTCGCTCCAACTAAGAAAGCAAGCTCATAAATTACACGAAACGATGGTACTGTTTAAGTTACTTTTGCATCCACATACTTTAAGGTAGTTGTAATATTTGGATTTTCAAGGTTGCAGATAGTATTTGAGACGTCAGGGCAATTTAGCAAAGATGATTTTTATTTCTTCTTCTTGAACTAATGGTCCTGATGTAAAAAATAGAAAGAAAAATCTGCCTACAAATAATGTTTTCATAGATTTTCATTGATTTTTCATTTTTTCATCGATTTTTCATAGATTGTTCATAGATCCTGATGTAAAAAGTAGAAGCAAACCTGCCTACAAATAATGTTTTTCATACATTTTCATAGATTTTTAATACATTTTCATAGATGTTTCATGCATTTTTCATAGATTTTCATAGATTTTCCATACATTTTTCATAGATTTTTCATATATTTACAATTTTCATAGATTTTTCAAAGATTTTCATGGATTGTTCATAGATCTGAAGTAAAAAGTAGAAAGAAAAGCCTGCCTACAAATAATGTTTTTCATAGATTTTCACAGATTTTTCATAGATTTCTCACAGATTTATTCATAGATTTTCATTTATTTTTCATAGATTTTCATAGATTTTTTTTATGGATTTTTCACAGATGCTGATGTAAAGTAAAACGAAAAGCCTTCCTACAAATAATGTTATTCATAGATTTTTCGAGAACTCTTAAATGGGATTGCTAATGATTTTTTTAGTTCATGATACCAATTAGGACATCCTGTATCTTTATATCTCAATGTGCACTTCACAGTGGGTAAATCTGAGTTTAAAATGATGTCTGGATAACAATCATTCTAAATAAATCGTACTTTTTCATCATTCATCAAAGACTATCAGAACATAATGGGTTTTACATATGTTATCGTTTATTTTTAAGCTTTCCAAATCCGAAGGACAAAGTTTTTGTTCTTGCATTTAGTGTATCATCAACAATTAAAGTGTAGAAGAAAGAAAAGTTCTATAAAAAATTCTTAAGAAGATTACACAATACATGAAGAAACAAATATTTGTAAATGACTGCAGTGCAATAAATGTATGTCACAATAATTTATGGATTTGTGTTGTTTTAGATATTTAAATAGAGATGGGGAATTTAGTGCTTTTTCACGATATAAGTTTTCTTAGGATTATTTTCACCGTAATACTAATGAGAACAATCAACATGGTTCATGTTTTCTGACCACAGTTTTACTGAAGCAGATATTCCTGTGTTCTTACTTAGCTATCAACCAGTACAAAATGTTCTCCTACGCTGGACCTCAAAGATGAAGAAGCAGAAGCAAATGTTTTGCTGCCCTTAGTTTTCATACAACCATAAAATATCTCGATCTGGTCCTTGGCACACAGTTTGTTTCCTCAGGGCAGAATATTACATTATTGCACATCTAAGAGTCCGACCATTTAATCTTGGGAGGGGGGGGGGGGGTGGTTGGGATTTTCTTTCCAACCAGGATATTTTTTCATTTTCTCAAGATATTTTGTTTTCAACTAATATGATGGATATAATCAGTTCTTTTCTTCTACAAATCGGAGCAAGAATATTTTTTCAAACTATTTGGGAGCCGGAAAGTTTTTTTAAAAAATCCCAGCCCCATCCCTCGAAAATTAAACGGTCAGTCCCTATGAGCCACACCATATATTGTTTCAAAGAAGACGGCATATACATATTGGTGAATTGATCTCCTCCTTAAAAGTACATGGAACATCCAGAATGTTTAAGTAGTCATTTCACAGACAAGCCCTAACTTATGCTAATTCAAAACTTAACAATATGGTACCTGCCCATGTTGTAGATGCCAGACAATGCCCATGTTGTAGATGCCAAACAATGCCCATGTTGTAGATGCCAGACAATACCCATGTTGTAGATGCCAGACAATGCCCCTGTTGTAGATGCCAAACAATGCCCATGTTGTAGATGCCAGACAATGCCCATGTTGTAGATGCCAGACAATGCCCATGTTGTAAATGCCAGACAATGCCCATGTTGTAGATGCCAGACAATGCCCAAGTTGTAGATGCCAGACAATGCCCATCTTGTAAATGCCAGACAATGCCCATGTTGTAGATGCCAGATAATGCCCATGTTGTAGATGCCAAACAATGCCCATGTTGTAGATGCCAGACAATGCCCATGTTGTAAATGCAAAACAATGCCCATGTTGTAGATGCCAGACAATCCCCATGTTGTAGATGCCAGACAATCCCCATGTTGTAGATGCCAGACAATCCCCATCTTGTAGATGCCAGACAATCCCCATCTTGTAAATGCCAGACAATGCCCATGTTGTAGATGCCAGACAATGCCCATGTTGTAGATGCCAGACAATCCCCATGTTGTAGATGCCAGACAATGTTAATACGGTCACTCTTATAATGCCTCCTCTTTTTTAAAATTTTTAAATCGGCTGTTTAAAGCCTGAATGGAGGGGCTCATAATACGGCTGTTTAAAGCTGTTTAAAGCCTGAATGGAGGGGCTCATAATGCGGCTGTTTAAAGCCTGAATGGAGGGGCTCATAATACGGCTGTTTAAAGCCTGAATGGAGGGGCTCATAACACGGCTGTTTAAAACTGTTTAAAGCCTGAATGGAGGGGATCATAATACGGCTGTTTAAAGCTGTTTAAAGCCTGAATGGAGGGGATCATAATACGGCTGTTTAAAGCCTGAATGGAGGGGCTCATAACACGGCTGTTTAAAGCCTGAATGGAGGGGCTCATAACACGGCTGTTTAAAGCCTGAATGCAGGGGCTCATAACACGGCTGTTTAAAGCCTGAATGCAGGGGCTCATAACACGGCTGTTTAAAGCATCAATGGAGGGGCTCATAACACGGCTTTTCTAGCACCCCTTTCGTTCTGTAACTTGTTAAATCAATCCACATTTGTTACACGGTACCTACATAAATGAAAACACCTTTCACTGTTCATTTTGACTTAACATTAACGACATGGTTTATAAACCATACGGTTCCACTTGTACAGGTGTAATTGAAGGTCGTTTTATATAATAGAAACAGCTAAAGATGTAAGTGAATTATCAATTGACTTCTCAGAGGTCTATTCAACTCCACAGACAGAGGAAAGGACACACATCAGATTATCCTCCTTGTATACTCCAACCTTCTCTTGAACTAATTACATCTTACCTTCGTCAAAAAATATATCCGTTGTCTCACTGTATCGTATATGAAGGAACAGTTCTCCCAACATTTCACTTTTTCATGAGAAGTAACGTGCTGTCCAACCTTCTATACATTCAACTTTGAAAGAGTATATTTTAATTCGTTGTTTCAATCCAAGGAAGAATACTCTACGCTTGATATTCAATTTTTCAAATATTATCGAATCTGATAGTTAATGGAGAATTCCGTCCCAAAACCAGTTTGAAACTAATAGGACGGGTGTATTCTTTGTAGTTCATAAAGATGTCAAACTATTGTCTTACAACCAAGCTCGTATAAAGCAGCTTGTTTAAGTTTTTTAGGAAACTCCCGTGTCTAAAAATAAAATTCATTACGCTCAATAACGCGGAGTGTTTTGTAAATGAGACTCGCTTTCCCTACGTTGGATACATGCATCGTGTTCAAATGATTGTTTTGGTTTTCAAATAAACGTTTTGAGGTAGGACAGGTTTTACTTTGGGTACAAATCGTCTGGTAGTGAAACTAAGACAGTGAAAGCACATGCTTTGCATTTTGTTTGCCAGCTCTTGAGTTGACTATGGGTAGGTTACGTGCAGTTACATGTGCCACGCTAACCTTTTGACCGGTTTGTTTACGCGTGCGTGACGACCAATGTACTGGAAATCATTCAAGCTTATTTAAATGTTATCTCGCCTACCCAACGGTTACGATGATCCGCTGGATTCATCCTTTTGTCTTGACTCTGGTATACATTTTTGAAACATAGTTTTCATTAGCATTCGTTAGGAGAGATACGGATTCATGTCATGCCATCTCAATTTGAGATTTGTTTCTGAAAGAATGCAGCCTTAATTGATATTTATTAACACTCAGATCCATTCAAAATCACAATTTTTACAAACATTTTCAAATTATCTGTCATTTTCATAGATTAGATAACAAAACGTGATATTATTCCATTGTTACACCTTTGAAGTGTTCCAATGAATTGAAGTGTTTTTATTTTCTCCAAAAGCAGTCCCTACAGGTAAGTTATTACACGCGTTACCATGTTACTGTTTATGAAGCATCTATTGGGAGGTAAAATAGCTTCCACGTAAAATAACTGTGGGAACTCTTACGTTTCTAATTTAATATGCGAAAACAAGCGAAAATACTTATGTGAAACAAAATAGGTCTAATTCTAACGCTCACTTTCATTGTAATCAGTCGTAAGGGCATCTTCTGGGCTTTCATAAATGAGTCATATGACGCATTCATATACAATCAATATAGATTAACAAGATCGCCGACAACTGGAAAGCCGACTTAATTACAACAATCTTCAAGAAGGAAAACTGCTCAACGCCAGCAAACTATCGGTCGATATCACTGACTGCCATCATATGTAAGACACTAGAACACACCAAACACAGCTCTATCGTGTCACACTTTGAATGTTACAACATACTTAGCGACTGTCATCATGGATTTCGGAAAAGAAGGTCATATGATACACAAATTATTCTCTCCATACATGATCTAGCAAAGGGCTTGGATACAAACCAGCAGATCGATGCCGTCGTACTGAATTTCTACAAGGCCACTGACAGAAAACACAATCAACCCCGACTGAAGAAGCTTCATCAATATGGTGGAAGGAACAACACACTTAACTGGATTGAGAATTTTCTCTCCAACGGTACACAAAAAGTTGTTTTAGACGATATCGAGTCCACCTTTAAAACAGTCAAATCAGTCGTCCTCTATGGCACAGTTTTGGGTCCCCTCCTATCCCTGGCATATATCAATGACCTGCCAGGGTGTATATCATCTACAACCAGACTCTTTGCAGACGACTGCCTCTTGTACAGAATGATCCGTTCCACCGAGGATTGTGCTACCATTCAGCAGGACCTTGACAATCTCCAGAAGTGGGAGTCCAATTGGCAGATGGGTTTCAATCCACATACATGTGAGGTGTTAAGGATCCCCAAGAAGCGCCGCCCAATTATTGTCAACTACAGCATCCATTGACACACCTTAAAGACCACCAGTAGTGCGAGATATTTAGGAGTCATTATCTCTAGTGACTTGTCCTGGAGTAAGCACGTTGTCAACATCACCAAAAAGTCCAATTCGACATGGCTTTCTTAAGGCTTAACATAAAAACCAGCCTTCCACAGGCTAGGGAACAAGCCTACAGAATCCTTGTTTGACCCATACTCGAATATGCCTCTACTACGTGGGTCCCACATACAAAACGCGACATCAAAAACATCAAAGCAGTCCTGAGACAACCAACCAGATTTTTTAAACATGACTACAAACGGACTACCAGTGTGACATCAGTGCCCAAAAACATGAGATGAGATAACCTGAAAAAGAAGGGATAAGTCTAGAGTTACCATGCTATACAGGATTACCGACCACCTAGTTGAGATACTTCATCTGACACTAGAAGGCGCAGTATTAAATACCGTCAGTTCTAAGCAACCTCATCTGTCTACAAAAAACACCTTCTTCCCCACTCTGTCACCATGTGGAACAGCCTCCCTGAGAGCATGATCAGCCAGTTCACATTGAAATCCTTCCAACTGGTCCTGGTCATCTTTAGTCTTCGATGTACAAAATTCATGTACACTCCAAATTGCGATTATATTCAGTTCTGAGGGATGTAATTGATGATGATGATAATGATGATGATAGTATCTTAATATGTGAGTATGTTTTTATGCAGCTTACATCCACGTGATGGTCGACAATCTTCTATGTTTTAATTTTCTCCAATAGAATCAAGTAACAGTCAAATTTGTATTTGGAACACAATACACTGAGGTAGTCGGTTTCAATTAGTAGTTACAGACTAATTGATGGCTATGGTCATATACATTGTCTACTAAAACGCACAGAAAATTCGAGTGTAATCATCAAATGATGGCATGAAGAATACAATTGTTGTTCATTTCCCTTATAAACACTTAGATTTCGGATATAGCTAAACTCAAAACTATGTTTATGTAACATAAACTGCACAATTTGTAAAGTGATTTCCATATCATGTTCAGTAGTAATGTAGCACCCAAACTGTCTCTGAACACTGACGAATATCTGTCAACGATTTATTTTCTGGATGATCCACAAATCAGAAGTAAGCACTTGGTCACAGTTATTTCACAGTGTATGTTTTAATATTGGTGACCATCATCAAGGTGTTTGCTAAATTATGCTTCTGTTGAAATCAAGAGCGGTATTCCACGCTTAGGTGTAGTTTTACATCTTACAGTTTTTATTTTCTCATTCATGTATAAACCGTCTTATATTTACAAATCTATGGATGTTATTAAGTGATTATTGACCATACACGGATTATATTTGCAAATCTATGGATGTTATTAAGTGATTATTGACCATAAACGGATTTATCTAAATTGCGTTGAAAACAAAATGTTATAACCAATATTGTGGATATTTACGTAAGGCTATTTACGTCTAGGCTTTGGTAGTAATCGTTTATCCGTATTTTCCATAATGTTAGTTGGACCTCTTCCCTAATTCATAATTTCTTCTATGACACTGGGTAAAGTAAAATCCAATAATTTTCTATCGATGTATCCCGATACCATCCATTGTACAAATCATGTTCGAAAGGTTATTCTTTCACTTTTTGATGACTTCCAAACTGTTGTATTCAACCGCATGTATTGTGAAAATGTAACTTGGTAATACAACAGAAATGATTTTAAAATTCACGAAAGGGTTCTTGTGACAAAGTTTTATTTATTTTTGAAGTCTCGAGAGATTTAAATGGATAATTTCATATGGAATTGAACATTGTTGATAAAAACGATTTTAGTGCATTGAGTAGATGTGATCAGAAAGGATAATATACTAATGCATGATCAACATGTTTATGATAGTTTCATGTCATTCATTTTTTTATAATTGAGCGAGGTGTTTAATATAGTTCCTTCGTGTACAATTGTCAAATAACACGTTTCAATTGATTTAATGTCGAAAGTGCGTTCATGCTTTTCACAAACATCTACTTTGGGCCATTACTATGTATTTATTTTGCATAATTATACGTTTGATATACCCCTATTTCAACTAAAGGAAGTCTCGGTTTTGACAGTAATCATTCATTCACAATTTCCATAATTTGTGTTGAATTTATTCCCTAATTCATCATTTCGTATATGACAAAGGGTACATAACGTTACTAGGTCCCTGCGATTAATACTTCTGTAATATAAAGACTTAAGATTTGCATTGCATTATCTAGCGTTATTTAAAGATTTTTTATTTTTTTTTTTTTTTTTTTTTTTTAAGATTTAACATCTATTGCTATCAAGAGGACTTTTTGAAACACAATGTCTTTACGTTTTTAATACGTTAACATACTGCTTTTCCTTCTCTACTTTTATCTTTCATATCTGGCGCGATAGATGACTTAAACATGAGAATAAAGCTTAGACATTAAAATAACTTCAATGAATAAATATGTTTTAAGTATGTACATTTTCCATTACACCATCTTGCTTGGCTTCACATTTAACAAATTCTACGTACGACTAATATTTGAAATCCTTACCACTTTGCAGCATTGATATGTTTGGTATATCAACAAAATAAATCCCGTCCATTTATCATCCTCTGAAGTGAACATGGCAAATGTTTTGTTGTAAGAGAAGCTCCCTGTAATAATGATCAGCTGATCTTTAACTTTCACTGAATACTGGCTCTGTGACCATCATATTAGTATTAAATATTTTAGTCTAGTTACCTGACATTTATTCTGCTCTTACCTCTTTTCTTCCATTTGTCTCATCCATGACAGCAGATTAGCCTTGCAGCTATTAAATAATTACACCCACCCACATTCAGCTACAGGGACCTACTGTATAACGAGGGTTAAACCCTTAAAAATAAGAAAGTATGTCAGTAGAAAAAGATTGGTAATCATTAACCAATTTTACTACTATCAATTTCTGCCAGTTCGACTATTAAAAAATTTAGTCTGACAAATAAATAGAAACTTAAATATGACATTTGCAAAAGAAAGAAGAAAATAGAAGAGATAGAAAGACGCGGATCAACGCACAAAAGATGTCAGTAGTGTGTATATAAACACAATAGTGTTTGTGAATTTTCGATGACTTAGTATTATATATCGGAAATGATTGATCATGAAAGTTTAAATGTAAGTATGGTAGGACGATACATTATATATCGTTTTACAAATATTGCAAAAAAAAGTACACCAAATCAGGGATGGTGCTGGCTTTAAAAAAGTTATCGCCAAAAAAATCGCAAATCTCAATATTTTGTCGCCAATTTTCAAAAAGTGTCGCCAAGCAAGGAGTAGGTATTTTTCCATGTCTATTGATGTCGTAGGCATCGAAAATTGAAAAAGATGGAGTATTTATTACTTTATTTACAGCAAACAATAAAATACCACAATATAACAGAATAAATCATTGCATGATTGTTTTGTATGCTTATTTATAATGTTTTGCACTATTAAAATGTTCTTTCATAAAAATAATAAAATCGAATGTCACATGAGTATGCGTCGCGAATTTACGGCTGCCCACTTGCTGAATGCAGTTTCAAAGTCGAAGTCTCCTTCACATTCGTACGTGCTGATTCTCATTAGATTCTCTCTCTTTGATGTACTTCAGACAAATTGGGTTGTTCCACTTAGTGTACTTTACCTATGCAAATTAGCCTAATGGGCTCTACCTCAGCAGTGCTCAAAGGATTTGACTTGACACATCACCCTAGCTATTGTGAGCCAATTCAATAAATCTCTGAAAGGTGTCTGTTTATCTCTGACCGCCTTACCTTTTAATTGTCTTTAAACAGTTGTATAAACTTTTTATCATATTAAATGATACACTGTATCCAGTTTATTACAGACTCAGTATTTGTAAATTTCTTGTGTCTGCTGAACAGTAGAATGTTAAGCTGCCTGTCTTAGCTAGACGAGAACCGTGTATATTTCAGTGTCATAGGGTCACAGGGGTGTGATTGATACATGCTGTCGTGTGCCTCAAAGCTTTATTATGTACATGTTTCAATATAGTTTTCTAAAGTTTCTGAAGACTACCGTTCAAGACTAGTTTTCTTTATAATATTTTCTTCTCTTTTTTTTTTTTTTTGCCCGCACTGACACACAGATAATCAGCACACGGAAAATCGAGAGTATGCTTCCTATGTGTATAGGATTTATTGAAAATAGTTGACCTCTTCTTATAGGGCAAGAAAGCCTTATACATGAATACATTTGCGTAAATTCAATTTATGTATGAGAATAAAGGGTAACCTTGGAAATATTCAATCTGGATTGACCTAATCGTTTGAATGTGAAATTCTTGAAGATTGTCCGAAAAGTATGAAACACATATCACATAACATCAGTTTTAATTTTCTATCATAACTAAGCCACGGACGCCCAAATTTCCAACTGTCAAGAAATTTTTCGGGATTTCGGCGTCCGTTCATCATGATGTGGTGTTGTACTTAAAGCATTACTACCAGCTGCACTACAAGTAGATGATGTTGGACTGTCAAGTATAACATCTGTTTCAGTTAATGGGTTGTCGGATGCACTTGCATCTTAATCCAAATGCTGTTAATTTTGTTAACTTAATCTTTTTATTTGTGATCAATCCTTTGTCCGTCCCAGCATATATGGCTGGTTAGAACTTTGGAATCGGATCCTCATAAAAAGCCATTTTGAAAAGTCAGTCAACTTAATCTTAGGATGAGATGATGAACACGAAAAGTCTAACTTACGTTTACCCATTACAGTATATAGTTCTGATTGAGACTGAATTTTATTTTTCATTTACTTCGTATTTATACAGAACGATTGGGGCTTCAAAGGTAATCAGTTTTCTTTGAAGTATCAGCAATTTTTTTTTTTTTTTTCTGGTTCATTTTTCCAAAAAAAAAAAAAAAAGGATTAGCGGTCGTTTTGTCGATTGTAGCTAGTCCGGTAGCATGACTATTGGAGTGTATCACCGCATACAGTACTCAGGCCAGATGTCAGCATAAGCGGTCAATATGAACAATGGATTTGTTTATGTAACAATAGATAGATTCCGGTGCATTGTATACCCAAGTTTGCGGCTTCCTTTCATGGTGCCTTTGAATTCCTCCACTCCAAACCCAAGATTGTATATACAAGTTTTAACAGCCAAAAATGTTGTCGCCAAAAAAATCGCCAGATGGTATATTTTGTCGCCAATCAGGAAAAAAAAATCGCAATTTGCGACATTGGCGATGCACAGGGCGATCCCTGCAAATATAGCTGGAGGAAAACTCATAAGGTATAGAAAAGGAAATTTAGAATCAGAAGAATGAATATATGAAACGAGGAAATAAAGAGACTAAAGAGGAACTCCGCATGCGATAAGAAACAGGCAAGCAAAAACAAAATAACAAAAAACAAGAGAGTAAATATTTTATTCTCCATGATATAACTGAAGTATGAAATTCTGTGACAATTAAACAATAAACCTTCAACTTATAAATGTATAAGCAGTGCACTTTATTCTTCTCATGCAACGCAGTTTAATGCTCCATTTAACAGAGACACTGCAACAATATTGAGGAAATTCAAATTTACCACACATAACAAATTATTTCACATACAAGCCGCTAAGTATTTTTGATACAACCACTTTAAGCTTTGACAACGAAGACTCTGTTAACAGATAAAAGCACATTGTGATATGACATTTTTGGCAGAACCAGCTTAATTGGGCATTATGGATGGATACAGCTGGATGCGGAACAATCTTAATGGGCATTTAACAAAGAAAAGAAAGCTGTCGTCTGAATGTGCAATACAATTACCCGATTAAAAAGCTTTTAATACAATGAACAACAACCTAGACTTGAAACAATTTAACATAATCTGTAATAACTTCAACATTCCGCCAATTTATAATTAGAGATATAATAATTGAAAAAATAAATACTTCATTGACTTTTGTCCAGCTTGTAAGTTGTGACAAGTGTCAGGTAGGCCAGTACTTTCATAGGCATTTCGCAATTAGACTTTTGTGACATATGTCAGGTATGCCAGTATTTTTCCGTTAGAATTACTCATATTCTGATGTGACATAGGTCATGTAGGCATGTATATATATATATATATATATATATATATATATATATATACATATATATATGTTAACAAATTCATTCCCATTCTAGAATTCCGGTTCTAAAGATCAGTCTGTAAGGAATCTATTTTAGTAATTACAGTTGTGTTGTTGAAATCAGATGTAATTTGAGAGAAATTATTTGTTTACAATATTCATTGCAAATACTAAAGTGTTCCTTGACTTTTGGGCTAATACATGATTTGGGGATTTATGGGAACTCATTGAAATACATTCTGGAATACATCTTTGTGACACATCAGGACATTCAAGGCTATTGGAATTTTGCTAAGAACATTCTATTATTTTGGACTTTTGATTAGGACATTTATTACTATTTGGAATTTAACTCAAAAATTGTAAGTGTCTTTTGAATTTTCATTTGTAATTGTCTGGAAATAAACTACTTGTTGTTTTTACTTGATTTTGTTGGTTTCACTTTCTTTCTGTTACATATTTTAAGACATAGAGTCGTAACAATTACAACTGTGGAGCAGGTACTATTGAATACTGGAGAAAATTGTCAGCCGATGAAATTAACTCAAGTGGAAGAAGTGATAAAAAAAAGTGCGAACTTATTTCTTTTTGCAAGATAGCGTGACTGAATAAATGTATCCGGTCTTATGTGATACGTATTTTAGGCGCTCAAGTTCAAAACAGAGCATTTAATAAACAGTTCGATTCCAATGGTCAGGACGCTGTTAAAGAGTTATATGAAGAATTATTTTATGAACAAGGCAATGACTCACATGAAAAGATGACCACACACTTTCAGCAGTATATTTGAGATAAACAAATTACACTAGAATATGCTATTGATGTTGATGACATATCTTTATTACCAAATTATATGGTGTTGAAAACGGGTAGCATTGTTGGCTACAGGAACAAGTTTTAAAAAATCATATGATAGATTTGAATACTGTAAAAAGTTCACACGTGCTAAAAATATTACTCCAGCAGCCGACAAGCAGTCTATAACAATTCGTTAAATGATATACAACAAAGAGAACGTCGGTAGGATCTATTCAGAAAAGAAGGACAAATATGGTGACGTTATTGTACTCGCAACTGCACATAATTAAAAAATAATAATAATAATAATCATGGTTGCCGGAGCTGAATTAATTTACTTTTTGAAATAGGTTTCTAATTTTTGTATCATGTTTATGCTGTATTTACACCTCTGATCACAGCTTCAAACAACAAGCCAACTAATGCTAGAACAATGACATGGTCAGTCTATGAAGGAACAACCTGTTCAGCTATTTTCATAAACTAACTTTTTACACTGCCAGTGATACCAGGCATTGCTGCTTTTTGCCTTTTTGGATAGCTCTAACAAACAGCTGAAAATTATTTTCATGCCTTGTTTCCCTTTGCTCACGAATGATTCTGTGGCACCTTTACTTCCGCCGGCACATGTTCTTCCATCACCTCCTGTGTGGTATTACAACACTAATTGGGCCAGTGAGCGATTATTGCCCCCTATTGTAGTCCCTAAAAAAATTAGTATTATGTTGTCTCCGATTTTTCCTGGAGATTTGCTAACCATTGTAGAATGTGTCTTGTATTCAATAGAAAGCAGCATTAAAGTCTAAACAGAAAAGAAAATGTTGACTGAGTTCGTCCTCTTGACATTTGCGTAGGAGGACAAACCAAATAGGTATGATTTGGCCGGTTCAGGAATGGTGACTTGCACTAAACTTTCCAGCGATTCAGTTCAAATGCAACTATGTTTAGAAGCTTCAACATAATCTAAGTCAATTTTTGAGATGTTGTCTCCATGTTAGGGTCTAATATAATTAAGATAGTCTCAGTGCATCTGAACTTATAACTATTGCGTTGGATTGCATTAACAAAGTAGCAACTTGAAGGAAATATATACGGAACTTAATAAGTGTAGTAATATCTGTTACATCTCTTACCAAGATCAAGAGTTGCTGTAATCATACCTATAATGTAATAATCGTGGTAGTTGTCACATCATTAAAGAGTTCTTTGACCATTCCGCTAAT
This sequence comes from Margaritifera margaritifera, assembly GCA_029931535.1. Classification (NCBI taxonomy): domain Eukaryota; kingdom Metazoa; phylum Mollusca; class Bivalvia; order Unionida; family Margaritiferidae; genus Margaritifera; species Margaritifera margaritifera. The sequence continues at coordinate 640,142 of JAQPZY010001464.1, forward strand.
GGATAGTTTTCTTTAACTTTTGACCTTATGTTGTCTTTAAAGTTCCGATCGTGATCTGTTCAATGTCGAGATTCATGCGCTCTTTTACTTTCAACACTTTGCAGCAGTTCTTTACATTTAACTGATTTAGTTGCATATGTTTATCTGCTGATACTTTTCTTTATGTTTTCTATATATTTGTCATACGCTTCAGTTTTTGATTTCATGTTCTTTCACAGATTCAGCAATTGTTACAGCATTTACATAACATCTTGATTTTTTTTCTTCTTGCCGAGTAAATAATCTTCGTTCTTCCAGTGTTCTTCCGCTGTAATCATATAGTATATTCCCTTCTTCTCTTACCTATACCTCAAATGGTACGTTTGTTTGATTGTTTGAATCTCTGATTCCTCTGGGATATATATTGGCTGTCTGATGGTGAATGTTGGCGGATGTTTACCTTGTGTTTCTTCTTTGCCTTGTGAGGTAGGAAACATCATCTTTATATTCAGGGTTAACAAATGTTTGTCCTAGAGTTTCTTCTAAACTATTTATTTGTAGAAGAAACAAACACTATATTAGCATTTTTTCTGTCTTCAACTATTGTTTGTTTATCTGCTGACCCAGTTTTATTGTGCCATTAGCTAAGCATATTTCTGGTTTATTGATCTGTGATATTCCAACTTTGTTTCCGTCTGTGTCATAAAAATAAAATGTGTTATCTTCAGTTTTAAAATAATTTTCCATTCATATTTTTATCCATTTTTTTTAAAACCATGGATGTCATTTTTAAATCTACTGAATAATTCTCCTTGAAAACTTTGTTGAGGAGTTGTAACACCTGCTGTTGATAGGTTATTTTCATTTAAATATTGTTAAATATTTTCTAATGAGTAATTGTACTTTCAATCATATCTCCTCTAATCTTCAGGTTTTTCAAAATATTAAAATTCTCGACTACCTTCTGCCATTTTTATACTATTTAAATGCATTAATAAAAACTTGATAAAAAAATTGAGTTTCACAGAAAAGAAAAATAACAGTAGCTTTACTTCCCCAAAAATTGAGGAATACAAACAAGAGTTGAAGATTAGCACAGCAACGGGACATACAAGGAGATAACAAGCAAAAGTTTAACTGACAAGGAGTTGGAAAAAGTAGATGAGAACAAAATCGAGATAAAACTATGATATCTTTGTATATGTGAAATCAGCTAAAATCTCCAAGTCATTGTCAGATATCATCATCCTGTCAGGAACATCTCTGAAGAGTCAACACTTACCCATTGATGATTTAAATGAATTACAGAGTTAACAGAAGATTGCATGACATTAAATGGTATTAGACCCTTTAATGGTTTGCTATCATTTAAGTTGGGGTTGTCTCTATCTGTATCAAGTGCTAGCTTGATAGCACATTCAAAATCGTCAATTTGAAAAAGTCAACAGAGGAAAAACAAACACAAAGAAAATAATGGCAAAACATGTGTGCTGACTGTTTTGTTATTAATTAATTTCTTCCTTTGACCACATTTGTAACAACTGCTGTTATTTTTGGAGTATTTATCTACTACGTATTTAAATCTTTCAGGGAAACAAAAGTAGAGACAAAACAACCAAACACATGTAATCTAAAATCTCCTAAATGATAAAACTGGCAGCTTTGAAATCTTGGACTGTTCTATAATGGTCGCATATCTCTGTTGTCGATGGCATTTTATCACTGTTTGGCCTGTTTTCACTAGTCTTCGAGTATCGTGTGTTCGACGAGTGTAAACATTTTATTTGTGCTGAATCGTATAAATAAAAACGAATCATCAACAACTAACATCTTCTAGTCTTATTTGATTTGCACAGTCACAGACTATAAATAAGATGTAATCGCAGCGTTCGTCATTCTGTCATAGTTCGTTACCTTGAGAGGTCATAAACGAGATTGGTTCATTTTGTGTGGTACTCTGCTTCAGACATATACAGTACATTTTGGATTTAGTAATGCTTTCAACTTTAAGAATTATTCAGCTCCGTGGGAATTAGCGGAAACATTTCTAGAACTTGTGTGATATTCCATATTCACAAGGATTATTTGGAATTAATAATATTTGGATATAACTGATTCTTGTTAGTACATCAGCACTTCAGTGGTGTTTTCATTCGGAATATTCTTCATTCGGAATAATTTCGATTAACTTCCGGATCAGTGAACTTTAGAAAAATTTAGGACTTTTAAGGATATTCTATACTGTAAGTTATTTTTAATTCTTTCACTTTGTTTGATGAAATATTTTAATATTTTAAGAAATTAAATATTTGTATTTTAAATCTTGAAAGCTTGTTTGAGTCTTTTCTTTTGTTACATTTACCCCTAGTCGTAACAATATATCTTCGTCAGGTGAAGAAACAACTTACATCCAGAAAACAAAACCCTAAACACAAAACAAAAGCCTAGAGAAATTCTAGACTCCCACATGTTTCAGTGGCAGGAGAAAATCTACAAACAAGACGTAGACAATAGAAGAAAGAAAGAAGAAATAATTGAAACAGCAGCATTGTGAAAGCTATTAACAAAACTAGACTCGTCGGTAGAGGTCCTATCCTGAAATATAAACCAAGAAAACAAACAAGCGTGTCCGCTTCGTTATTATTTTCCATCTCAAAGCGCCAACCTTACAACAGATCATTCGGAAGCATTGGCGCCAGATCGAATCCTGAAGGACATATTTCAAGAAGTTCCTGTGGTTACGTACCCTAGACCTAAAAATCTGAAGGACCATCTGGTACGTGCCAAGGTAACTTCAAACAAGACTACAGATTCAGGCACATACTGCTGCAAGGACAAGCGTTGCCTAATTTGCAAACATATGCCCGAGACCAAATCGTTCAGAAGATCGACGACAGGACTTAGCTTCATTGTCAATCAGAAGTTAGGATGTCAAACCAAAAATGTAATCTTTCTTCTGACATGCAAGATCAGTGTCACTCAATATGCTGCGAAACGGTTTATTTCAGAAAACGAATGAATAATCACAAGAGCCACATTAGCATCAAAATCAAAGCGAAACTCACTTACCACTACAACTCAACTGGGCATTCAGTGGAGTCCCTCGAGATGCTACCAATTGAATCTAACCTGGAGTGGACCAATATAGAACGCACTCGTCAGGAACGATACTGGATACTAGAATTGAAAACCCATGGGGAGTTCGGTCTAAATGAAAAAAGTCTAACCTTTCCATTGCAATCTTATTAAAATTACAGCCAGGCATCAGTTTATCAAATGTACGCAGTACGCAATTTTTGCGACAATGTTTATTCAAAATATTCCGTAACTCATTGCTTGTATTATTATTATTATTATTATTATTATTATTATTATTATTATTATTATTGTCCATTATCCCGCTACACCATTCCCTTTACATATTTTCTTTATTACCTCCATGCATAACTTTACCCGGGATATAATTTCTTTTGTAACTTTTGTAGACGGCGTTGATTTGTCGACAAGCTTGGTTTCCGTCCTTGTCCCTAGACTGGAATTAGGTCAAAACATTTTGGTTCTCTGTACGAAAGGTACGATAATGCCTTCTTTGATTTTTCTTATACAACTTTGTTGGGCTGACGGCAACACAAATTAGACATATCGTTTACCCGTTTGAAGACCGCTTTTCAATTATTTCTTCTTTCTTTCTTCTATTTTTTATTTCTTGTTTTATAGATTTCCCCCTGCCATTCAAACATGTAGCAGTCAAGAATTTCTCATAGCTTTTGTGTTTAGTGTTTGTTTTGTGGATATAAGTTGTTTCTTCCCCTGACCAAGATCTTAATTAGCTCGAAACGTTGGGAAACTGTCTTTTATTTGCGCCGTTATCAATTTTTGTGTCAATATACATTATCATTGCTATTGATTTGCATTCCTCTGTGCTATTACGCGAAGACCTTGGGAATCTGGCGTGGTTGGTTTTGTTAGTGTCTTATAATATATATATATATGGGACTCCTTTCTCCATATATATTTCATATATATTTCATTATCATGAATCCTGTGGTCTGTCTGGTGTATATTTGTAACTTTCTATATTAACATCGGTATGCCTTGATTTCTGTCAGAGAAATCCCGAGTGGCTGTGACTTGGATGAGAGTTAATTAGTGGGTGGCCATGCGAGTGTGTCTGCGATACACCAATGCCTACATCCACGACTATGTTCCATCCTTTTTGAGTGTGTGCACTTAAGTCGATGGTATGGGGGTTGGTGCATGCAGGCAAGGCAATGGGCGAAGTAACCCGCGGGCTGAGGTTCTCATCTCAGTAGAGAACAAATTAAAAAAAATTCTAACCTGTATGATAATATTCTTTCATATATATATATATATATATATATATATATATATATATATATATATATATATATATATATATATATACATATATATATATATATATATACATATATATATATATATATATATATATATATATATATATATATATATACATATACAGTGCGCTAAAAGAGCTTGTTAAAGACATATCATGCGGTAAGTGTGTGATGTGTGAGACTTAATAACTGTAAACGTTTTCCATCACACAAGGAGAATCTTTCTCATTGTTTTTTCTTGCTATTATCGTTGAGCATGTTTCATGACTTTTTAAAAAAACAAATTACATTGTAATTATTAGTAAAATCGGCATAAACTACCAAAGAGATTTGTTGTGTGGCACTTACATGTAGTTGCGAGGACATTGCGAGGTAAAAAAAGAAAAGTAAAAAAAAAAAAAAAAAAACGGGAATGAGAAGAGGGTGAGAAGAAAAGAGTAGATTACTTGACTGTCTGCTTGCAAATAGTGATACTATGTCAAACTGCATAGAATTGAGCACTTTTAAAAATATAAGGGGCATTTTTAACAAGCCTGTGCATGTTGTCACTTTATAAAGTCAACTGAAGAGGTTCTCGAAGAAAACGAGAAAGAGTAAATGTGCCTAATTCGCCCATCTGATCCTCTGCTCTGTTCATCCGATCAAAAACAGTCTTGATGATGAAAAGCGTAAGTTCAATATTTTCTCTATATTTTAAGAGGTCCACAGGTTTTTTTTTCGTTTTTTTTTCGTAGCCATTAAACGTTCGGGTATGAAATCTATGTCATAGCCCCACTTTGTCAGATGTTGAGGGAATTCTTTGGACCTTTAATCAAACGTTTCAGAATCAGAGCATATTCTTTTATTCTCAGTGTCTGGCTTTAGTACAATAGTTCGAGTGACAGCTGGATGGCAGAAGGTGTTGGTGTTTGTCGGTTGGTTTTGAAAAGATGTCCATGTGGAGGGTGTGAATCTCAACAGATATGACTTGATGATTAAAACATTGGAAAGAATTCCGGTGGCGGAAGACTTCTCATTCCCTGATCATGCTTTCCAGGACATAGTCCTAATTGGAATTGACCACAACCTGGAGTCTAGAAGCTAAGAGAGAAAATGATACCTCTAGGATTCGCGGACTAAGAACACCAAAACCCAACGGTATGACCCAGGAGAAATCCAACGGTCTGACCCAGGAGGAATCCAAAGAGCAACTTGACACACTCAGATAAATTGTGTATCTGTTGACTTGTGGTCCAAAAACCTCTTAAATTTATATTCACTCTACCCTAATTGCAGACTATTAACTCTGACATGACTTTACTATTACTACTACTTCCTGTTATTTTTTTTACTTCTTTTTTACCACTACTACTAAAGGAATGAGAGCGAAATAGTACATTTGGGATAACATATATAAAATCTTTCAAACGACCATAAAAGATGGCTCTGGTGATCTATTTATTTTAATTACATTTTCTTTAATCTAGTCATTTAAGATTGCACCTTCATTTGATCAAGACTCACATGGATTACTAAACTCGAGACCCCGTTTATAGTTTCTATTACACCAATATAAAAAACTAGAAATAATTAAATTCTTTACCTTGACGTTGTTTTTGTATTCATTGTTGTGTGTGTGTGTGTGAGAGAGAGAGAGAGAGAGAGAGAGAGAGAGAGAGAGAGAGAGAGTAATGAAATGATTCGCCTTTGACAGTAATAATAATAATCATCATCATCATCATCATCATCATCATCATCTTTTTTTTAACGAGTATACTACATTTGGTCATAAGAGACCCATATCTGCCAAGTGGTCCTCATCGTAGTTACAAGTTATTTTATAATAAAATCCCTTCCACACATTCAGGTATACTCAGGCAGATACACATATTTGAAATGCATTAATAATAATAATAATAATAATAATAATAATAATGATAATAATAATATATTAAGTTCAATTGAATGGGGAGGTAATAATTTCGGCAGAATTTTTAAAAGAATAATTATTTTGAATACCATAGCACATAGATGATCGATATATTACTTCCAACTGAGGTGTTAATCAACGTGAACACCCAGAAGTTTTTCTTTTTAATGCTTGATCAGTATGAGTCATTGAGAGTGAGAAGTAAGTCAATGTCAGTGGATAGGCGCTCACTTCTTCGGATTGTCATCCATTTGTTTTAGGTACATTGATATATATATATATATATATATATATATATATATATCACACGAAAAATAAAAATTATTGAGATCGATTTGATGTTTGTGTTAACTGGAGCTGAGAGATTAGCCAGATGTGTGAAATCTATAAACAATGGGACTCATAGGTACCGAAAATGCGCAGGTTAGTCTCACACTAATGTTGCATTTCTTGTCATTTTTTTTTCTACAGATATACCATTCTATCTTACAAATGCTGTATCCAGGAATCCTGTGTATCTGGAAAGATTTTTTTTGCCGGATGATTTGTAATTTATACATTTTACTTCATTTTGTACGGACGTCTCTCGGCTATGTAACCGTAATAAATAATAGTTAACACATTAAAAAAAAAATAAGCGTGCAATATTTAGCGTCGACTAGGTTAGCAACCCCAGTTCCATCAAAGAGACTCTTCTATAAATGTAACACCATGCAGTCATATCATGCACGTACTGTATGTTAGCTGTAACACTATGCAGTCATATCGTGCACGCATGGTATGTTAGCTGTAACACCATGCAGTGTCATATCATGCACGCACTGTATGTTAGCTGAAACACCATGCAGTCATAGCATGCACACACTGCATGTTAGCTGTAACACCATTAAGTCATATCATGCACGCATGGTATGTTAGCTGTAACACCATGCCGTCATATCATACACACACTGTATGTTAGCTGTAACACCATGCAGTCATATCATGCACACACTGTATGTTAGCTGTAACACTGTGCAGTCATATCATGCACACACTGTATGTTAGCTGTAACACCGTGCAGTCATATCATGCACACACTGTATGTTAGCTGTAACACCATGCCGTCATATCATACACACACTGTATGTTAGCTGTAACACCATGCAGTCATATCATGCACGTACTGTATGTTAGCTGTAACACCATGCAGTCATATCATGCACACACTGTTTGTTAGCTGTAACACCATGCAGTCATCTCATACACGCACTGTATGTTAGCTGAACAAATTTTAACAACTGATACACGTACGTCGATGGCTCATGTTTTGTGTGAGGTAACTGGGGATGTATGGAATCGAACTCGGAGAAAAAGACATTTTCTCTTGCTAGTGCGGGAACTAGGTTATCAAACTCGGGACCGCAGATATCCATGGCGAGACCAACGCCGCTGCTTTCTGCAAGCTACTGGTAAGTTCCGTAATGCCGAATCGCTGTAGAACATGTGAGAGTCACCAGCGATTGCGTTAATTTTGTCTTCGGCTGTTAATGAAAACAGAAAATGCAACTAGTGATACGATCGTATATTAACAAGATAGAAAAAAGAAAATATAAGTTAGTTAAACTCATATTAGTTCAAGAAAGCAGATATTTTTTGTTTAAAATGATAAAGAGTACACATTGATTGACTGTAGTAACTCTCAGAGAGCAAACGTTTATTACGGGTGAACAAGGTATTGTTTCTTTTTTTGCCTTTGTTTCATCCTGAAGAATAAGCACGTTTAATTATCGTTTATTGTAAAATACGTACGCCTACTTGTACAACTATATTGAATTGTATATATATATATATACCATGGACAGCTTAACAGATGCTGGAATTCAATTTTCCTCAGATTTCACATATTTGAATTGGAAATTTGTGTTGATTTATATAATGTTTACACTACTGTTACTAAACGTCTTTTAATGGTATATAAACTGTAATAAAGTAATGGATATGGAAATTTGCTATTCACTTAACATAAATCTATTAATATTGCAACAAAAGAATTGCTTCGCACAAAACCGCATTTGACTAATGTTACGTTGCAGTTCTCCAAATCGATGACTTATTGCCCGCATGTACGTTCGAAAATTCTCAAGAAAGCCATAGCAAGAGTTTTCAGTCACGTAATACTTTTGAAGATATCTCAAAAATCGATTTACAAATGGTTTTCATTCAATATAAATTTGCCGTGTTTGTGGATGTTTGCAAGCGCCGACCCCAGGGGAGAGGGGGGGGACTGAACCTGCACCCCTCCCCCCCCCAAAAAAAAAACTTACTAAAAATGAGCGCGATAAAACCGGAATGTTTTCTAGAGTAAGTTTTCTTTATAGTTAGATGGTTAAAAGTATGTCCTGGAAACGCTTAAAATACCGGAGATTCCGGGGCCTTCGCTCCCTGGGCGCTCGCGGGGGGTTCTGTCCCACAGACCCATCAAGTACTTGTATTTGCCCCCCTCCCCGCGTCCTCCCCCCCCCCACGATATTTCCGGATCCGCCACTGGTTAGATGTAATCTCATAATACCTTTACCATTATTACAATTTACAATAGCATAGTTTCGTATGCCCCCTCCCCACCTGTATCTCTACCAGGTAAATGATTGATTGGTACGTTGGGATAGGCCCTCCCCGCCTGTATCTCTACCAGGTAAATGATTGATTGATAGGTTGGGATAGGCCCTCCCCGCCTGTATCTCTATCAGGTTGGTGATTGGTTGATACGTTGGGATAGGCCCTCCCCGCCTGTATATCTACCAGGTTGGTGATTGGTTGATATGTTGGATAGGCTGTTGGATAGTTCCTAGCTTGGTTGGTTAATGGGTTCGTCAACTCAACATTGAAATAATGAATACCGATTCTAGTGTTTGCTGATTGCTTTCAATTACTCTTTGAACATATTAATAAAATCTGTTGTTTTGCAAAAAAAGATGCTTTGAATGCGGAGACAAGTAAAATGTGGCGGCTCTAAATTAATTTCTTGCCTGCATTCATTTTCAAAGCCTAATCGAAACCAGAACAAGTGTATCAAATTTGAGTCACAAATGACCTTTGAATACGTCTAAGAATAAATTTTAAAAATTGTTTTCAACCAATTTTGCAGTGTTTGTTGATAAGTAAATCTTGCAACAGAAAACATTTTTGAAAACTTTCCAATATGGAATTGTCTATGTAATTATTTATCTCTCTCGCTGTCTCTTTCCCATCTGGTGGTTAGAGGCACGTTCAGTTTCTTACGGCTCTTTTTTGTTGTTGAACTAAGTCGTCTTTTTACCGGAGTCGTGCATGGCGTACCATACGTTTTATTTGGGTATGACTTCAGCGGGGACTTGTACAACGACGCATTGTGTCGTTTTGGTCTGTTCAGCCAGATAAACACTTTCCTGCGCTTTCCCATCACAGAAGAAAGAAAGTTAAAATCTGGCACTAAAACAGATACGTTAAATTTTAATTGATAATATCATCCCTTCATATTGCGAGCATCGTTGGATCTGCGTTATTAGAAAATTGGTATACACTGCGTTGTAATGAAATCACAGCCATAAACAAATAAACACAGGTCCTCTGTATTCCAAAACTGCTAGGATTATGTAGAAGTGTATACCTTGACATGATGATTATGTAGAAGTGTGTACCTTGACATGAGGATTATGTAGAAGTGTGTACCTTGACATGAGGATTATGTAGAAGTGTGTACCTTGACATGAGGATTATGTAGAAGTGTGTACCTTGACATGAGGATTATGTAGATGTGTGTACCTTGACATGAGGATTATGTAGAAGTGTATACCTTGACATGAGGATTATGTAGAAGTGTGTACCTTGTCATGAGGATTATGTAGAAGTATGTACTTTTTCATGAGGATTATGTAGAAGTGTGTACATTGTCATGAGGAATATGGAAATGTGGCACAGAATTGGAAACTATTCCCAATAAATGAAAATCTTAGTGAATCCAGTCAATTTTACAGCATGAATATCAAATTGAAATCAGTTTTTTTTGTAAAAACCCTGAGGTATGCATTATTACGAAAATTAAAGGTCAAAAGATTAATATTTTTAGACATTCATTGTGACTATTAGCAGTCCCAGGATTGTTATCTTTATATGAATAAAATAGAGACATTGATCACAAACTTGTACCATGCCTTCCATTATCGAATTTTTTTTTTTTATTTGTTTATTTTTTTTTTTTATTTTTTACCGGTGCGTTGGAAAATCGTTACCGGTGCGTTGGAAAATAGTTGCCGGTGCGTCATGATCGACCAGTGTGAATTTATGGCTTTTTTAGCTCATAGCTGTAGCAAACTACACACAAACTGTGTTGTCACTAGCCTGGTCCATTGTGCCCTGGTGTAAAGTAGGGACTAGCCTACTAATGATACTACTGTAGGTTAAGGGTGTTAGTCTGAGATTGTCACTAGCCTGGTTCATTGTAGCCTAGTCCACAGTAGAGACTAGCCCACAGATGATATTTCATTAGACTCGGGTGTCATACTGAGTTTTTTACTTTTCTAAAGCTCTATAGCGACAAAAAATCTGTGGATAATCGCTTCTTTCGTCATCTCAAAAGCGAGATAATTTACAGTTTCAATTATTTGTTTATCGAAAGGTTGATTGATTACTTTTTTGATTGATTGATTGATTGATTTATTGATTGATTTTAATTTATATTTATTTTATTATTTTTATTTTTTTTGGGGGGGGAGGGGGAGTCAGTTCTACCATGACATCGACGTGAGCAATTAGAGCTAATCCCTTCCCGTGACATACTTTCAATCAGTCGTTTTGTGTCCTCTGATCGATAATATAACGAACCGTAAACTGTGCGTGAAGGATTTACGGCTATATTACGAAGATAATTTTCACATGTAATGTTTTATGCAGAGGATATTGTGAAAGTAAATTAAAATGTATTTATAACTGCTGCTCAAATGAAACTCATTTAATTTTTCTCCATTTTTTCTTATTAATTCTAGCCTCAAAATCCTCATCTTATATTTATTTATTTGCTTATTTATTTATTTATTTATTTATTTATTTATTTATTTAACTTGTGCTCTTATTGTCTTCTAGTATGCCTTTATTGTCTACGTCGTGATAATTATTATTAGAAGAAGAAAAAAAGCAAAAATAAGAAAAGAAGAAAAAAAAAATAATTCACAACTATAGTTGATCATTTCCATCAGTTAAAAATAAAACTTTTATTTGCTTTGTCCCTTTTCCAAAAGGTTGCATATAAATTCATAATACCCGTAGAAACTTTGAATGTACTACGGACCTTTTTCTTTCTTAAATAATACAAATATCAAATATCTTCGCCGAAATAATAGTTTAAATTTATGTTTATATTGTTACATTTCGTCTGGTATTGAGCTGCGTCACATATTAACATAAGTATTTTCTGGTTGGAGGTACACTTAAAAAGTAGATATCATTTTATGCTGCTTTATTATTATTATTATTTTATTCGGATAGTTTATTAGTTTATGCTCTTGGAAATAATTTGCAGCAAGTTTAATATATGCAATTATAATATGGTAACTTCCAATTTACGCAGTACAACCGTGAGTCAATCGACCATAAATTAATATTTATGATGATTTTGTTGGTTAATTTTATTATTATTGGAGGTATTTGTTTAGAATTTTCTTGACGCTTTCAAACATCATTAGTCTAAATGAACTAAATTTACAAGAAAAAATTAATATTTATGATGATGGTTTTGTTGGCTAATTTTATTAGATGCGAGATATTATGTATGGATGATGTATTAATGTCACTCAAACTTCGAATGACGGGTCTTTACTTTTCAAAACAAAACTCTAAAAAAAAAAAAAAAAATCTGCCACTAATGCACGGTTGATAAGAAAAGCATTTTGTTTCTCAATCGACGTTATAAATTCCTAATAATAATCAATAATCCAAGGTTCAGAAAGCCCATAAGCTGAGGATATATGACATTAAAGGCCGATGTGTCATGAGCGTGAAAAAGGATTAAAACAAACTTGATGATTAGAGATAATTATACTTTTAGTTGTACTAAAATCTACACTAACAGGCAAAACATATGAAAGCGGAAATTTTCATCAGTATGAAACAAAATAAAAAGAAAAATGGCAATGCAATAAAATGAGAACCGATGCTTTGGATTATCTCTGAAAATGCTTGTGTTGCGTGATTGGAGATAATTAAAAAAAAATTGTATCGATACTATTTCAATTTCTTTCTTGAGCACGATGTTCAACAGCTGTGAACGTTTTAAATGAAGAGATTATGCCTCATGTTATTCTATCATAAAAGTGAATTCCTCGTAGGATAATAATTCCGGAGATCAAATGCTTTAGAGAGAGCGAGGGATGTCATTAAGGCATTAAGATCCAAATTCCCTACTGTATCATCGTTTTCACACACATACAAATTATTCTTCATTAATTTAGCAAAAGGTAACAAGTTCCTTCCGTAAACTTACTGTTCAAGCCATATGGTATAAAGCAAGAAAAATCGAATCCAACTAATGATTCAGGGTTCTACTTAACGTCTTTCTCAATGCACGTTGTTTTCTGTGTGTAGTAATGAAATATCGGGGAAAGACAATTCTAAGTTGGTAGAACTTGTGTCCAACACCTTTTCGATCGTTCAGTGTCCACCTACTTCTGAACTAAATAACTGTTAAGAACATGGTCTTTTCATGTTTCGTGCTTATAAAATACAAATATTCCAATCACTGTTACAGAGGTGGATGAAAAACCAAATACTATAGAAATTAGAAATTATCTAAATTTATGCCGTTTTCGAAAATAAGTTAGCCACTAAAACTTGCCTTCTAGTATATCTAATGCATATCTTGTATGCATATATAAATATATTTAATGCATATCTTGTATACACATATAAGTACATTTAATGCATATCTTGCATACACATATAAGTATATATTTAATGCACATCTTGTATACACATGTAAGTATATTTAATGCATATCTTCTATACACATATAAGTATATTTAATGCATATCTTGTATACACATATAAGTATATTTAATGCATATCTTGTATACACATATAAGTATATTTAATGCATATCTTGTTTACACATATATGTATATTTAATGCATATATTGTATACACCTACAAGTTAACATGTTGAGAAACTTATCCATTATATAATAAACACAGATATTTTAAGCTGTATATAAAAGGTCTAAATATAAAATCGTGTATTAATGAAGATAGTACTATAAAAGGTCTAAATATAAAATCGTGTATTAATGAAGATAGTACTATAAAAGGTCTAAATATAAAATCGTGTATTAATGAAGATAGTACTATAAAAGGTCTAAATATAAAATCGTGTATTAATGAAGATAGTACTATAAAAGGTCTAAATATAAAATCGTGTATTAATGAAGATAGTACTATAAAAGGTCTAAATATAAAATCGTGTATTAATGAAGATGTTACTAACATGTTCTTCATTAACAGGGTAAATCATTTAGGCAACGCAAACTAGTGTTGGGATGCCGCCAGCCGTCCGTTAGTGGTACATTAATTCTTTCCTTAAATTCCCCCTTTGACAAAAGTGAGCTGAATAAAAAGAAATCAAGAAATGTAGAACACATACACTGTAAATCCGATTATTCTGGATAATATTGGTCTAACTAAGAAAATAATATAGACATGGAAACACATGGCGGGTTTTAGACTGACGTTAAATTGCTTTATAAAATAGCTTTTATTTTCCCTTTTCCTGGTCATAATTTTACAAAGATAAATCTTTGTTGTTTCAGATAAACCACTTGGAAATTTACAAAGCAATCGACAGACATATATATATATATATATATATATATATATATATATATATATATATATATATATATATATATATATATATATATATATATATCTAAGACACAAATTATATAGCAAAACACAGTCTCTCCAAATGCACCGGATCTTTCAGAGATCGTTTTTGTAAAGGAAAGATTATACAAATTACAGAGGGAATAAACATGACAAAGCACAGTTCAACAAGTCTGAGAAATTGGCCAAGTGCTTTCGAGATCTATGGATCCCTTTTTCAAGGCGGACGATACAAACAATCCCTTTATCAAAGCGGACGACACAAACAAATAACAATTAAAAAAAAAAACGTAAACAAAATATCTATTTACATACTGTTGCGTTATTGAAACCAACATTAAAGAATATAATCCTAATATATCCTAAAGAAGCAGAAAACTGCATACTTTGAACGATTTATATTTTGGCAAATCAGGTATTTCAATTTGGCAAGAACACACATTTGCGTTTAACTTCCCCGCAGAAGCCCTTTTTAACTGACTGAAACAAAGGAAACTTAACATGATACGGCAATGATAAGCCAAGCAAAAGGGTGACTTGGATCATTTGTAAATAAATATATGTTTGAACTATCTCCTTTTTCTTCGTCATTTCACTTGGACTATTCCGTACTCGGTACGAGGTACTCGAATCACCGCGTTTTCACTATTCGGGACTCTAGTCGTCCAATGTTTGTACTTCTTTATTGAAACCAACTTTCACGTATGAATCACAAGCATCTCTTTTATTTGTTTTTATTAATATGAATGAAAATAGAAGCTTATGAACAGAAGCAAATTAAGTAACTTCCAATAAGATTGAAAATCGATGCAGAACTACATTTTGTAGCGAACACACTGGGCAATGATGTTATGGCTTAAAATCCGTCAGTACACAGCTTCTTGCAGTCAATTTTAACTCCAACGGAAATGTAACTTTGTGTGTGTATATATATATATATATATATATATATATATATATATATATATATATATATATATATATTTGATATTCCACTCGTGCTCATTTTAATTAATTGGAAACACGGCAAGCCTCGTTTCCTTTTAATGAAAAATGTATACATCTCGTAGTATATCAAAGATACAGCGTACATACTATGCATATATTCTATATATACATATATTGAAAAGCCCGAAACTATTCATCTGTTCATGTCATACATTACGGAACCAAATCAGCAAATAAGAGTGGAACAAGAAAAGAAAAAAATTGATGTGTATTATATTTTATTAGCCTATATTAAATGTAGTGCTGTTTTCGTCTCTTTTTGTCAACCCTTTATGTAAAGGATTAATAATTCAATACATTCATGCTGGTTTGTAAACCTGATTGAACATATCAAAGCATGTAACTGTGTGATATTTCTAAATGCCATCCCAGCGTGCACTTCAGAAAAACCCTTCAAATGACCAGATACTACAGGGTTTTGTCTTTTTTCTGTGAAATTTTCACATTTTAAATACAGCCCGAAGTAGATATAGGGATTCAGAAGTGTAACTTTAAAGGAAATATCATTACCGTGCAATTTCTCTCTTTCTTTTCAAAAGTGACATCCACTGTTTCTCTCTTCCGTTTTACATATAGATTAATTCATATCTATATCGGTATTTGGGTTAACGTCTTGTAATTGATGAACTCGATCCATGATACCTCTGTCTTATTGAAATATGTAATACAGAAGAGTCATCGAGTAAGACTACGCATGTTACGATCTCACCAAAAGTCTATTCCAGTGAAGAAATTCCTATATGCCATCTTTTCTTAGGTTGTAGTTCTGACAAATTGACCTCTGCGGGAATCAAATTACCTCGTGATAGAGTTGTAGTTCCGACAAACTGGTCTCTGAGAGAATTAAATTACCTCGTGATAGAATCTGTTCGTTTATTTCGAGCCAATCAACTGAGTAAAATAGCCTGAGCGAGTTGAGACAACAGGAAGTACCAATGTAGGCTTTGAATCAAATCCAATGTGAGAAAATTGCACAAGAATGCACAACAGGAGGTCAAATATATAAATTATCAAGAGTGTAGACAGCCACTGTTCTCTCCACAATCTGATTAAATCATCAATTACTTGCTTTGACTTTATCTTATGGGTATATATTTGAATTATCTCGGTGCGAAGGGATATACAAATTGCTAACATAGGTCCTGTGAGACGCTAGAGAACGCCGTGATGAATGTAACAAATTGCTATCAGAGGTCCTGTGAGCCGCTTGTGAACGCCATGATGATTCTAACAAAAATGATGAGTAGCTCGTGGCGATATTTTTATTCTCTACCATTTTGAAAGAAAACTCTATTGATTGTAATATTATAGCAAAGTTGAATTTTATTTTATTTTACTTGGGATTAAGGACATTGTAATGAAAACTATATCATGCAAATTTTTAATTTGTTAGTGACATTTCATTTTTTTTTTTAATTTTTTTTTTCTCAATCAGTACGGCGGACAGAGTAGTTTGAAATATAAATTCTTTTACTTGAGGTATGAGTCTTTAGCTGTCAATGCAACGAATCATTGATTTGTGTGCATGGAGGGTGACATATAGAACTTTTACTCATATTGTGCAGGCAAAATTACAAGAACATTCTAAGATTCTTTTTTAAAAATCTTTCTTTTTACTGTCTTCTGTTTCATTTTGTTTTGTTAATATATCGCATACGAGTTAAAACAGGGACCTCTAGGAAGAATTTTATTTTATTGCACATTTTGCTCATTGCCTATGTACAAAATTTTCGTTACGATTAAAATAACGGCTGTTTTGTATTTACTCATCAGTTACTTCCTTCTTCATGCGGATGAATTCAGGAAGAAACATCTCTAAAATAGGTACTAACGTTTGAACTTCAGCATTTTAAACGAGTGTTCCTCTTTTGCGACAAATTCAGCGAACTTGTAACACAGTGCAGGTGTCATGCATTTTATCATATTCTAGCTTTCTATATCTGAAACAACTTGTAGCACAGTACAGGAGTCACGCATTGTATAATGTTCTAACTTTCTACGTCTCAAACAATTTGTAACACAGTGCAGGTGTCATGCATTTTATAATGTTCTAACTTTCTACATCTCAAACAACTTGTAACACAGTACAGGAGTCACGCATTTTATAATGTTCTAGCTTTCTACGTCTCAAACAATTTGTAACACAGTTTAGGTGTCACGTATTTTATAATGTTCTAGCTTTCTACGTCTCAAACAACTTGTAATAGTGCAGGTGTCATGCATTTTATAATGTTCTAGCTTTCTACGTCTCAAACAATTTGTAACAGTGCAGGTGTCATGCATTTTATAATGTTCTAGCTTTCTACGTCTCAAACAACTTGTAACAGTGCAGGTGTCATGCATTTTATAATGTTCTAGCTTTATACATCTCAAACAACTTGTAACAGTGCAGGTGTCATGCATTTTATAATGTTCTAGCTTTCTAAGTCTCAAACAATCCTTTACTACATAGTTTCAAAAAGATGTATTCCTAGAGATAAGTGAACAAATATGTTATACAGTAGACTGAAAGGTGTATATTTTACAAATGGCAGCAACATATACCTTATATAATCGCGTATAAACCTATATATAATCCTATAACAACTGCAAACTGCATAGACCCAGATCTGCCGTTGCATAATGCGCCAGCAGATCTGGGTCTATGCAGTTTGTAAGGACTAACCAGTAGAACAAACAACATAGACCCTGATCTGCCGGTGCATTATGCGACGGCAGATCAGGGTCTGTGTTGTTTGTATTTGGACATAGATAATACGCGAGTATGTACGGTAAATTGACTTCAAGTTCCTTTATAGAGACGAGTTCTTTTTCGATATTCTCTAAAACAGAACAAAATTCGCATTTTCATTTATGAAATATTTGTCTAAAGATTCTACTTACAACCCAGTATTAATAAAAGCAGTCAAAATAATTCCTGTTTTCTGAGTGTGGTTTTTGTTTTAGCAGGAAAATAGAAATACACTAAACTGTGCCACCAATCATTATAAAATGTTTCCTTAAGGCAAAGCCTAACCTCAAAAATCTAGAAACAGAAGCAAATATTTTGTTACCTTCAGTATTAATAAACCGATATAAGGTTTCGATCCCGTCCTTTGTACAAATTGTGCTTCCTCTGGAAAAAATATATAGCAAAACACATGTTTTACACATAGTCTATTGACTCAAGAAAAGCAGCAGCTAAATACCGGTCAGCGTGACATTGTCATCCCATCAGAAATAATTTCCATCATGTCTAAGTAGTTCTCTTAAACAAAGACGTATATGTACGTCGTGGCTTATGATGATTCAACCTTAGAAGTAGTAGTTCTCGTAGAGAAGGACTTACATGTACGTCGTTGCCTATGGTGATTCAACCTTAGAAGCAGTAGTTCTCGTAGAGAAGGACTTACATGTACGTCGTTGCCTATGGTGATTCAACCTTAGAAGCAGTAGTTCTTTTAGAGAAGGACTTACATGTACGTCGTTGCCTATGGTGATTCAACCTTAGAAGTAGTAGTTCTCGTAGAGAAGGACTTACATGTACGTCGTTGCCTATGGTGATTCAACCTTAGAAGCAGTAGTTCTCGTAGAAAAGGACTTACATGTACGTCGTTGCCTATGGTGATTCGTAGAGAAGGACTTACATGTACGTCGTTGCCTATGATGATTCAACCTTAGAAGTTGTGGTTCTCGTAGACAATGACTTATATGCAGGTCGTGGCTTATGGTAATTGAACCATAGAAGTAGTAGTTCTCGTAAACAGGTCGTGAAATGGTTATTCAACCTTAGAAATTCAATATATGTTGATGTTGTAGAGGTCAATATACGTTTGTACGGTCACACCTCTTTTAATTCGACAAGTTTTTAACCTGCGCTTTAAACCTTACATGGCGGTCTCTCAGAATTCCTGTTTCTTATCATTGCTTTTCTTTAGCCACCTGTGCATATGGCTGATTCAACTAAAAATTCGTAAATTAAAGCAACTTTCAATGTGTACGACGTTTGAACCTTGATACGAATAATATATATGCAAGAGAAACATTTTACTTCATATATTTATTTACAAGGATTCGAAGGAAGGTCATGGCTCATAGTAGTTCGAGCTTAGAAATGCATCACTTTCTAATGTTCTAGATTTCATTAAACAATTGGACGATCTCACATATACTACCTAGAGCGTATCAACATGATTTTAAACATAGAGGACGCACATAAATCCACTTCCTGATCACATCTCTTCCTCCGACACCTCTGTAATTTGCTGATTAAACCAATAATTCTTTAGAAGGTACTTGCATAAATCAAGTAATTTTAACTATATAAGATGTTTTATCCTTGACTTAACGATAAGATATTTCATCTGAATTTCAAGAACAAAATATAGGCTATCACAGCAAAGTGTTTGTTGGTACATCTTAACAATCTTTCACAGTCTCGTTAATAAAAGACTGTTGACGGAACTTCATACACAATATGTTTGACACGTATAATATCTACTTTTCTTCATTAAATACAAAGGAAACATTTTACATTTTACAACACACATATATTTACTAGTTGACCCATATGTATAAAAAAAAATAACAAATATATATTTCTACAAACGCTAGCCAGTTTTGATTCAGCGTCACAGGTTATGTAACAATTGTGTAATTGATATATTTCCATCACTACAACAGGTTTATGCATTGTTATGTATTTATTTATTTTTGAAAGCATTTTCTAATAGGAATAATTTATAAGATTGTTTGTTTTAGCATGCTTGAGGTATCCATTAGAAGATACACACGAGTCTCAAAAACAATCAAGACCAGTCCCGCCGAGAAGGGGGGGGGGGGATTGACAAAGGGCCCGGCGATTTCATGGGGCCCGCCGTCAACTCAGTTATAAAAAATAAATGAATCTTTGCAGTAAATATTAAAATTTGTTCCTTGCAAGAGTCTAAGTTATGGTAGATTACTTCAGGTTTTATATGCAAAACTGTACACGGGTTTTATATACGAAAAATAAAAATAGCTTTGGGACCCATGACTGCTCTGCCTAGGGGCCCAGAATTTTTGTCGGCGGGCCTGATCAAGACTGACTTTATGCATTATCTGTAAAAGAATCAGGACTGACTTTATACATCATCTGTAAAAGAATCAGGACTGACTTTATACATCATCTGTAAAAGAATCAAGACTGACTTTATACATCATCTGTAAAAGAATCAGGACTGACTTTATACATCATCTGTAAAAGAATCAGGACTGACTTTACACATCATCTGTAAAAGAATCAGGACTGACTTTATACATCATCTGTAAAAGAATCAAGACTGACTTTATACATCATCTGTAAAAGAATCAGGACTGACTTTATACATCATCTGTAAAAGAATCAGGACTGACTTTATACTGTTACGACTCTATGGTCTAAGAAAAATGTAACAGAAAGAAAGTGAAACCAACAAATCAAGTAAAAAAAATCAACAAGCAATTTATTACTAGATAATTAAAATGAAAAATCAAAAGGTCACTTACAGTAATGTCTTTTGAAATCCTAATAATCCAATAAGAATGATTGTTCTAATCACAAGTCCTAAATATAGAATGTTCCGAATTCACGGCTGTGTCCTTGAATGTTATGATGTGCTAATGGTCTCCAAAGTCCTGATGTACTAGAAATCTTGATGTGCTGATGTCAAAATGAAGTATTCCAAAATCTCTTAATAAGTTCAGTTAAATTCCAAAATCATTAATTAAAAATCCAAAATCCAAAAGTTTATGAGCACTGTTATAACCCAATGAATATTTAAAATAATTCCTCTCTTAGAATTTGTAATGAATTTTCACAACTGTAATAGCTCTTTACAAGACTGATGGTAATGTCAAAACTGAAAAAATGTCCACCAAACATGGTATATATAAAGATTGGTCACATGACAGAATGTTCTAGAACATGTGTCATCTTAATGGAATTTTACTTGTAAACAAAAATCAACCTTGACCCTCAAATTGAGAAAACATATTGATCAAAACAACCTAATTCAAGGACACTAGTTAAACATGTTTTTCATGATAAACATTAAGATTTAAGCAAATATTAAAGTGAAGAAACATTTATAATTTCCTAAAATATTTATAATATTATATAAACATCATACATAACACCTCCCCTCATAAAGAAAAAGAAAGATTTATATAATAAAGCTTTCCTTTGAATATACATCTAATACTATAATAACCAAAATTACATAAGAACATGTTTTATGATACTGGACTTAATTACATCAAGCAATATTACATTTCTAGGCACGTGAGAGTGCATCTGCAATCACATTGTCTTTTCCCCTGATGTGTCTAATGTCAATGTTATATTCCTGCAATATCAAACTCCATCTCAACAATCTCCGATTTTTATCTTTCATTTTGTTGATGAAAGTAAGGAGATTGTGATCACTGTACACAATAATTGGAGAAAGAGCTGAGGTAACATACACTTCAAAATGCTGTAAAGCCAATATCAAAGCCAAACATTCCTTCTCAATTGTGGAATAATTTTTCTGGTGCTTATTTAGTTTTTTAGAAAAATAACACACAGGGTGATCCACACCACTTTTGTCTTCCTGAATCAATACTCCACCAACCCCTACATCACTTGCATCAACAGATAATTTAAATGATTGGCTAAAATTTGGTGCAGAAAGAACTGGTGCATTCTTAAGCATGGCCTTTAACTTGTCAAAAGATTCCTGACACTTGTCAGACCAATGAAATTTGGTTTTCTTACTCAATAAACTTGTCAAAGGTTCAGCAATTTTGGAAAAATTGGAACAAAATTTCCGATAATATCCAGCCATACCTAGAAATCGCATCAGTTGCTTTTTACAAATTGGAACTTGAAATTCAGAGATAGCTTTGACCTTAGCTTCTATAGGTTTAACTTGACCTTGTCCCACAATATGTCCTAAAAATGTGACACAAGCATGGCAAAACTCACTTTTGCTCAAATTAATTGTCAGATTCGCATCGCTGAGTCGATCAAAGAATTTTCGAATGGTTTCCAAATGATCTTCCCAGGTGTTGTTGTAGATAATGACGTCATCGATATAAGCGTCACAATTATCAAGACCAAATGTTATCATGTTCATCAGACGTTGAAACGTTGCAGGCGAATTTTTCATTCCAAACGGCATGACTTTATATTGATAAAGTCCATCTGGAGTTGCAAATGCTGAAATTTCTTTTGCCCTTTCCGTCAGTGGAATTTGCCAGAATCCTTTTAAAAGGTCAAACTTGGTGACATATTCCGCATTTCCAATTTTATCAATGCAATCGTCCATTCTTGGGATTGGAAATGAATCAGTTTTGGTGACACTGTTGACTTTTCTATAGTCAGTACACATACGGAATGTATTATCTGGCTTGGGAACAAGAATACATGGTGAACTCCAGTTACTTTTACTTGGTTCTATGAAATCATTCTCCAGTAAATACTGAATTTCTTTCTTCAGATAGTTCTGTTTGAGAGGATTCATCCTATAAGGATGCTGTTTCACAGGCGCAGAATCTACAATGTCAACGTCATGATAAATTTTACTTGTTCGTGTTGGAACATCAGGAAACAAGTGCTCATAGTCATGTAATAGCTGTTTTAGTTCATTTCTTTCCTGTTGTTGTAGATGTGAAAGTTTCTGGTCTAGGTTGTTCAATATTTCTGAATTCCGAAGATTGGTTATACCAGAGTCACTATAGTCTGATTGTACTCCATCGTTAATATCTTCACTGTGTGGGACAGGTACAACTAAATTAACTGAATAATTAGCTGAGCTATCTCTGTCAAAATATTCCTTTAACATATTTATATGACAAAGTTGTTTCTGTTTCCGTCTCCCAGGAGTGTTAATGATATAATTTAAGTCATTTACTTTCTTTTCAACGGTATAAGGACCATAAAATTAAGCCTGAAGAGGATTCTGAGGTATGGGAAAGAGAGCCAGAACTTTGTCACCAGGTTTAAAACTCCTTTCCTGTGAATTTCTGTCATACCTTAATTTCATTTTTGACTGGGTAGTGTGAAGATTAGTTCTTGCTACTTCACAGGCCTTTGACAACTTGTATTTGAAATCAGAGACATAATCCAGAAGATTAATCTTTGAATCTTCATTTGAAAGAAGTTTCTCTTTCAATAATTTCAATGGTCCACGGACAGTATGACCAAAAACTAGTTCAAAGGGACTAAAACCCAACGACTCTTGAACTGATTCCCTAACAGCAAACAACAACAAATGAACACCCTCATCCCAATCCTTTTCTGTATCAAAGCAATATGATCGAATCATATTCTTCAAAGTTTGATGAAATCTTTCCAAAGCACCTTGACTTTCAGGGTGATAGGCAGAAGATTTAAACTGTTGGATGCCTAATTCATGCATAACTTGTTGGAAAATTCCAGACATAAAATTTGATCCTTGATCTGACTGGACAGATTTGGGAAGGCCAACAAGTGTAAAAAACTTCACCAAAGCTTTCACAATAGTTTTAGTTTTTATATTTCTCAGAGGAATTGCCTCTGGAAATCTTGTAGATGTACACATGATGGTCAACAAGTATTGGTTGCCTGACTTGGTTTTAGGTAAAGGACCAACACAGTCTACCATTATTCTACTAAATGGTTCATCAAATGCAGGAAGAGGTTGCAGATGAGCCTTAGGTATCTTCTGATTGGGTTTTCCTACCATTTGACAAGTGTGACAAGATCTGCAGTATTTAGAAACATCACTTTTGAGTTTCGGCTAATAAAAATGATTCAAGATCTTGTGATAAGCCTTACGGACTCCTAAATGACCAGCCAAAGGAGTTTCATGGGCTAAATTAAGAATTTCCTGTCGATATGACTTAGGAACAACAATTTGATAGCTCACTGACCACTCGTCACCAGCGGGTACATCAGGTGGTCTCCATTTCCTCATAAGGACCCCATTTTTCACAAAGTAACACACTGGAACTTGTGTGGCTTCAGTTTCACTAATAGCCCTCTGAAACAAACAAGATATCTCGGGATCTTGCTCCTGTTCAACGACAAGGGATTGTCGTTTGTCATCCTGATTAGAACAAAGAGAATGAGTTGCCAAAAGAGGATCACTGTGATCAATACCATTTGATTGATCAATACCTGAGGA
Organism: Margaritifera margaritifera; assembly: GCA_029931535.1. Lineage (NCBI taxonomy): Eukaryota > Metazoa > Mollusca > Bivalvia > Unionida > Margaritiferidae > Margaritifera > Margaritifera margaritifera. The sequence continues at coordinate 664,453 of JAQPZY010001464.1, forward strand.
AAAAGTGACCTCATCAAAAGACTGACCAATACATGTGTCAGCTAAAGGAATAATATCCTGATCAACATCACTCTCAAGAGCTCTTTTTGCCATAGCTCTAGTAACTGCACAAGCAGGGTACAAATCAGGGATTTCAGTTTCGACAGGATCAACTTTCTGATCCAAACAAGGCTTGTCAGTTACAAGTGGATTAACCACAACCTTATCTCCAGCTAGGTCATTGCCTAGTAATAAATGAACACCCTCTATGGGTAAAGAAGTCACTGTCCCAACAGTCACAGGTCCAGAAACTAAATCTGATGCCAAATTTACACAATGAAGAGGAACATTTACAAAGCCGCACTCTACTCCCTGAACAAGAACACTTTCACTTGAAGAAGACTCCTCAGACAAAGGCAAAGTACCTGACAATAAAAGACTCTGAGAAGCTCCAGTGTCCCTTAATATTTTAATTGGGATAGGTTTGGCAGAATCACCAATAAGTGATATAGAACCTTCTGACATGAATGGTTCATAAGCCTCTAAAATAGAATCAGACTGGGGTTTGTTTGACCCAACAAATGTATTGCTTTCAATACAAGACCGTGACCTTGACCTCGTAGAAATAAGAGCATTTGGAAAAGCTCTGTCTTTTCTCTGTTGCTTATTTTTCAACTTGAAGCAATCAGAAATAACGTGCCCTTTCGTTTTACAATAAGTGCACGTAGGAAGAGATAATGATTTCTGATCAGTCTTATCAGATGTTTGATTCCTAACAGTTGTGCTGTTGTGAAATTTGGAAGTACTCGAATGAGATTGAAATGGTTTTTTACCAGAAAACTGCTGAGAGGACGACTTACTGCCAAATGAATTTTTGTGAGTCAAGGAATAATCATCAGCCATACGAGCAGCATTTTCCAAAGTTTCCACATTCCGCTCGTCAAGGTAGGTTTTAACATCACTATGGATGCACCTCTTGAACTCTTCAATTAATACGAGCTGTCTGAGGTTATCATAAGCTTGATCAACTTTCTTGGCTGAGCACCACCTATCAAATAGTTGTTCTTTATCCCTTGCAAATTCGACATGAGTTTGTCCAGTTTCTTTTCTACAATTCCTAAACCTTTGTCGATATGCCTCTGGTACCAACTCATAAGCTTTCAAGATGTACTCCTTAACCACATCATAATCAGTGCTTTGTTGTACTGACAGTGAAATGTAGACTTCACGAGCTTTGCCAATTAGTACACTTTGTAATAACAAAGTCCAATGCTCTCTGGGCCATTTCAAATTTTCAGCTATTTTCTCGAAATGAAGAAAGTATTTATCTACTTCTTTTTCCTGAAAAGGGGGTACTAACCTAATATACCTAGTAACATCAAAACCTGAACTTGTGTTTAAAGGAGTGGAGTGTGTTCTGTTTGCCAGTTCTAATTCTCTTAATTTAAATTGCATTTCCCTTTCTTCTCTTTGCATCTGCATTTGTATTTGCCTCTCTTCCTTCTGCATTTGTAGCTGCCTCTCTTCTTTCTCTCTCTCCATCTGCCTCTCTTCTTTCTCTCTCTCCATCTGTATCCGCCTATCTTCTTTCTCTCTCTCCATCTGTATCTGCCTCTCTTCTTTCTCTCTCTCCATCTGCCTCTCTTCTTTCTCTCTCCATCTGTATCCGCCTATCTTCTTTCTCTCTCTCCATCTGTATCTGCCTCTCTTCTTTCTCTCTCTCTCTCTGAATCTGAAGCTTTGCTAACTCTAAATCCATCTGGTTCTTTAACTCTAATTCCCTTAATTTCCTGTCAGAACCAGATACAGGCTTTCTCTTCGAACTTAAAGCACTACTATCAAAATTTCCCTTTCCTACTAAATACTGAATTAAAATAATTTTTATCTCCTGTTTTGTCAATGATACTTTTGCCTCAGATAGACAGTATTTTCTGGCAAGCTCGAGCAACTCATCCTTTCTCATGCACTCTAACCCCTCCTGGGTAGGTTTTGAAATGAAATTCTGAACATTAGATGCCATTGTAAATGCTTGTTGGTTTCACACAAAAAAATTTCTTTATTAAAAATCTTTGCCAAAGACAAAAAAAAATTCTCCGAGACAAAATCAATATGAATTTCAAAGATAAATTTAATATCTCTAATATGCTTTAAAGAAATTCAATCCCGGAACGACGAGCCCCCAATTTCTGTTACGACTCTATGGTCTAAGAAAAATGTAACAGAAAGAAAGTGAAACCAACAAATCAAGTAAAAAAAAAAAAACAACAAGCAATTTATTACTAGATAATTAAAATGAAAAATCAAAAGGTCACTTATGGTAATGTCTTTTGAAATCCTAATAATCCAATAAGAATGATTGTTCTAATCACAAGTCCTAAATATAGAATGTTCCGAATTCACGGCTGTGTCCTTGAATGTTATGATGTGCTAATGGTCTCCAAAGTCCTGATGTACTAGAAATCTTGATGTGCTGATGTCAAATTGAAGTATTCCAAAATCTCTTAATAAGTTCAGTTAAATTCCAAAATCATTAATTAAAAATCCAAAATCCAAAAGTTTATGAGCACTGTTATAATCCAATGAATTTTTAAAATAATTCCTCTCTTAGAATTTGTAATGAATTTTCACAACTGTAATAGCTCTTTACAAGACTGATGGTAATGTCAAAACTGAAAAAATGTCCACCAAACATGGTATATATAAAGATTGGTCACATGACAGAATGTTCTAGAACATGTGTCATCTTAATGGAATTTTACTTGTAAACAAAAATCAACCTTGACCCTCAAATTGAGAAAACATATTGATCAAAACAACCTAATTCAAGGGCACTAGTTAAACATGTTTTTCATGATAAACATTAAGATTTAAGCAAATATTAAAGTGAAGAAACATTTATAATTTCCTAAAATATTTATAATATTATATAAACATCATACATAACAATACATCATCTGTAAAAGAATCAGGACTGACTTTATACATCATCTGTAAAAGAATCAAGACTGACTTTACAAATTATCTGTACAAGAATCAAGACTGACTTTACACATTATCTGTACAAGAATCAAGACTGACTTTACACATTATCTGTACAAGAATCAAGACTGACTTTACACATTATCTGTACAAGAATCAAGACTGACTTTACACATCATCTGTACAAGAATCAAGACTGACTTTACACATTATCTGTAAAAGAATCAAGACTGACTTTACACATCATCTGTAAAAGAATCAAGACTGACTTTATACATTATCTGTAAAAGAATCAAGACTGACTTTACACATTATCTGTACAAGAGTCAAGACTGACTTTATACATTATCTGTAAAAGAGTCAAGACTGACTTTACACATTATCTGTACAAGAGTCAAGACTGACTTTATACATTATCTGTACAAGAGTCAAGACTGACTTTACACATCATCTGTAAAAGAATCAGGACTGACTTTACACATCATCTGTAAAAGAATCAAGACTGACTTTATACATTATCTGTACAAGAGTCAAGACTGACTTTACACATTATCTGTACAAGAGTCAGGACTGACTTTATACATCATCTGTAAAAGAATCAAGACTGACTTTATACATTACCTGTACAAGAGTCAAGACTGACTTTATACATCATCTGTAAAAGAATCAGGACTGACTTTACACATCATCTGTAAAAGAATCAGGACTGACTTTACACATCATCTGTACAAGAGTCAAGACTGACTTTATACATTATCTGTAAAAGAGTCAAGACTGACTTTATACATCATCTGTAAAAGAGTCAAGACTGACGTTATACATTATCTGTATAAGAGTCAAGACTGACTTTACACATTATCTGTACAAGAGTCAAGACTGACTTTATACATTATCTGTAAAAGAGTCAAGACTGACTTTACACATTATCTGTAAAAGAGTCAAGACTGACTTTATACATTATCTGTACAAGAGTCAAGACTGACTTTACACATTATCTGTACAAGAGTCAAGACTGACTTTATACATTATCTGTAAAAGAGTCAAGACTGACGTTATACATTATCTGTAAAAGAATCAAGACTGACTTTACACATTATCTGTAAAAGAATCAAGACTGACTTTACACATTATCAGTACAAGAATCAAGACTGACTTTACACATCATCTGTAAAAGAATCAAGACTGACTTTACACATCATCCGTAAAAGAGTCAAGACTGACGTTATACATTATCTGTACAAGAATCAGGACTGACGTTACACATTATCTGTAAAAGAATCAAGACTGACTTTACACATCATCTGTAAAAGAATCAAGACTGACTTTACACATCATCTGTAAAAGAATCAAGACTGACTTTATACATCATCTGTAAAAGAATCAAGACTGACTTTATACATCATCTGTAAAAGAATCAAGACTGACTTTACACATCATCTGTAAAAGAATCAAGACTGACTTTATACATCATCTGTAAAAGAATCAAGACTGACTTTACACATTATCTGTACAAGAGTCAAGACTGACTTTATACATTATCTGTAAAAGAGTCAAGACTGACTTTACACATTATCTGTAAAAGAGTCAAGACTGACTTTATACATTATCTGTACAAGAGTCAAGACTGACTTTACACATTATCTGTACAAGAGTCAAGACTGACTTTATACATTATCTGTAAAAGAGTCAAGACTGACGTTATACATTATCTGTAAAAGAATCAAGACTGACTTTACACATTATCTGTAAAAGAATCAAGACTGACTTTACACATTATCTGTAAAAGAATCAAGACTGACTTTACACATCATCTGTAAAAGAATCAAGACTGACTTTACACATCATCCGTAAAAGAGTCAAGACTGACGTTATACATTATCTGTACAAGAATCAGGACTGACGTTACACATTATCTGTAAAAGAATCAAGACTGACTTTACACATCATCTGTAAAAGAATCAAGACTGACTTTACACATCATCTGTAAAAGAATCAAGACTGACTTTATACATCATCTGTAAAAGAATCAAGACTGACTTTATACATCATCTGTAAAAGAATCAAGACTGACTTTACACATCATCTGTAAAAGAATCAAGACTGACTTTATACATCATCTGTAAAAGAATCAAGACTGACTTTATACATTATGTGTAAAAGAATCAGGACTGACTTTATACATCATCTGTACAAGAGTCAAGACTGACTTTATACATCATCTGTAAAAGAATCAAGACTGACTTTACACATCATCTGTAAAAGAATCAAGACTGACTTTATACATCATCTGTAAAAGAGTCAAGACTGACGTTATACATTATCTGTACAAGAGTCAAGACTGACTTTATACATTATCTGTACAAGAGTCAAGACTGACTTTATACATCATCTGTAAAAGAATCAAGACTGACTTTATACATCATCTGTAAAAGAGTCAAGACTGACGTTATACATTATCTGTACAAGAGTCAAGACTGACTTTATACATCATCTGTAAAAGAGTCAAGACTGACTTTATACATCATCTGTAAAAGAGTCAAGACTGACGTTATACATTATCTGTACAAGAGTCAAGACTGACTTTATACATCATCTGTAAAAGAGTCAAGACTGACTTTATACATCATCTGTAAAAGAGTCAAGACTGACTTTATACATTATCTGTACAAGAGTCAAGACTGACTTTATACATCATCTGTAAAAGAGTCAAGACTGACGTTATACATTATCTGTACAAGAGTCAAGACTGACTTTATACATCATCTGTAAAAGAGTCAAGACTGACTTTATACATCATCTGTAAAAGAGTCAAGACTGACTTTATACATTATCTGTACAAGAGTCAAGACTGACTTTACACATTATCTGTAAAAGAGTCAAGACTGACTTTATACATCATCTGTAAAAGAGTCAAGACTGACGTTATACATTATCTGTACAAGAGTCAAGACTGACTTTATACATCATCTGTAAAAGAGTCAAGACTGACTTTATACATCATCTGTAAAAGAGTCAAGACTGACGTTATACATTATCTGTACAAGAGTCAAGACTGACTTTATACATTATCTGTAAAAGAGTCAAGACTGACTTTATACATTATCTGTACAAGAGTCAAGACTGACGTTATACATTATCTTAATTGGAAGGGTTTATCTTCCAAAATATTTTGTGCAATTCTTCATCATTACATTTGTTAACTTTATTTTTAATTGGCACCATATAGCCATTATTGTGCTTAAGTGCTATTAAATGCTAATACATACATACCATTATCTTAGTACCGAATTGCCTTTGGAGGTCTTTACTCTCGTTGTAATGTTACCGCCTCGGTGGCTTATGTCGCATAGCAACACGTGCAACAGAATAGATCTCATTTTAACGTTCGCATTATTTCCTTGTAACGTATGGATATGGACTGGGGGTTCAAAATTTAATTATTGCTGTGAAATGTAATCCATTTAGATTAACAGGATTGGCAGGTGAATCCATTAGCCCGCTTTGTGATACTATTACAATCCATGAAATGCATACATATAACGAGATAATGCATCTTGCTTACTCTTGCAAGAGAGTCCGTTTTAGCATGCTTTAGGTATCCATTATCAGGACAATATTGTTATGCGATAGAATAATTTGCCTTCAAATTTTTGTTAAGGATTCATTAACGTAAGGCCGTCGTTTTCCGTTTATAATCTCGAATTGAGTGAGTCCAGAATTTTCTCATCATCTGTCTACTCGGATGTTTTGAGATTTTCATTTTGCTTTTCAAAAAATCGCTTGGGCATGCAATAGTTCCTTTTTTGGGGGTGGGGTGGGGTGGGGTGGGCAAAGAAAACTCATAAATGAAGTTTAAAGATACATGTCTTACAATCATATTATTTAACATAAATCTTATCACCCATATATTACGGTCTGTCGCCAGATAGCGTCAGTTTTCTATGTGATTGCTAGACTGGTTCTGTTTCATATGTCTGCACTCATTAGCAAACTTTTTGAAAGCAGGGAACCGAAAGATCCATAATACACATACGCCATCTGAAGGATTAATGTGCGGTTGAGAGCCAATCGTATTTCAAGTCCTGTATCATAATAAGTAGTAACGTAACACTGAAAATATCTATAAATGATTCATCATGTAAACAATCGTCGTTATCACGGTTTTCTCTAATTAATTGTCTACTGAAGTCAATATCTGTGCTTCATATTTGTGTGTAGTTTTACAGCGTTTATATTGCATTCCTCATTCTTGTTCAAAGATTCGCACGTTTGAAAAGCTTTTGCGTTTCATCCAGTGATCATTGGCATAAACTTTTTTTTCAGCTGAAAAGGATTTGAACAAATAGTTGTCATTATTAATATTTTCCAATTTTCGTTCCTATCTTACAGAGCAATTGTAAAGAGCATTTTCAAAATTGGATAAAGTAAAATAATATAATTTGATTTTGATTTATCTTGGAATATCTAATGACCTTTTGACCCCATACAACCTACTTTGTTTCATTTGGATTTTATTTAAAACCTGTTGATTATTCACGAAGCTTTCATCAGTATTGTAGCCAATAATTTTAGGAGGAAAAATCCTAAATTCACCCCATCTTTTAAAAACAGAAGAACCCTAAGTAATAAAACGAAACTGCTCTGAAGGTTTGTGAACGGGTTCTGAAACCAAAATTGTATATATTCGGAGTTATTAAATGTGGCTTCTGTCTTTAACAGAAATAATCCGTTTTAAATGGTTAAATTGTATCATCTATTTCAAACCAAAGAAGTATGAAATTTGCTCTATGTCCGATGGATATACACTTCTTCTACTCATGGAACCTGATTTTTTTATAACGAGCAGCAATCATTCATTAGTAATTTTTTTATATTATTTAGATAGCTGTTTTCCGTAATATTGGTGTAATAGAATCAATATGACCCAATATTTAGATATGTTGTCCGTATTGTTTTATCCATTCCTTTCAGTGTCCTCTTTCCGTCTGTGCTTATATTCTTGTAAGAAGCCTACTTCGTCAACTATGCGATTGCGATGCAATGTTGTATTTCACAGATAAATAAAGACAAAAATATTTGATTTTATGATAGTTTCTTGCTGATTTGTTAAAACGACAGTAAATGGCGACTTGTTTCATCAGTTTTACAATTCAACAAAAGTTGACACAGTCATGTATGCATGTACCAGGTGTCTCATTAACGATGTAGTATTTGATATAAAGCACCTTGAATCACTGCCTTGCTCCTGGATAGAAACTATAGCAATATATTGTGTATTAAATGTCACAAATTCCATAAATATATAAATGCTATAATACAATTTAAATAACGAGTATGGCATTGCCATTTGACGTGTATAATGACATTCCAAATTAATGATTTGCCATATTTCTTAAATTCCTCAAAAAAGTTTTTAAAAAAAACACTTTATATAAGTTATAGATATTGCCGTGACATTGCATCGGTTAATCGAATGAATGTCCTTGTTCTAATGTTTTGGCCACATCGGTGATGGTTGTGTGACGTCACTGGTATGACCAAACCGTAACTGAGATTTATTCTCAGTTCGAAAAGAGGCAAGGTGGCAGATACAGGAGTCCGCCGTGTACAAACCCACTATAACGGATAGAAAGGCGCTATCTTTGTTCCTACATGGCTGTTTTCAGGTATGAACAAGATGTTTTTCTGTTTGATTAACTCTTGGTGAGTAAATACTCAAAGACACACTCGTGATACGCAAAAGCGTTACTGATAGAAATTAATTTTAAAATCATTACCAAACTAAATTTGCCACTGGAGTGAAGCACGTAAAATGAATTTTAGTTGGCTTGGTAGAAATTTCTTCCCTTCTTGAATAAACGAAAGACTTTTTTAAATATCATTGAAAAATGAAATTGCTATATTTCAGATTTCGTTTCTATCTACTCAAGAACAAATCACTGTAAGCGAGTATGATTTCATATTAATAAATATTAAACAAAATAATAATGCTGGTAGTTTGTTCATGATTTGAACACTGATACAGAGAGAAGAGGCAATAGTACATCTCTTTTAGCGTGCTCTTTAGGCCATGCATCGCAATAAAAAGCTGTGATGCTCTGTAAATAATAGAATGCCCTCAGCCTAAAGGAGTCCATACGTAATGAAAACATCTGTGATAGTGGACCAGAACATATCAGATTTAACAAAGTGCTTCAATAATCTCATAGCTAAAACGAACACAACCTAAGCAGTTTATTGGCATTTTTTAGGTACGGGTGACAATCGTTATTTATTCCGTGTCTGACTTGTTCTTTCAAAACTTAATACATTATTCATCTTTTCTTGCATGCTTTAGGAGCTCGCGTCAGAAGTGATGTTTATTAAATAACCAGATTAAACATATCGTTACTTAGCGTTCCATAAACATCGTATAATTAGGAAAGAGCATCAAAAAACAAAAAAGGGAAAAGTGTCATTATATTGTCGTCATTTTTCGGGGATTTGTATAAAGTAAGTTACAGTTGCGTCGTTTGGTAAAATTATGGCTATTAGAATAAACAGCGATAATATTTGGACAATTTATATATAATACAGAAATTGTAATGTCATATAAGTAAAATATACGGCTTTAAATGGTAAGTAGGCATATAACCTGTGAAAACATTTTCAACCAATAAATTGCATAAAACATGCAGAATTGTGAAACTACAAACACCACGAGCTAACTTCTGCAAAAACCTCCCATAACTTCTTGGTGGATATCTCGCATCAGTTATTGAAAACAAATCTTTCTTTTTTTTTTTTTAAATTCTGTCACAGGTTCGAAAGAAAATCACAAGATTTCAACTGACTGACTGAGATTTTTATTGCACGACTTGACCTGCAATATAGACACGAAAACATGACTAGTTTTCGTCACAGCTAAAAAAAAGTACTTCTTCATTATAAAATGGCTGAATGTCAAATGCGCAAGAAAAAAAAAGTTTTTCCCGCGCGCACGTGCACATGAAGGGGTTAAAGTTCAGGGACTTGGCACTTACTTGTTATTTACTGGGTGCTCGTACCAACCATTGGAAGAAAAGACAATTCTACTTATAATCGTCCTCTAATCTGAAAGACTATTATCTGCGACTAATATATGCGTAAATTATACATATATCAATTTATAACAAATTATCACATTAAAATCACATGAAATAATCAGTGTTATCAACGAATAGTGTGTATATGATTCTATGGGGTTCATTAGGGGAATAAAAAAGTCAAAACATTATTTTGTCCCAGACTCTCCCCCCCCTCCCCCTCCCCCCCCCCCTTGGGAAATGTCGTCCTAACATTTTATTTACAGACATATTCATAACAGCAATATATACACATAGGATACAAAATTAAAATTATTACAGCAATATTCAGTCTCTATGCATTCATGATGGGGCACGTCTGGTTCGGAAAGATCTCTCCATGATACAGGTAACTGGTTCGGAAAGATCTCTCCATGATACAGGTAACTGGTTCGGAAAGGTCTCTCCATGATACAGGTAACTGGTTCGGAAAAGTCTCTGCATGATACAGGTAACTGGTTCAGTTTCTACAGTTTGATCGACATGGTCAGCTCCTGTATTATACAATTTGGAGAGGTCTCCACTTGGTTGGTCTACTATATTTTTCTTCTGGTGTACAGCTGGGAGTGCTTTCAAAGATAGTAGCATATTTGATACTACCCCGTTTTATGTAGTATATGTTCTTCTGGAGGCGGCAAGAGGCATGAATTGTACAGCTTCTGGATTTAATCTTGTAGCACCTATGTCCTCTTAGAGAAAACAATAGAAATGTAGATTTTGAATCAGAATCACTGTCCATACTGTCTTGGGTTGATGACTCTCCTGTTCAACCAGCGATCTTACTCTATCCAGATCAGCATCCGCGATTTGCTCCTGTTTCCAATCTGGGCTCTCAAAATTCATGCTGTTTCATTCTAGATCTTCAGCTATTTCACTGATTTCATCCTCTCCCATGACGGCATTGCAACCCACCAAGGGAACTGGATGGAAAGTGGTAATGGCTGGCAACTAGCTTTGATAGCCTCGGAAAATATCTATGATTTTTTATGCAGGCATGACAAGTCATCTGCGTCAGCATTTGACCTACCATTTCTGTCAACAATGGTGAAGTCATAATTAGCTAAAGAAGCTATCCATCGCTGGCCCGTGGAATCTAACTTTGCTGTGGTAAGGACATAGATTAAAAAGAGTTTTCTCGATACAACCCTAATCATAGTATGGCTCATATAATGACCCATATCATATCACTGGCAAATTCAGGAATTTATGAAAATATGAAAAAAGACACTAGTAGACTGATGGTTTGGCAGTCTGCAGGTTACAGTATATGTTTTAAATTGTCAGACAGGTAACAGTATATGTTTCAAATTGTCGGACAGGGAACAATATATGTTTTAAATTTTCATACATAATCATTTTAAACTAACAAAATTCAATTATGGAAAATACCTAGTAGTATAAAATAACAGACATTACATTGCATATAATTGTATCCACGTATTCATGATTAACCGCGTAAAGTTTCTTGGTACTCAATAAGTCTAACTTTTCAACAAAAGGCAACAGCCTAAAGTTTCTTGGTACTGAATAAGGCTGACTGTTCAATAAAAGGAAACCGCTTAAATTTTCTTGGTACTCAATAAGTCTGAATTTTCAACAAAAGGCAACCGCCCAAAAGTTTCTTGGTACTCAGTAAGTCTGACTTATCAACACAATGCAACGACAAAAATACGAATGTCTCGATTCGGTGATTTGTTTGTTACCATGGTTTCATTATGTTGAAGGCTGATGTATTCACACTATTTTATTCTTTGGTGTATATGTTCATCGAGATGTGAAAGCCGATGGTTTGTCAAATTTAGTACCCGCGCATACCTGCACCATAAAGGTACTCGACCTGTCCTTGACCCAATTCAGGTTCCCCTATGACGATTGCAATGGATGATTAAATGTTGACGTTTTGTTAATGGCTGCAAGGAAAACAGCAGACACATTCAACTATAACTATTTCCCTTTTACATATAGCTAAATTGATGCATCAACTACCCCAATAGATGTTGAAAGGCAGTTATAGACATGAGTAAAAGTTAATATAAAACAAGAGCTAATATTTATCAAATACAATTGCCGTAATCCCCATCAATTTGCTTTCTTTATTTGTTCCTTTTTCTCCCTTCTCTTCTTCTTGATGGGGCTCTGGTTGACCGAGAGGTCTAAGGCGCTCGCTATTACATATCACTGATATCTCACTTTTGTCCGCGTGGGTTCGAGTCTCGGCTCGGCCAGCGTGGGTATGTGAGAAAGCTTACCAGTAGTATTCATGTGAGTCAATGGTATTTCCCGGGGCTTTAACGGGTTCTTATTCCACCAAATATACTTGCCGCCGTGTATAGCATATCATGTGCTGAAAAATGGCGTCAAACCAAGAAACACAAACACTTCTTCTTGATATAATAAACCTCCTATTGCATGCCAGATGTAGTTCTTTACCGCCTTTCTACCTGCCAATTTAAAATCGTGGTACGATGCCATGGTAATAATACCATTCTCTCTACTTATAATGTTTTACACGTAACCGTGATTTCATGGTAAATTTTCTTGCCCTTTACGTGCTTTCTTCACGAAACATTTCATATGTCAATACTCACTTGAAATCTGGGAGCTTGTAGTTAAAACAAAAATATAAATTTCCCAGTTAAATCAAACCAAAATGGTAATCCAGACATTAATTGGAACATATTCCCTTATTTTGTTACAAATGTAACTCATTTAAACATATGTTATTACCATAAAGGTTCACGGATGGGGTCGGGCTACAAGTTTTACCAACTTACAATAAGTCCTTTCCCTACAATCGATTAGAAATTACATGGATACCGGCACAACATTAATATAGTTTCATACAATTATATTTATACATGCAGGAAAAAGAGGTAAAAGAGGGGAGAGAGAGTGAGAGAGAGAGAGAGAGTGAGAGAGAGAAAGAGAGAGAGAGAGATGAATTAAATCATAATTGAATAAGTACATTATGCAAGCGGATATTGGACAAGAGTACGTACACCAATAAGTATACACAGAACAATGAATATTTAGGAATGAAGAACGTCATGTCTTTGTCTATGAATATGACAGTAATTAAGTGAGTGGAGAGTGAAATGGAGAAATCAAAATTTGAATTATCCTTAATTATATACAGCGTTTCGTGTCTTTAACATATATTTGGAAAAAGTCAAATAAGCGAATGTTAACATTTACAGTAAAATTAGGTGATGCATTTAACCAAATATTTGTAGTAGCTGGCATATATGAGATGATTTAGATTTTGAACAAATTTAGTACGTTGTTCTCTATAGTATTTGAAAAGAATAGTTTTTTTTTTAAATGTCACTACTTTTCTTAATGGCAGTTATGTAATAGCTGTTTAAAAAGTATAACAAGTCCAGAGGTACATTGCATGACAATTATTCCTATCATTACTTGCCACATATTAAAGAGTTACACACACACACACCTTTTTAGGGGTGACTTGAGAATTTAGTCCTTTTGATTACAGAACGTTTAGCTTTTTGATCCTGAATGATTCTTTTACCAACCTATACGATTTTTTTGCCATATATTTTCTCAATACCTACCAATAAATACTCACATAAAGAGTGGTTATCTGTCTTAATAATTAATTAATTTGCAACATGATCATCATCTTTTTTAATTTGTAATTTTCTCCACACATTTTCTATTATGTTAATGTCTGGGCTCTGTGCTGACCACATCATGGTTGGAATGTTGTTGTTCTGTTTCCAATGCATCGTGTATCTGGTGGTGTTGGGGGTTTACATTATCATTCTTAAATATCTATGAGACTTGAGGAAATACATTGGCTACAACTAGCCACAGTTTATATTGCCATTTAAAGAGACAAATTATCCCCACCATTGTAAGTTATACAACCCCAAAACATGACACTTAACTGAACACGGGGATTTGGATCATTGTGTTTTCCAAGGCATCATGGGGTCCATTTCTCATTATACCGGCGCCAAATATATACCCTCCTGTCTTTACCAAGCACTATCCGAGTTTCGTTTGAGAACATGAATTTTCTCTAATAATTATCTACAGTTATATGCAATTTAGAATGACACCAAGCCCTCCTACGAATCTGATTGCTATTTGATTGTTATTTGAGGTCACAATTTTCTTCTTTACTACCCTTCTTTTGTATCCATGAAATTTCAAACGTCTATTCACACTTGAATCGGATAATTTAAAAGGTGTCAAAGATTTCCTGCGGTTGTTTTTAGCAATATGTAACAGCTAGCGGTCCCATTTCTTGGCCTATTTTCTATTGAACTAGTATTGTTTTACCTATTTAGAAATTTGTCCACAGTAAACCGATTTATTCCTCATATTTCTGCAATTATTGTCCCACTAAGACTCTCCCAGGACAACTGGATTATCACTTCTTTTGTTCTTTGCTTAATTCTACTTACTTTCTGCAAAGGGAAAACAGGTGACCACTTACCAACTCTGCCCGTAAACATAAAATTAAAAAAAGCATTTTCATCACAGAAAGTGTGCATTGATGAAAGCATCAATAACAGCAGCCATTTTGTGGCAATACTTTGGACTCTTGTGTGTAGAAATGCATCTACTCTCTCTCTCTCTCTCTCTCTCTCTCTCTCTCTCTCTCTCTCTCTCTCTCTCAATCAGTCAATCAATCATGAAAGCTCACTGAGAAATAGATAGGATATATCAAAAATATATTTTGTCGGTGCTCGTTAATATGTTTAAAGTATCAAATAGAAGATAAGAGAATTTCGTGGTACCACATGATCTCTGCATAAAGTTTCTATAATAGCATACATGAAAATGCGTCTGATTTATAATTTAAATAATGGTCTATAATGTTAATTCGTTGCTTAGCAACTTGCGTGACTATAATCCTAACCTAAGCTCTCGCTTTAATATAATTCGAACACAATGAAATCTGTTAGTTTTCATAACATAGTTTTGCATTGAATATATCAATAGTTACATGTAGTATATTTAACTACAATGACATCCATTCGTAATAATCCTTTATTACTCTGCGTTGGACTAATATCGATTCTAGGCCACTCATGTTCTACTTCTAAAATGAAATCATCAGAATCTCTGAAAACTTTATGGATTAAGGAGCGGTTTACTGTGCAAAGCAGCCGTTAATAACCAACGTGTTTTATTTTTTTTATTTTTTTTGTTTTTGTTTTTTTTTTCTGAGAGAGAGAGAGAGAGAGTTTCCCAGAGATTTTCAATATCCAAATACATTGGATTATCAGAGTCATTTGCAGTATCAAACAGATTAGATGGTCCATCGGAAATATTTCCATGGAAATTTGACGCAACGATTGATTTCGTCTTCGCACATTTAGTCATGTGTCAGGCTCTATAGTTGATTGATTTACGATGATAACGCGAATAGGCCGGTAATGAACGAATACTTTTGCCATTCTCTGGTTATCACAGTCCAACTCTGGAAGAAAACACGATAATTACTTTTCCCATGACACAAGTGCCATTTAAGTACTTTTTGGTGCTTTCATATACTTTGCAGGCTGAAAAGCTTAAGTGATTAATGCATCTTCATGAATGGCAAAGTAAAAGCCAAATGAATGAATTCCTAACAATCAAACGTGTACATTCCCTTCTTATTATCACCTACGGAAACCTAGATCTATGAGATCCAAGATCCTTCTTGTTGTTGTTATTCTTGGAACTGTTTTTTTTTTTTCTCTAGAATATTGACATCATCTCTAATGGGGACTCGAACCCACAACTGCAGGATGTTAATCTAACAGTCCAATGCCTACACTTTAATCAAGTCACGGCATTCACATGGCAATGGGAGTAAATTTTGACTCTGTATCTGCAGGTACTAGACATGCACAAAACTATATACGTGTTCTGCTCCGAGTCGGCGGAATCCACGAGTTCTTTCCCCCGAATCACACAAAACACGAATGCGACTTTGTATTTATTACATACCCCATCTTTCATGCTTTCCAAATATTTTAGCTTTACAGTGACTGAAATTCGAAACAAATTGGGATTTATAAAAGTTCAATTTGATGCGTCTAAGAATAACGGAGCAAGGGCGTCAGAGGAAACACCTTAATAGTTCTACATTGGGTGTGTGATATGGAAATATGGATTGAATATCTATATCGAACGCCAGATTAACCATGTAAGATTAAATGCGTGTGTAGTAAAACAGGATGTGCACACTTTATACTTGTTTTCAGAAATACAAGAGAAACATCTATCGACGACACCACCAGTACTAGTCTCTCTGCCATTTTTCAATCTCTCTCTTTAAAACGTAGCTTCAAGCAATTAAGTAAGGAAATAAATTTGCTTTGTAAGCATTCGCTGCAAGCTTATGTGCATTTTGACTACGTACAGAATTATTGTCCCAATATAACCTCTACATTTGCTTTTCAGTACTGAACTGTCCAGTGTGTAAAACTCCAAATAAATCACATGTTATTCAAAATTATATTTCTAGACAAATTTACCTTAAAGATCTTGTCATAGGTATCAGTTTTCGGAGAGGCTGAACTGTAAACAAACCAACGTGCCATGGGTCACAGATTTCACTACCAGGATAGTAATAATACCCAGTCACTCAATGAGCATTGCTATTGCTGCCAAAATACACGTTCTAAAGTAATAAAAAAATTCCTTTGAATCAATGCCAAGAATATCTAAATCTAACCCAAAGATCACCATCATAAAAGAGAGGAAACAATATTGCAACTTGGTTGGCTATTTGGTTAGTTTACCTATACTTTTAACATTATTCACTATATCATGCCTATGAAACTGAGATTAGTTGACTTTCCCAAGGTCACATTGAGGCAGCCTGGGCGGGTCTCGAACCTGCAACCCTTGGATTATGAGTCCGACGCTGTACTAATTGAGATACCACTACTAATTTTGATATGTTGCTGGTGTCTTTTATAGGCTTGATTTTGACTCAAGAATTGGATATAAGAAATCAACCCTACATGTGTTCATAGCGAATGAGTACTCCGTCACACCTGCAGCCGAATGTGCACGAGAAACCGACTTTTAAAACAAATCAGGAAAATCAACAACATATAAATGTAATCAACAAAGTCAATGAAGAGTGAAATATAGGTCACATTTACACACTTTTAGTGGCAGGGTGTTACGAGAAGTATAATACTACACAGAAAGTTGCATGACCCTGCATCCAATTCAGCACGGAAAACTTAAAAAGCAAAATTTAACCAAAGTCACTAAACGTGAAATAGTTTTTGGTTTGGTTTTGTGGGTTTTAACGCCATTTTTCAGCACATGATAGGCTATACATGTCGGCCAGTATATTTGGTGGAGGAAGAACTTCGGAAAATCCCGGAAAGAATCACCGACCCACGGAAAGCTACCGACAAGCTTTCTCACATACCCAGATTGGCCGAGCTGAGACTCGATCCCACCCGGACAGAGCTGAGATGTCAGTGATCTGCAAAAGGCGAGCGCCTTAGACCACTCGACCGCCCGGGTCCCTCAAACGTGAAATAGAGGTCTCAGTGACCAACGTTTGGTGTAAAGGTACAGCAATTACCAAGAGGCACCCACACACAAAGTTACATGACACAGCAGCGACGTGTATGAGAGCTAAATGCAAAATTCGACCTAGGTGTGAGGAATATGCGCACAGATGGACTGAGTGGAAAGGATAACACTATGTCCCTCTACATTTGTGGTTGAGGAATCAATATAGCATGGTTCTTTGGAACAGCCTTTAAACGCTTCAATTTTTGCCCAGATTTTTACGATTTTGTCTTGTATGGTTGATTGACACGACCAATATTTCACGAAAACTTGATTGGACATACATTTCTTAACCAGATACTTTCAGTTTTTATTCTTTCGGAAATTCTATGCAGAATGTTTACAATGTAAGCGAGAATAGTGTTGTTAAAAAGTGAGGATTTTGTAATATCTAGAAGACTCTGTGTGTGTGTATGTGTGTGTACCTGTGAATACTGTTGTTTCAATAATACTGATTGCTACTTATTATGGCAAAAGCTTGTAAATCATTTGTGTTAAAAATGCATCTAACTTCTTTGTAATTGTGTTCCGCGTATGCAGGTCGAATTATAAAAAATGCAGTTAAATAAAAAAAGAATCATTTTTTTTAAATGGCTTCCATGAGACATCGCTTATAGGTAATAGAACAGACAGTCTCAACCATAAAATCCTCTTATATTTTATTTAAAAGGTTGCTTCTTCCTTGGAGAAAGTAAAGCATCATCTTTTCACTCTTGAATTATCTATTTGGAAAGTGAAGTTAAATTCATATCTCTCTATCGCACACGTAAAAATACAAAAGTGTTCATGCATATTTACTATTCGTATTTGTTTTCACAACGAGTAAACATGCATTCCCTCAAAAAAAGAAAGTCGTAAATTAAGATAAAGACATGACATGATTCCGTGTCTCTTCTAATCAAGAATAACGAACAATATTTTGCGAAAATGTGCACCAGAGTCTAGGATAAAAACAGTTAGAAGGGGTGCTGGTGGGGGTGTGAGTGGGGGGGGGAGGCTCAACGGGGGTGGTGGTCTTAGGGGTAAATCTGAACCCATCAGGCAGACGAGATAATATGTAAATAAGCTAGGGTGATTTCCATGACGCTTCGTCATGCACGCGTAAACATACTGGCGAAAAGATCAACGTGGCACATACAACTGCAATTAATTCGAGGGTTGGCGAAACCAAGTGTACAGCACATGCTCTCAGTGTTTAAGCGTAACTACCAGACGAATTGTGCCCAACCTAAAGCCTGCTCTACCTCAAAAAATGTATTAGACTCAAACGAAAATCAACACAATCATCTGAACACAGCGCAAGTTTAAAATATGAAGAAAGCAAGTCTCGTTTTCACACCTCCACATCACATTGTGTAATCTAATTTTTCGACCTAAAACATGTGTTTTCCAAAACACTGAACAAGATGAAGTGGACGTGCTGTGTGGACCTTTGGTCTTACATATTTTGTAGCTACAAAGAATATTCTGGTCATATTAGTTGAAAACTGGTTTTGGGAATAAATGCAGCTTTCAAAGCACTGAGTTAATAATGGTGTTTATTAGGCGTTCAATATTTGTATGTAAACAAAATGTATTTGCTAGTAAAGAGTTGTTTAAGTTGATCCACACTAAAATAAATACAGTGGGCCAGAAACACCATATTTTGTATATCTTTATAAAGTTCTTTTGTCGATCACTTCCAAATTTTCGACATTATACTGTCAACGTTTACATGCATTTCAGATTTTGTGTATACTGTCGGTGTACGGGCTGGTCTTAATTGTAGTTCCTACAGATCAAACGCTTCCTCGGGGAATAGTGATTATGCTGACGTGTACAATACGTGCGTCATTTGCCTCATGATGGGAATAGTGATTTTGCTGATGTGTACAATACGTGTGTCTTTTGCCTCATGATGTATAAAAAATAAACTGAATAAGTCAGACCGATATAAGACTATCAGAAACAGTTTCTATGATAAAACTACAATAAGAAAGCAAAAGATAAAGTCAAGTTCCATTTTCACAATCTTTTCCAGAGTTGTTCAATAATATGTACACCGCAAATGTTGGTGACTTTCTGCCTGAAGAAAATTGTGCTTGTCCTTTCTAGCTATCCTTCATGAAGTGAAAAACTATAACACTAACACTGATATCAATTATACTCCAGGAAGTAAAAAACTATAACACTAACACTGATATCAATTATACTTGATGAAGTTAAAAACTATAACACTAACACTGATATCAATTATACTTGATAAAGTGAAAAACTATAACACTAACACTGATATAAATTATACTTGATAAAGTGAAAAACTATAACACTAACACCGATACCAATTATACTTTATAAAGTGAAAAACTATAACACTAACACTGATATCAATTATACTTGATAAAGTGAAAAAATATAACACTAACACTGATACCAATTATACTTTATAAAGTGAAAAACTATAACACTAACACTGATACCAATTCTATGTTATAAAGTGAAAAACTATAACACTAACACTGATACCAATTCTATGTTATAAAGCGAAAAACTATAACACTAACACTGATACCAATTCTATGTTATAAAGTGAAAAACTATAACACTAACACTGATACAATTATACTTTATAAAGTGAAAAACTATAACACTAACACTGATACAATTATACTTTATAAAGTGAAAAACTATAACACTAACACTGATACCAATTATACTTGATAAAGTGAAAAACTATAACACTAACACTGATACCAATTCTATGTTATAAAGTGAAAAACTATAACACTAACACTGATACCAATTATACTTGATAAAGTGAAAAACTATAACACTAACACTGATACCAATTCTATGTTATAAAGTGAAAAACTATAACACTAACACTGATACAATTATACTTTATAAAGTGAAAAACTATAACACTAACACTGATACCAATTATACTTGATAAAGCGAAAAACTATAACACTAACACTGATACCAATTCTATGTTATAAAGTGAAAAACTATAACACTAACACTGATACCAATTCTATGTTATAAAGTGAAAAACTATAACAATAACACTGATACCAATTCTATGTTATAAAGTGAAAAACTATAACACTAACACTGATAACAATTATACTTTATAAAGTGAAAAACTAAAACACTAACACTGATACAATTATACTTTATAAAGTGAAAAACTATAACACTAACACTGATACCAATTCTATGTTATAAAGTGAAAAACTATAACACTAACACTGATACCAATTATACTTTATAAAGTGAAAAACTATAACACTAACACTGATACCAATTATACTTCATGAAGTGAAAAACTATAACACTAACACTGATACCAATTATACAAGAGGCTCGTTATTTTTTTCTTGTAAAACTTTAAAGAGCATTTGTTTGATTTTAATAATCACGCTGACGCAAGGTTATTGACAATGTGTCCTGCAAAAGTAAACTTTAACAGTTGATTTATTCTGTATTGGTTCATTTTTACATGGTCTGAAATACAGGCCACACGTGTGCATAGATGTCAGTTCGTAATTTGGACATTTGAGTAGGATCGTAAAAATTAAACAAATTTCACCCCATGATTAATATCTTTTTCTGAATTTTTTGTGTACAACTGGAGATTTTATACAATGTATGCAAATACGTGTATAACAATGTATGCAAATACGTGTATAACAATGTATGCAAATACGTGTATAACAATGTATGCAAATACGTGTATAACAATGTATGCAAATACGTGTATAACAATGTATGCAAATACGTGTATAACAAAAGCAAAAGTATCCAAGTTGCTGGTGAAGAAGATTTTATATTCGCTTGGGGGGGGGGGGTGCTGGTTTTAACGGCACTTTTAGCACATTATTGGCTATATCATTCCGAGGAAATGGGAGTTAAGTGCCTTCTCTAGGACATGCCGAGGCAGCCAGCCAAGGGTTGACCTTGTCTGGTATCGAACCCCCGACCCTTGAAATAGTCCGACGCTCTAGCAACTGAGCTACTGCGGCTCTCTGGTGAAGAAGAAGAAGGAGAGAGAGAGAGAGAGAGAGAGAGAGAGAGAGAGAGAGAGAAGTTGGCTTAATGGCTTATAATGTGAAAACTAGACCTGATATAACTATAATATTAAATCTATTATACACACTGGCACTTTCCAAAAATAAAACGCTTGCACGAGATCTAATTGACATGACTGGATGAGTTGTATTCTCCATGGGAGTACAAAATACATAACTTGTACCTCAAGGGGATCGTGCCAAATGTACAATCGTTTGTCTAGATCGGATGTGTCGATTTTTACTTAATGGAAAAAAATAATAAAAAACATTTTTTAATCCGGTAATTATTAAACCATAGAGGCATCTTTATAAAATAACAAAACAAGTTGTCTGGATAATCTGTGTTAGGTTTATTATGACTATTCGCTAGAGTTCCTAAAACCCTTACTGTATAAAAAAAATTAGTAGTTACAAAAAAGAACTAATATCTTTTAAATGAAAGACACTTGCATAGGGGAGTCGCAGAATTCTTCCCATGCTCTTTATTTTCCTTTTTGCTGGTTGGATGTAATAATGGTTGTATGGTTGCTTTCTTGTTTGCTTGATTTGTTTGTTCGATAATTACCCAATTGGTCGTAAAATAGTTTCTTCAAATTACTTACAAATAGAATGAATGATTAGATGAACTAAGGGTGAGGCTCTGTGTCATTCGTCGAGCATCAGGCTTCGTGTGGCTTGCCTAGAAACTGTGTAGCTTTAATAGTAACCAGGTGTAAAAACGATTTTCAACTTGTTTTTCAGAGGGGCTGAGCCTATTTATATCAAGCTTGGCTGGAATATTTTCTGGAGCATTCTCTATCAAAAATGTGCCTAAAATGAAAACCTTGGCAACACTATTCCTTCCCATAACAACCAGCATTTAAACCTATCTTTGACTTCATCTCCAGTACGGCTTGGCTAATTTCAACCAAACTTGATAGAATTGCTCCTCTACCAAAATTATGCATGATCTGCAAAGAATCCTTGAAACCAACCAGTCCTTTAAATTTTATACAAACAGAGCTGACCTGACATAAATATAGCCACTATTAGTACAAGGAGCATTAAACAATAGTAGGCATAGAAGTTATTTTAGTACACACACGATTTAATTATTTTGTACAACGAAACACGATCATTCATAGAACAGGAGGGGGCCCAGCATATAAGGTCATTCGCGCCCCAAAAAGGTAAAATAACGCTTTCTCCGAAATTGAGGGGATCGCAAGCCCCCAGCACACATCCAGCGACCCCAATAATCGATAAAGCGTTTAAATTGATAAACGAAAAAGAAAAAAAAATATCTGGCCTAAGCACTGGTTTGGAAAAACTCGTATAATTATTTTCATTTAAAATATCTGTACTACCCCTTGCCAGCCATTATGACTTCAGAGTGTTTACTATAGTGGCAAATGATGTACCTTGCCTCACATTAGGCAATAAGAGCTGCTTTGAAAAAATCAATACCTGTTTGTGCATCAACAGGTAAAGGTACTTTGTGCATCAACAAGCAAAGGTACTTTGCTAAGTGTGAAAGCATAATAATAGACTGAAGCAGATGATAATAACAGTTTTAACCTTCTTCCTGCTATGGTACTTTCCATTACAGTTAAAGGTACTAAACTAATTTTAATATGAAACTAATTGTAACAATTTTTATTATAGAAAACTTATGTCTAGTTAATGATTGAAGGAATACAATGTCTTGCCTTTTAATAATCATGTTCAATCATGATTCGACCATAGTTGTCACATTCAAAATAGTCACACGTGTGACAAGAAAGACCACAGTTCTGATCCAATTCAATACAGAACATCAAGATACAACGCAGATATGTGATGTTTATCTGATTGCATCACCAGAATGCTTTAGTCATGTATGTCTTATGCGATCAATAATATGTCTGATCAGACCGGATTGTGTGTCCATTGTACCGTGGCCGACTATGGAAACATGAATTAAATTTTATTGAAGATTGTATGATTAAAACCACAGACGGTGTAATGTCTACTGCAATCACTACGCAAAATACTGATGAGCCAGACTTGTACTGATTGATAGCGAGGATATTACCACTAATTAAAGACACTTTACATTTGTTGTCATTTAGAAGCGTGCAAAAAATCAAAACCAGCATGACTTCTGTTTGCAGTTTTTTTGTTTCTGCGCCTGTTGGATTTTTTTGACATATCACTGTAATGCGGCAGCACATATTTTTTTAAAAAAACTTACACGTTTTTTTTCCTCTGGTGGGCCGAGTGATAGAGGGCGTTAGGTACCCAAGGAAAGGTTATTGCCGACAAGGACTTTTACAAAGACACTCTGCCTAACACGTCGGCACTGTAGTAGCAATCGCGACAACGCGTGCTTTCGCACAGTAAGTTTGGGTTTATTTTTGTTGCAGCGAAAGCGCAATTATCCCAAGTTGATCGTGGGTTGGTTTAGAGTGTTCTAGGTGATCCCAGTGCTCAATGTCTATCTGTTTTGCATCCTCTTTCCATTTTAATATGAACCGGGTCGTGCCAACCCCATGTTGGCGTAGTTACTCTTCCACCAAGGGTTTGTATTCTATGTCGAAGTTAGGCGCTTGTTTTGCGAGCTCATTTAATACCCCATCATAGTCTGCGAAAGCTGGATCACCAGGTTTGGAAGGCCCCACTGGCCCATGAACGTCAGGCTTGGCAAGCGCCAATGATTTGAATCCATCTATGTCTGGTTGTTTCCCCATGACCTGCTACTGAGCATGCTGTTTTAAGTTACATGAGTTTTAATTGCTGCTCAAGAGCAGACCAAAACTAGTCAGAGTGGGTAAGAATCCAGTCGGTTGTGCCTCGACATTGAGGTCCTTGCGAGTGATGGTGTCTCCGGTGACTAGCATAGACGCAAAGCTAGTTCTAAAGCTTTCGGAGGCATTAGCCGCAATGGTAGTACTACCACTATGTGCCATTAAAACCCTGTTTACACGGATTCCAAATGTTGCCCACGATCCATCACCTCGACTCCCATGAAGGTTAATGAAGTAAAAACTTGCGCTTGGGATGGTGATAGTGTCGTATTGATGTTGATTGTAAAGTCACCAACGTTTTGAAAGTCTCGTGTTGAATCCCAGCGATACAATCTGGACGTATTTATTGCAGTAACTGTACCGACTGATGTGATTCAGTCAGCTGTTAAATACACACATTTTAAAAGAGGTGCGGTGCCAACGCGGCTCAAAGGACCGTTAACTCGTGCCATGTCGCATACCAGATGAGGTCGACCTTAGTCGGGTACTGGGATAGATCAGTGCCAGCCTCGAGGCCCGCGGGACGGGTGTCGATACTAAATGGAGTCGATGGCCCCGAGACGCTTGCAGCTCCAGCGCCAAAAAAAACCAAGACCACGTAGACTCATAGTGAGTTGGTGAAACGCCTTAGTGTTTAATTTCAAGGGTGATAGTGCACTCCAGCATATTTACTGGCTGCTATTTTTCATCTACAATGCATATCAAGAGCTCATGGATGCCGCCTTCACGTAATATGAGCCACTGTGGTTTTCCATAGGGGACAATCAGCAGAACGTAGTACTCACCGCCCACAGGAATAACTTTGTAGCACTGTACTATTTTTCCCATCAAGAATATTGTTGGTTATATTTATCTGATCGAGGTTGAAATCAAACAGCGAGATGTTGACAACCGCCAATGGCCTGCACGCAGTGTAAGTGCCAGTGATGAAAGTCTCCAGGTTTGAATGCAAGTACATTGCCAACAGTGGCGAAGATAACCGCGTGCTGAGGGGCGACAGTGGCGATAATTTGGCCAATGGGGGTTTGTAGTCAAGGGTTAATCCGGCGCAAAAGACTTGCAGTTCTTTTTACGTGTTTCCAGGTTGTAGTACCCATCGGGTATTGTATAGGTCGGTATAATGCCTGATTCAGATCTGGTTTTATTATTTCCGATTCAGCTAAATACGTGAGTGTGCAGCGCAGCCCAAATATTAAACCAAGCTGGTCTGTATGAAATTTCCTCAAGCGCTACACGCAATTTTGAGTCTATGCATATATCCTGTTCTATAGCCGAAGACCCAACTCGAGGATTGGTCAGTACAACATACATTGTCAGCACCTATATGAGCACTAGTGCAAGCATAATCAGCGACAAGAGTAAAGCGTGGTAATCAACAATGGTATTGCCACAAGTAAATACTTTAATAGTGACGCGAAATATAGCGTCGGTGGCGTCTTTAACTACACTTGTGAGGTAAGAGCACAAATATGAGAACTGTTAATAAAACCAAACGTGTTTCTAAGGGAAAACGCTTCGTTCCAAACCAGTTTTATTGATATAACCGATAATTATATTTTGCCTAAAGTCAAAACGAGGTAGGTTGCGGACCGGTGGTGAAACGATCCGGTGAAGTTTTGGCACAATCAGCTAAACTTCGCTATCTTGTGCGCTACAACAGGCTGCGGCGTCATTGTCCGTGACCATCTATTGCCAGCGATGACGGAACAAAGGCCAGAAATGATGCTGAACTTTTACCGATTCTATATTTACTTTCGGACCAAAACAAAATCCTAAACCAGATGTGGTGCCCCCTTCAGAGTCTGGTCTGCTGGGACGCATTTAACAATTGTATCAATATGTTCATCTACGTGTTCTTTTGTAAAATGCTTGGTGTGCTCAAAATCTAGGACTGGCGACAGAACATAAAAGCAAATACAACGGACTGGGCACAATACATGATTTCAAAAATAGTTTTACATTATGGTGCTGTCTTGGACGAAGACCACTGGACGTTTACAGGACTGCCAACCGATCAAGTAAGGCGCATTTTATATATTAACCAATGTGGTAAGCACCACCTTTGTGTATTTTATGCTGGACACGTCACAAGACTTTACCCAATCCGATGATGTTTGGGCAATCCTGGGATCACAAGCCGAGATGTTTAACTCACTAGTGGGGTTAGGAAAGGGCTTCAATGTGTAAAAACAGTTTCTTGCAAATGTGGACAAAATGACAGGCCAAGCAGAGGACTCCTCCAACCTGTTAAATAAATACCAGTTATTGCTCAAACACGTCAAAAGTAAACTAAATTACGTCCTTGGTGGTGTCCTCTACATGATTCCAAGCGATATAGATCTTAATGTTGGCACCTATGAGGGGTATAACAACAAACTTCTTATAGCGGACGAAAATATGGTGTTAGACACAATGTTGATACGAATTCGATAATGATACTGGCTCAAGTGGCAGGATAAATGTCTGAAAGCATAGCGCAGCAACCACAGGCAACAAAGCATGAAGAGGTTGGATTCGACCAACCCATTGGCGGAACGCCGGCAGCGGTGTCTGTTGCAACGGCCAAAACGCCGGAAAAAAACCAACAATATGCATATACAAGCGCAAATACGGGAGTTGAAAAAAGCTGAAGACCAGGAAGACAATAAAACGGCACCAGTCGTGGGATGCATAGTGGTGAGGCTTTTTCTGCCAGTGTGTTTAGCATCCCAGCCAGCTGATGCAGGTGTCTTTTTGCCTATTCTTTTGCTCCACCGGGTTCAGTCTTAGCGGCCGTGGCTGGGGTTGATGTTGTGCCACCTGTGCCAACTCTCTCTTTAACAGGGAGCACAGTTGTGCTTATGATGAACGAAGCAATAATGATGCCAAGTTCGCAGAAGAGTGTTCGCAGCCTATGGGCCATGGTTATATCGTCATGGAGGATTATGTTGATGATCTCTCTTATCCGGTTAAACTGGGCTCGAAGGACTTCTCGGTCTTCACTGGCAACCTCTAGCCGCGGTGTGCGTTCTTCATCCAGCTGACGAATGCGATCTCGTATTGTTTGGATATTCTCTGTTCTTTCCCTTTCCGTTGCTCGCTCATTCAAGAAAGGCCGCATGTGCTCCAATACGATTGCTACTGGTCACTCAAAGAGCTGAAGCATATCTCAGTATGGCAACAGGCTCGACCCACTCCGTTCCATCATCAGAATGACCACTG
The DNA here is from genome assembly GCA_029931535.1 of Margaritifera margaritifera. Classification (NCBI taxonomy): domain Eukaryota; kingdom Metazoa; phylum Mollusca; class Bivalvia; order Unionida; family Margaritiferidae; genus Margaritifera; species Margaritifera margaritifera. The sequence goes on from JAQPZY010001464.1 coordinate 692,089, forward strand.
TACAGCTTGAAGGTAATGAATTGGCGTCCACTGATGACGTCGACATTTGGAGCATCTACAAGGATCTTTGGCTAATGGAAAAAGAGAGGATTAAGGCAGTATACGAGGACATACAAGACACCAACACACCCGCTATACGATTTGGTGCTGGCTATACGGTGGCTGCCACCAGCCCGACGCGTCGATCGCAGGAGCATTCGGAAACAGGTTTTATTTTTATTTTTGTTTTGCCGCTTGACTCTGAGCTGTTAAATGATCACATGGCCTTCAAGCAGTCTGACCTTTCAGACCGCCTTACCTTTGAGCTGACGTTTAACGACTACGAGCGCGTGATACAGAGCGCTAACAATAATGCCAGCTTCATTATCATCAAAATTTTGCTGGAATTTGACATAGTTACTCACCCAGAGCTAACGCGCGTGATCAGGAATCAGTACCTTGGGAAAATGGCGATCCTGTATTCGCAAGTTCTGCGCCACAGCAGGATGGTGTTAAACAAGAGCGATACTGTTTGGAATATCAACCTCAACACGACCGCGGAGAGCATGTATGCATAGTCTCGCTATTCGTAGAGCCATCAACGTGTGTGGATTTTACACGCAACACTGAGTACTTTCACAATTCGTTAATCAGCACGGTGTCGGTGATAATCGAGGGTATAAGTAGCTAAATCTACTCACGGGGGCAGGCGCGATACAAGCAGTGGGAGGAGGTCTTGAAGGTAATGGCAAGAGAGTCTATCAAAGACGCGAAGCTGACAGACTTAGATGCCGGTACTTTCTACCAAAACATGTTCGCCCTTGTCCTCGATATGAGGACCTCAGAACATCACACTCCACGGACCGGGCGGCGCATAAATAATGCGACCGAGGGGTTACGCTTCAGATTGAAAAGACAGCCCAGGCGGCAGGTATGCTAAACATGTACATATGTAATCATGGACGCGCAGTTTAACATCCAAAAATAATGGTCAGTTTGTCTCGGCAATCTACTAGCCAGACGGAACCTTTGAAAACTTACCGCCGCACTGCGCCATGATTGTTGGCCGCCGCGGCTATGGCAAAAGCGTTTTCGATTGTGAGCTTCTCGAAACAGAATTTAAGGGCCACTATGCTGTTGTTGTAATTATCTGCCCTACTACTGACCTAAGTATGGCATAAGACCGGCCGTAGGAGCGTTGTCAAAAAGACGAGGCAGTATTTTAATCAACTCCGAGCGCGTTTGCGGCGATATTGAATATCTGCCCTTGCAAAAATGTTTGAGGGCACCACTATGTTCTTTCTGCTGGATGACTGCGCCTTCTTTCGGGCGTCCGGCATAAGGAAATGGTTCTCACAAAACTCACCTATGTCAGTCGCCATGCTGGATTCAGCGTTTGGGGCATTAAACAACAACAACAACAACACAAACCTCTAAAAGCAGACGTCTTGGATCGCGCTCTACTACTGCAAAGACGAAGATTCATGCAGAGACCTGCTGTGAGAAAAAATGTCATTGAGCCTGAGCATCGGGCCGAGGCATATGACTTTCTGAGAAACGAGAGTTTCGGAAATATATTAATGCGAACAGAGCCGCCAGTCTAATTTGTTGCCGGTCACGCTTGAAGCTGACACCGCTTTAGCATGCTGTGGCTAAGCGCTCAACCAACCATATCGTCTAAAACCTCACGAGATCCCTAGTAGCTGCTGCACAAGTTTTGTATTAAGAGCAAGGCGAGACGTCAAACATGGATGTTGAAGAGTCGTTGAGTGGATTTGAATACATGCCAGAAGCTTGCAGCAGCTCGAGAGCAAGTGCGGAGAGAGCGACCATTAACACCGCGGGTGCAACGGCAGGCGAAACGAGCGACAAGAGCAAGACAGAATCGCAGTACAGACATGCATAGCGTATCACATCTGATATCTGAGTTGATTGATCCTGGACTGCAGGCATGATCCCTTGCAGTACTGTGTAGGAATTTGGAGAAAAAAACGTCAAAGTATCATCTGAGAAACTTATGATGGAACCGACAAAGGGACCACCTCAGGAACTGACAAAGGAATCGTCACAGGTACCGCCACCGGTTACTGTACCGTCAAAAGTTACTAATTTAAAAGTCTTGGTACGGTGGCCTCGGGCGCCAGAGGTCTTGGGGCGCCAAAACAGCTGATAAAAATTCGGGCCTCGTATTCTGGCCCTTTGGCCCATCATCGTCGCCCCGGGGGCCATTTACCTTTAGTACGCCACTGGCTGGAACTCTCGAAACCACACGAAGAGCGTGAAGTGACTCGTGTTACTAAGGCCAAACACTGCGACGTTAGCCCCTCTTTCGCAACAAAAAACTGTGGAAACTCCTGGGACTGTAAATCAGGAAATATATGTTATTTTCGTCGTAGTTCTGGCTGCTGAATGACTCTTTTACGCCTACACCAGCTCAAGAGCAGAAACCCCGTTGACCGTACACCTGTGCAAGCATTCATGCAAGCACCTGTGCAGGCACCTTATGTTAGACAGTAGCCAGACACCTTTGATATATAATAACTCTTGTAGTTTGCTCTTGTGCTTCTTCGCAGAAAGAAAAAAAAAAATTGGTCTACACTACCATACGTCAAAGACCTTGGAAACCTCCTTTACGATGGTGGCCTTGAAGTGGCGTAAACAATGATTGCCAAACCCTTGTAAAGAATGAAACCGGACGACCTTGGGCGTCTCGATTGTTGGGACACAGCAAAGGCAGTTACAATGACAGTGCTCTCCCTTTGGACACCGGACATGCTAATTAAACAACGCATAAATCCTGCTAATATCATCACAGCCGCCTAATGGCAGCCGCCGTTGGTATGATGGTGGGCGGGGCAATCGTTAACGCCCTCGCTTTCTTTGGTTGAAACTACCTCGTCTCTCAAATAGATTAAAAAAGGCGGGGGGGGGGTGCGGTCAGAAACGCGAGTGTCTTGATTATCTCAGTGAAACAAAGCAAGATGAACAACTGGCAGAAAGGGCTTATCAAGACGTCGAAGAATTTGCACGCGTACGAACTAGCAGCCAGCGGAAACGATGGCAACGCAAGCTGACTCGGTAACGAGCCCAAACATTTTGACTTTTACACGCCCTAACCCGAAAAGCAAAAAATACGAGATAATATTTATTGTCAGAGGCCTCGTCGTCGCGGGCTATGTGGCTTACAATTACTTGTAAAGCAAAGGTAGTGTGGTAGTGGCATTATTTTTGTTTTCGCCGGCATTTTCTGCTGCTAGTATATCGCAATGGAGGTAGAGTTATGGAGCGCGATTCCTTGTGTGGCATAAGCCGCGAAACGAGACAAAATTCCAGGCCTCATCACTCACCTGGGTGACAGAGCCAACTTTTAGATCGAGATCTGGCTTGAATCATAGTCATCAATGCGGCAGTTCGCTGCTAGTTTTTCAGGCATACACTTGTACCCTCTGCTCCCTCCCCCTCCAATACCTACGATGTCACTGTCGAGCTTGTTCGTGTCGCGAGGTACGTAGCGGACGGTCCCGCCAAATAGCTCGCTCGAATCTCTGCAAGCAAAGGCAGTTTTTGCGCCGTTGGTGCTTCCAAAACAATAGTGCACAGCGAAAATTTTACGCATGGATACTAGGCTTTCGGCGATACACTACAGCCCGCGAGGTTACTGGAATGATGCAGCAGCGGTCAAAAAGCTAGCAGAAATCGCTAAAGTCTCACAAGATTTTAAAATGGCGTGGCTCAAAATCAGGCCATGTGGAAGATTTACCTTCCAGCAACAGGTAAAATCCTCCAACCGCAATTTGATGTTTCAACCCCAAACGAACTGCACCAGGTCGATCTATTGTTTTTGCCGCACGACAAGATTTGAAGATACCCTTACAAGTATGCGCTGACCGCGATTGATCTTGCCAGTCGTTACATGGAGGCTGAGCCCTTGACCACAAAGGAGCCTTTCAGTATTGCCGATGCTTTGTCAAGTATCTATAAGCGAGGCCCGCTAAAGTAGCCCAAACTGCTTCAGGTTGACCCTGGTCGTGAGTTTATGAACGCAGTGCCGCAGCTCTTGGAAGCACAACTTGCAGGTGAAGTCAGGTGAGGCCAGCGTCCATCGTCCACAGGGCATTGTGGAGAGGTTTAACAATTCTCTGGCGGAGCGGCTGTTTGGGCACCAGTACGCCCAGATCTTGTCAGCAGCCAAAACGGCGAGCGTGCACGCAAAGAATTCCTGTCGTTGCTGCGGCTATGAACGGTGAGGTAATGTAGCTCACAGGTAAGAAACCTATTAATGCCATTCGTGCAACGTCTGTGCTGGCTACGCCTCCAATCGCCATTTCGGCTGTGCTGCGGTAGGTCGGTCCGGAGGAAACACGCCTGCTCTCAAATACCTTGGTAAGGTACCTATATGCACCGAGACAGCTGGAAGGATGACAACGTCGTGCTACCGACCCTGTGTGATCCTTAAAAGTCTACAGACTTGAGCGTGCGGTTTCTAAGACCAGCTCACCTGTACTGTACTATATTGTTATTAACAACGGCACCGACGATGCAGGTCCTAAGCGTGCCTTTGTTGGTGAAGAGATACAGGCTGTGAACCCTGACATACAATTACCAACCTGGTCCTTACACGTCGCTAAGGTCACTATCTAGCTGAGCTGTGAGCGGCGCAGCACCTCGCCTTCGATTACACAGTAGGCAGGTCAGCCTTACATTTCCCTTCCAATGGCCCTTTTTGTTGTCTATGCAATCTACGCTAAACTGCCGCGAATCCCTATTGTTATAAAGCCAGAGCATTTCGATGTTGCAGGCGACGCAGCTGTTGTTTTGCTGCTGCCTCAGATGTGTCACATCATCAACCTTACGCAGATTATTTCTGGTTGCTCGGCAGTCCTTGGTGCGGTCATCCTTTTCCATGCAAGTAGTAAGCCTTTTCAGGATTGTTATGTGGACGTCCAGCGACACGTTCAAGCGGAGATAGGTACTCCACACGGGACGCAGTCTGATAGCAAATGTTGACATTGGAAGTAGTCATCAACGATCGTTATTTTCTGCGGAGTTTGAATGGTTAGCCCCTGGCTGCTGTGAACTGTGATGGCGTAGCCGAGAAATCATAACTGACGTTTATTTCGGTATTGTTCGCTTTCTGGTGAGGTAACAGCTGGCAGTCAGCTCGGATGGCTTAGTTCGCAGCTGCGATGGTTACCTCGGCTGTGTCGATTTTGTTCACAAGGGTTGGCGTTTCTTTCGTTTGCGGAATAAACACCGGGATGTTTGGCACCTGGTATCCTGTGGGCGGTATATCAGCGGATCCGGCGAATCTGGAAATGTTTCTTTATGATGGTCGAACTGGTGCTTTTGGACTCATGTCATACCACTTTACGTGAAATACCCAATATATCCTCAGGGCTCCACCACTCCGGAAACACATTACAACTTTCGATGGTTTTGATAACCTTCCTCGTTTCTTGGTACTTGACCTCATCGGTTTCTGAGGCGTATTCTCTTTTTTTAGGCTTTTCAGTGTCTTCTCCTTTGCGCGATAATCCTCCTTCACCTCTTCGTATTAGTCCGCAAGCTCTTTCAGACAATCACGCGAGGGCTTTCCATCGATTGGCGCAGGCTGGCCCTGATCCCCATAGCATAAAATATGGATGCCTCATTCTTTTAGCAAGCCAAGGAACGTTTCGAGGACGCGACGCGACACTATGCAGATCTCGTCCCAAAAAACAACCCGCAGAATAAATTTCTGCACCGTCCTCTCTGAGCCTATTCTGCTATCGGGTTTCCATTCCAGCGGAATAAACTATGAAATGTTTAAATGTGGATACCTCTATCGCGCATCTCCTTTGCTAGCCTATGCGTGGGGGTGAGGACTAGCAAATGCTTGTAGCCTTTGAAAAGGGCTATCGCGCGCATGTGTGCATCTGACATTTCCTTCGGTGTTTCACCTGTGTACTCTAGATATTCTGACTTGTGCATGTACGCAGCGTTATCGCTTTTCGCGTAGAGCTTTTCTCCTTGAAACGCTACTTTCCCCGTGCACATTTTATAAACTCTTGATGGCTTGTCACTGCACTGGAGGAGAGCATAGTCAAAATAGAAAGGCTCAACAAAGTGTAAAGCATCCGCACCAGCTAACCTGGCCAAATGTTCGGGCTAGATGTAAATGGAATCCATCGCGACGTGTACAGATCTTTTTGGGAACCTTTGCAGCATTCTGATGAGGTTTATACTCACGTATCCCAACACTGACTGCGGCTGCGATCCATCGTTGTACGTGTAGCGGAGCCTTGTCATGGCGTACCAACGAGTCAGTCTCTCTGCAGGTGCGCACTAAATAGTCCAGCTCTTCCTGGTGTGGGACTAACTTTCTTGTCATACTCTTGCAATCATTCGCGCTTCCCGCGGTGAACTTTCCAATAATGTTCCGGCCTGCAACTGGATGTGCATTTTCGTAATAACTTTCATCATTGCCTACGAGAACTCCTGGCTTTGTCTCACGCGTTATAACTATTTCACACACACACACACACACAGACACACGCAAGTTCAAATTTATCCATCACAAGCCGCTCACCCGGGTCTTGCTGGTTGAGAAACCTTATTCGGATAAAGTACTTACCTGCTCCTAGCAGCTCCAGAATTTTAGCCGCGCGGGACTCACTCATCTGGCTGTTCAGCACCTTGTTTGTTCGATGTGAAACGTGCTGAACACATAATTTGCTTCATCCCCCACGAAATCTTTTTTTACCACAGAAACTGCTATATAGTTTTCAGTCAAAGCCTTTTGGAAAAGCTACAAGCCATGACACTTCTTTGTCAAAGGTTGCTGGGGTATCCTTTCTACTTTGATAACACCGACGCGTGCGATCTCCCTCTTTTCTTAGTTTCCTTTTCCTCTCTTGGATTTTGTTCTTATCAGCTACAAAAACCTCTTTTATCTTAGGTAATGTTTCCTCTAGTATTTATAGTGCCATTCCACTTTTTAGATATGGCGGTCGGGTTCCCACCAGTTCTTCGTATATTCTTTTTTTTTTACCCTGGCCGTTTTGACATGGTGGGTCTCTCGCACCGGTATACTCGTCAGCTTTATTACAATAGCTTCTCTTTTTTCTAAGTAAAATAATTCTGATGTGTTTTACATTGTATACTCGTCAGCTTTATATCAATAGCTTCTCTTTTTTCTAAGTAAAATAATTCTGATGTATTTTACATTGCATACTCGTCAGCTTCGTTATAATAGCTTATCTTTTTTTTTCTAAATAAAAAATAATTGCTCCGTTTTGCAACACATATTGGTGAGGCATTAATATTGTTCGCTTTTCTTAATTACTACATAAAGCTTATTCCGCATTATGTTTCCTCCACAACCCCTGCAAAGTCACGGGGGCTGGGGGTGTGGGCGGATGACATGGTATGATGGGTCACCTGCTCCTCATAGATTAATGTTATGAAGGCATATGTAGATAAATAGAGTTTTGCATAAAGAAATATCGGTTGCTTCTCATTACATTTTTGAGTCAGAGTTATTGTTTACTGCCTATCAACACTCTTTCAACACTTTACTAATGGTTTTAGAGTGTAATGTTTGTAACTTTTCAAGTGACTTTTACTACATGTACGTACTTTTGATGACTCAGACATTTGTGTGAGGTAACTGGTAAAGTAAAAAAAACAAAATCGGAGGAAATGACCATTATCTTTGCACATGCATTAAACAGAAATCGAACCAAGCACAGCTGATGTGCATAGCGAGCACAACAGCTACACTTTCCAAGCTACATGTACGTTCTTGCATGCTGTAACGCAGTGTAACATGTTGCATTATAATGGATTCAGTGACGGGACAGTCTTTAGTGATGATGTATACTTTGTTTTGTGCTGTAAAAGTAAAGCAGGTGTGCAGTGAGTGATACCGCCTATAATTCGTTCGTACAAAAACAAATATAAGTTGGGAAAACGCAAAAAAGTTACAGAAATCAAGAATTTGTTGTTTAAAATTATATATGGAGTACACTTGATGCTCTCAATGAACAATTGTTTTATTGTCACGAGTCAAATAAGGAACTGCTTAATAGCGGTTTCATTCTTTTTACATTGTAATTCACGTGTTCGAATGTAAAGGTCTTGTTGATGGCTCGTGTATTAGATTGTTTACATTAATTTTACTTCAGGTCTTTTAACGGCACATAAATGAAGATTAAAATCATGGAATCATATATATTGCTGCTCTGTTCACATACATCTATTGTTGCTGTGACAAAATCTATTGTTCTGCCCCAAAAAGCGATTGAAAGATTCGTAATAGTCGTCAAAATTGAGGATTTCTTGGCTGTACCAAAGCTACAAGTCTACCAGTCATCAATCACAGTCGACTTGCAAAGATGTCTCAAAAATAGATACACAAACTAGTTTTTATTCAATATAAATGTGTTTTGTTTATTCAATAAAAATCTGTTTTGTTTATGGATTTACACATCTTGTTACCTAAAACAAGATCACAATTTGCAACTGCAGATTTTCTCATATTTCTCTCTCTCTCTTTCTCTCTCTCTCTCTCTCTCTCTCTCTCTCTCTCTCTCTCTCTCTCTCTCTCAGTTAGATGGTTGTTTAGTTTGGATGAATGGTTAGAAATTTGTTTGCTTAATGGGTTTATTGGTTGGTCAATTGAATAATGAAATATTTAATAAAGATAATAGTTTTTGATGACATTTTTACATTACTCTTTGGACATCATGACAAAATATATTGTTTTACACAAAAAGATGCTTGAACGCTGAGACATGTTATAAGTGGAGGCTCTAAATTGATTCCTTCTTGCCTGCACTTATATTCAAAATCTGATGGAAGCCATAAAAGGTCCGTAAATTTTCTGTAACAAATGACCTTTGAAAACGTCTTTAGAATCAATTTACCAAATAGTTTGTAAACAAATCTGCGATGCTAAAATAGAATGGAAATTAAAGGACAAATATAACAATTTTAAAGTCTATTGGAACTGATTCAATCTCACTAACGCTGCCATGTGCTTTCTGCAATTTTAAAATTTCAAGTTCTAAAAGTGTTCTCTTTTTGATCATCATATCACAGCTTGTTATCAACACAGACAAACAGACAAACGACACGTATAACCTAGTATAATTTAATAATAATGACCATGTACTTATTGTGGGTAAAATGGTCAATGACTAACTAGGTCAGCACTTGTGTTCAATTCAAATCATGACATTTTAACTTGGGTAGCTGTGAATCAATCTTATCCTAAAACCAGAAAGTCTACTTGATTGTAGACTATTATACCATTCGGAACAGATTTAAACCAAACCTCCTTTAAAAATTCTGAAAAGGTATATGCACAACAATAACTTAAAACCTGACTGGAAGACAATCGTCTGGAAATGTATAATTTAAGTAATATTAAATTGCATGGTCAGTCAGTGGACAGCCAACAGACAATGTATGAATAAGGTCAGGCGATGTTTCAGACACCACATAATGAAACCTTTACAAAAACGTTGAACAAACACTGAATACCGTCTTTACTCGCGTATACTAACTGCATAGACCCAGATCTGCCGTCGCATAATGCGCCGGCAGATCTGGGTCTATGCAGTTTGTAAGGACTAATCAGTATAACAAACAACATAGACCCTGATCTGCCGGCACATTATGCGACGGCCGATCAGGGTCTATATTGTTTGCATTTTGACCCGAGTTATACGCGAGTATATACGGTATAATAAATTATATTTTCCAGCAGCTTTGTCTCCTGACACGTATGGTGATATACAGTCAGTCTTAAGAAGATTACACGGACAAATTGTGATAGGCATAAGAAGGTGGAGGAGGAAGAGACTGAGAAGAAGAATTTCACAACTCTAGTCGATCGTTTTCATTAGTGATTTGAACTCTTTTGTATTTGCCTCTTCTTTCTTTTTCTAAATATGCATACACATTTAAAATACCTAGAGACATTTTATCATCTATTACATATCTTTTATCTTCAAACATAAGATAGAAGTTTGACAACAGTGGCAGCGGTAGAGCTTATAGTCTCCGCCATTAAGCTGTTTTGGTCTGTTACAGAAAAGTGTTTGTAACATTCATCGTTTTAATATTTTTTTTTTTAATTCATTAGTTTTCTAGTTTTAATACAATGACAATAGCAAAAACATATCTTCCAACTAAGACACATCACTTTACACAGGCAAAGAATGCGTACGAGATACAATATGTCACATCTCCAGGTCGTCACGTGATATCAGTTAGAATACACGTACGAAACCGAGCAAGCTTCTCTGCTACTAGGTTTTACCTAGTTCATATTATAACGAGTAAATCTTAAGCGGGACTGAAGGTTCCCGCTCGCGTAGCGAACTCTTTGGATAACATGTATTTGTAAAATAAGTTGTATACAAACTCTGCCCTTAGCAGTTTGAAACTCGTGTCTATAGTCTAGCATTTTAAAACCCGTGTCTGTAGTCTAGCAGTTTCAAACTCGTGTCTATAGTCTAGCAGTTTCAAACTCGTGTCTACAGTCTCCGCCATTTTCTTCCGGTATATATTTCATTTAAATATTTCATAATCCGTTGAAGATAAATGGAAAATGACGGAGTGTTACAGTATGAAATGAATTATAGAAATTTTGTGCGTGTATGTTAAAAGTCGAGACGATAAATCATTTTCAATTGTAAATGATGAGTTACTCAAACAGACTACCTTCCTTACAGAGAATTTTGAGAATAATGTAATTTCTCAACTAAGTCATATGATGCAACACAATATATGGAGATACTGTAGTTCCGGAAGATATAAAAAATAGATTTACACGGCACAACACAATATATGGAGATACTGTAGTTCCGGTAGATATCCAGAATGGATTTACACAATAATATGGAGATACTGTAGTTCCGGTTCCGGTAGATATCCGGAATGGATTTACACGACACAACACAATATAAGGAGATACTGTAGTTCCGGTAGATATCCAGAATGGATTTACATGGCACAACACAATATATGGAGATACTGTAGTTCCGGTTGATATTTACACGGCACAAACTGAGGATCATACACGTGTGCTCATTTAAAATAAAATGTATGTAACGAGTCCAACCATTTCTTTCTTTTGCGAACCTTGGCGAGCAAAAGGTTAAATTATTCGACAATGTTATAATTTTGTATTTTCCACTTTTTAAGTAACCGGTTGCGTTAAAATTAAAAAGTATATCTATTACATTTTCTCTTGAAGTAACGATACTTGTTGAAAAAAATGAATTTTGAATATGTCGTGAATTATTAGCTGAAATATCTTTTTGTAAGAATATGGAATCAAATATGGAAGTATGCATTCTATCGATCATAGGGTGTTCACCCACCTCTGAACGCATAAATAGATTAATGAAGGCGATACTAATATATATATATATATATATATATATATATATATATATATATATATATATATATATATATATAAATTTTATTTTATTTTAGAACAAGGAGATAGAGAAACAGTTTACATTAAAAGGAGAAATACATATTGGCACAGACAAATACATAAATTTAGATAAAATGTCTTGTTATAACAGCAAGAAAGTAAATAACGTTTGGAATATAAGTTCCTAATATTATAGTTTTGTCAAATTTCGTATTAATATTAAAATTATCTTTTCACCACTGTACTAAAACATTATTTATAATACACACATTATAAAGAAGGTTTTGAGAGATTGGGTAAAACGGACCCTAACGCCAATTAGTAAAATAACAATTTTGAAAAACCTTGGTGATTCCAAAATTAAAACATTTGTTCATCTCCTTGCCAATACCCGCAAAATTTTATTAGCGAATTGAATGAACTATTTTTCATATTTATATGAAAGTCAAAAGATAGATAAAATTAAAAGACAAATTCTGTTTTAGAACGTCCACACAGGAGGATTGGCAATGATAGATATTAAAATAGTTACATTATCTTTAAAAGTAAATTGGATTCGCAGACTTCTCACAGCTAGAAGAAAATGCGTTCACTTGTTTGATACGAAATATTCGAGATCAAAAACATTGCCATATCAGGAGATGAATATATTGTTCAGTTATCAAGGGATATGTTTAAGCGTGTTTTACCGGCTTGGAAACTATTAATAGAAGGAAATGTACATCAAACAGGAGATGATCTTATGAAAACGAACGTGTGGATAAAGTCAATAATAAGAGTAAATATACAAGGTACCCATCGTGTATAAGAAATGGATTGAACGTAATATTTATATATATATATATATATATATATATATATATATATATATATATATGTGTGTGTGTGTGTGTGTGTGTGTGTGTGTGTGTGTAAACTCTAGGGGTTATGTAACAGAATAAAAGATACAAACAAGCTTTCAAGATTAAAATTAAAATCTTTAATTTCCTAAAATATTAAAAGAATTAAAATAGTTTAATCAAAGTGAAAGAATTAAAATAACTTACAGTATAGAATATCCTAAAAAGTCCTAAAATGTTTTAAAGTTCACTTCCTGATGTTAATCCGAGTAATCCGGATGAAGTATTCCGAATGAAAATAACCTGTACTGTGCTGAAGCTGACAAGTTCTGATTAAATCCAAAATAATCCTTGCAAGTCTGGAATCTCACAAGTTTTAGAATAATGTCCGATAATTCCACGGAGCTGTATAGTAATTCAGATGAATTACTAATTAAATAAATTCCACACTGAACTGAATAATTTCAATAACCTCTCTTCATTCAAGCAATTGTAAAGAATGATAATTCCCAAGATTATTCCCTATATATCTTTACTAAGTGCGCAGAATTAAAAGGGAATACCCTTTCTCCGTCTTTAATAATATGGTATTTCAAAATAACACAACCCTCTAAGAACCAATCAGGAACTAGGTTACGCGTCATTTACCCAAAGGTCTAGTGTACTAAAAATCTTAAAGAGTAAACATAATATTGATTCAGAATGGAATGTGACCTTTCAATGTTGATTTCCAAAAATACAGAGCTAGGTCGACTTCATTTTCCCGCTCAATTGATCATGTGACCACTTATTGATCGAGCAGTAGTCGTATCTATACATATATGCTAACCGCTATTCAGAATAAAAACAGAGATCATAAATTAGTAAATTAAATCATTATATAAAAAAGGAAAGGAGGCATATTTCCGTAACAGTGTGTGTGTGTGTGTGTGTGTGTGTGTGTTATTTATAATATTTACATATTTAGCTTTTGTTTATGATTGTAAGTTGTATGGCTATTTGAAAATACATACCTAACTTTTGTCCATGCTTGTGAGCTGTGACATGTGTCAGGTAGGCCAGTATTTTAATAGGCATTTCGCAATTACTTTAGTGACATATGTCAGGTAGGCCAGTATTTTTCCATTAGAATTACTCATATTGTGTTGTGACATAGGTCATGTAGGCATGTGGTGTGTGTGTGTGTGTGTGTGTATATATACAGATTTTGGTAAACAATTTCATTCCTGTTCTAGAATTCCGGTTCTAAAGATCAGTCTGTAAGGAGCAATGTCGAACACTTGCGTGAACCAGGCTTGAGGTCGATGTTTCCCCTATTCCGATGACCTGAAGACAACAGTCGTTGCTAACAGAAGGGTTCCTAAACGCACTAATACCACAAATAATTTTCCCCTAATCAACTAACGATCACACATTCACGAGATTCTAATTGCACACTTGGATGAATTTTCTTGCTTCACATTCGTATGATTTATCAGTACGCTTTTTCCTAGCCGCCAGTAAGGCGCGAGTGTTCGAGGCGCCCGAGGGCAATGTTCTTTAGTGGCGCCCTTACTGAGGCGCCATAGAGCAATGTTCTTTGCCACAGAAAACAATTTTTATGTCAGTTGCCAACCTGCCTCTCTCCCCCCCCCCTCCCCCACTCCTAAATATAAGTTTTGTGAAGAATTGCCCCAGCTACACTAAGGTTAGGTGAAATACTATGAAAATTTCAGCTGCAAACAAAAAAAAACGTTCCCGACGGCACACCCTTTGCCCGAAGGCAAGTGATCCCCTCCCCAACTCCCCCTCACGCCGCCACTGCAAGCCGCAGACCGGTTTTTCATGCCACGTACTACAAAATATGACCCAAACACTTAATACACAGAATTATTCCTATCTCAAATGACCAAACACTTATACATTATGTTATGTATGATGTTTATATGGTGTTGTAGGTATTTTGGGAAATTGTAAATGTTTCTTCACTTTGATGTTTGCTTGGATCTTAATGTTTATCAGGAAAAACATGTTTAACTAGTGTCCTTGAATTAGGTTGTTTTGATCAATATGTTTTCTCAATTTGAAGGTCAAGGTTGAATTTTTGTTTACAAGTAAAATTCCATTAAGATGACACACATTCTAGAACATTCTGTCATGTGACCAATCTTTATATATACCATGTTTGGTGGACATTTATTCAGTTTTGACATTACCATCAGTCTTGTAAAGAGCTATTACAGTTGTGAAAATTCATTACAAATTTTAAGAGAGGAATTATTTTTAAATATTCATTGGATTATAACAGTGCTCATAAACTTTTGGATTTTGGATTTTAATTGATGATTTTGGAATTTATGCGAACTTATTCAGATATTTTGGAATAGTTCATTTTGACATCAGCACATCAAAGATTACTAGTACATCAGGACTTTGGAGACCATTAGCACATCATAACATTCAAGGACACAGCCGTGAATTCGGAACATTCTATATTTAGGACTTGTGATTAGAACAATCATTCTTATTGGATTATTAGGATTTCAAAACACATTACTGTAAGTGACTTTTTGATTTTTCATTTTAATTATCTAGTAATAAATTGCTTGTTGATTTTTACTTGATTTGTTGGTTTCACTTTCTTTCTGTTACACTTTCCTTAGACTATAGAGTCGTAACAATTAGAATATCCCCAGAATTCCTAGTGTTAAGACATTTGAGAGGGTCCATTTTACGAATCCATGATACCATGAAGTCTCGTAAATACTGTACATTATGCCGTCTGCTCCTAGTAATTGGCTAATTACTCGGTTTGTGAAATATCTTCCCAACACCGACTCCCCATAATCAAACAAATAATTGCTAATATCTAACAAAGTTATAAACAGAGACGTAAATACAAATAGCACATACCCTAGGTTTGTTACAATATTAGTGATATACTTACATACCAAGGAAGTTTACATGAATTTAAAGTTTGGTATCAATACAAATTTGATTGCCTTTCACAGTGTCATTCAGACTGTAAAGTCTGTATCAATACAAATTTGATTGCCTTTCACAGTGTCATTCAGACTGTAAAGTCTGTATCAATACAAATTTGATTGACTTTCACAGTGTCATTCAGACTGTAAAGTCTTATCAATACAAATTTGCTTGCCTTTCACAGTGTCATTCAGACTCTAAAGTTATTATGTAGAAAATTCAACCTAAAATTGAATACTTGCACGAATGTCAGACTTTTTATCCCTCACCAATTGGAAATTATTCTTCATAGTGATAAAAGTTGTACAGACTTTTACAAACTACTTTTGAACTCGAATGATATATTCCAAAGTGTTTGAAGTAAAAAGAAAAAACCTCAAAATTATGGTGGTTTCAATATCATGTTATACATTGAATTCTATGGATGAAAACATTTTAACATAAAATACGTGCTTATGATAACGATAAATTTACTTTTTATACTGGTTCATCTGAAACAATACTGCGTTTGTTTTGGGAATGTAACATGGTTAACAGGTTATGGATTGATTGGGAATGTAAAATGGTTTACAGGTTATGGATTGATTGGGAATGTAACATGGTTAACAGGTTATGGATGGGTGTTTCCCACTGGATTCCAGATGTACTGAGAATGGCAGTTACTCTCATTGCATAAATGGCTTTATTTGGAGATACAGATGCAGAGCACTTATATGAAAAACCTTTCTATTTTATTTTTGTCTTCTTAACAAGTTATAGATATACACATACAAGATGAAAAGATACTTACCTACTTTAAATGGTCTTAAAAGTTTGTTGTTTTTTTTTTTGCTTTTTCTTTTTTTCTTTCAGGACTATTATATATTAGAAACATATATTGAAGACAAATCGAACAGAAATAAAATTTCATGATAATTTGTAATTTGGGAACAGTGGGAACCAATACTACTTTCTAATCTTAGTTGACTGTTGTATTATATTGAATATACTTAATATTTCATATGTGATATCAATCGTAACATAAATTGTAAGATTATCATTTCCATAGACAGAAAAAACAATCTCTCTCTCTCTCTCTCTCTCAGCTTTTTTTGCCTTCTTCTTCTATTTACATCACTGAACTAGAACTAGTAGTAATAGTTAAAATGTATGTTGGTGATTTGTATGTTTAATAATTGCAGGGAGATGACCCTAACGTTGCGATAACGCATAGTCCGATCCCATTGCCAATTTGTACAGGAAACAACCAAGCGTTTAAAAAGAAAACAATACATTCTTTATTAATAGGGTCAATCATTAGGTAACGCAATTTAGTGTTAGCATTCCGCCCACAGTTGTTTAGCGGTAAGTCTCTATTGCAGTGAATTTTTGTAGTCGTAAATATGACCTGATCAAAAATAAAATCATGAAATGTAGTGCACATAAACTGTTAAATTTATTAACGGGTGATAATACTGGTCGCATTGTTTTAGAAAATAGCCTTTATTTTCCGCCTTCGATGTAAAATAGTTCAGAGCTAAATCTTTCGAGTTTCAGAAACAAATCTTAAAGTTAGCTTATAATTTCACATCTATGTCCAAAGGTAATGTACACACACACACACACACACCGATATATATATATATATATATATATATATATATATATATATATATATATATATATATATATATATATATGCCATATCTGACAACGAACAGTGCAAAACTAGTTTTGAACTAGGCTAAGCGCTTTCGACTCTCGTTGAGTCTGTGTCGATGGCAATTACAATACAAAGACAAACGAGAGAGACAATAAAGACAGCATAGCTATATCTAATGAAGTATTGACTGACAATGGATATTCGAACAATAATTCCATTAGATACGGTCATGTCAAGTTTTTATCAATTCAACGCTTTCTTTAGTGTTTATTATTTGTATAGTTGATTAATGTGATTATCGAACCTGTATGTAATATCTGTTAAATCCGATTGAATAATGTAATTATCGAAACTTTATGTAATATCCGTTAAATCTGGTTGATTAATGTGATTATCAAACCTTTATCTAATAATCATTACTGGTTGTTAAATGGAATAATTGAAACTTTATATCTGTTAGATTTGGTTGATGAATGTGATTATTTAAACTTTATCAAACTGTTATATCGTGATACATTTTGCTACCATGGGCGCATATACAAATAAAAATAAATGCAGTCGAGCTTCACTAGTTTAATATATATATATATATATATATATATATATATATATATATATATATATATATATATATATACATATATATACAGACACACAGAACTTTATCTTCCTTTGCTGTAAAATGCTTTTTTTAAACACAGCCCGTTAGTGTTATAGGGATTCGTGATTTTTTAGCCCCCAGTTTGAATGTTCACTTATAGTAGACACCAGAATGCGCGTTTACATATCGTAACCCCCAGAATCCGTGTTCAGTTATCGTAGCCCCCAAAATGCATGTGCACTTATCGTAGCTGCAAGAATTCGTGTTCAGTTATCGTAGCCCCCAGAATGCGCGTTCATTTATCTTAGCCCCTAAAGTGCGTGTGCACTTATGGTATCAGTCGGTAGAGAAATATAGAAGTATAACATCAAAAGAAATTACATTCCCAAGCGCTATCTGAGGGATGAAATCAATATGATGCTTTTTTCTGTTTATATCCAATTATAGGTTTAAGTTTATATTCCAACTTTCTTCATCACACTATGTATTGTGGCCATGTGATTTAAGGACCATTGGTCACTCTGCACTATCGCCGCTAAGTAAGCGCCTCTGCTATCTGACAATTTACTATCCAATTTTTAGTATTACCCCCACGCCAATCAGGTTGGCGGACAAGTATATTTGTTACGAGCCTAACAAAATAGTTCCAAATAATTGGACCCATTACGTATTTTGTTGTGATGACTTGCTAAAGTCAATCTTATATATGTTTTCATTGTAATTTGAAATAAGTAAAATTCTTCGTAAAAATGTGTCAAGATGTGGTTTTTTTTTGCAAAACTTATAATTGCCGATGCTCCTTGGAGCACTTCCGTTGCCAAATCTTCAGTTTCGAATGTGCGTTGTTTTTGCACGTTGTCAACCTCTTTAATTTAGGAGGCCAGTAAATCTTGCATGCCGTCAGTATTCCAGTTAAACCTGATTAGAAGTGATCAGTTTTGAAAAACTCCGGAACTTATGAAATTTGGGCTATTGGTAATGCGAACAGCCTTCATATATCACGTATAGAACATAATAAACAGAAAATACTACATTATTTACTTAAAAAGCTGTCAATGGAATGCGCAGGTACAACCTGTTCTGTAGAAAAGATATTGATAAGAGCTAAAATAGGCGATTTGATATTGCATAATACACGCAATAGATAACGACATAGAGATAGAATTGGGTGATTGCATTGTAATTATTATATTGCAAAAAGACTAAACAAGATGTAACCAGCGTTAAATTTTGCATACATATGGGCCCTTACGTACACCACGTGTGGTAAACATTACAATGCAATGTAATGGAGGCTGCCATATTGGTCTTCTTCCAGTCAATACAGTCCCATGAATGAGAGTCGTGTTTATTTTACCAGCATATCTGTAACCCGATGGCTATCACAGTTTCCATATAAAAAGTACAGTTGTGGTCGGTACTTTTAATAGCAATGAAATTCCGAAACATGTATGAAATTTATAATATCAGCTGAGTTATTCTAAGTTACATTGCTTGTCCTCTGTGGATTCACCGCATATAGTTCTGTCTATATTAATCCGTCTAACTTCATATCATCCAGTATTGTTTCCATTAGAGTATGAGAAGGCACTTACCGCAAGGCAAAAAGTCTGGTTCAAGAGAATAAAATCGTTAATAATATGAAAATTAATAACTGATCCGGTAAGATATTTGAGAAATTGCATACTTATTAAGAAGGTTGTTCCGTCATATCGGTTGGATGTTACGATTGTCACTAATCGTGAATTTTAAACGAAATGTACCGTAACATTATCAGAGATGGCGAGTTTGACATGTATACATGTATATGTCCTCTCGTGTTTTTCTAAAGCGGAATCTACGGTGTGACAATTAGGTCATGTGTAGGGAAAGAGATAAAACTTATTTTTTCATACTATCTTATCTTCATATTGGGGTGTGTTTTATTGACACTTGTTGCATTTGTGTTAAATATTGATTGGTTTTATTTCGTGTGTGACATCTGAAGACTTTGGCGTCAGTAATTCTTTAACGTGCTATAGTCTAATCATTTGTAAAGACATGGGTGTGCTTTAGAATGAAGAATTTAAGGTGGCGATTTAATGCCACTGGTGGTTGACATAATTGCAAATATAGGTCATCTATAAGGGAATTGTCTGTATCAAGAAGGTGGAACAGTATCATAGTGTCCAGATTATATGACCACTGTATCAATTGATAAAGATGAAAGGTATATCCGCTGAAGAAAAAGTTGCCAACATTGTTGTGCGCCGCATTTAGATTCAGCGTAATAGGAAACTGCATTGTTTCATCATGATAGTAAAAATGCTACGTTTCAAATAAAACGGTCTGTAGATATTTTGGATGGTTACAGACTGATAAACCTAGAATGTCTGAAAGAGCATGTCGTTAACATCTCAGCTCACTCTGCTTTATGTAAAGGAGCCCAGAAGATAGTAAAGTATGGTGGCAGTCCTGTAACCTTGCATATTGAAAGTCATAAATGGGGACTAGCGAGCATTTTATGGTGTATTTGCCATAGTTGCGGTACAAAATTTAAATTGAATACAGCCGTGCAGACACATAGATAGATAGATAGACAGACAACGTTCAATGTGTACAGGAAGACATAGTAACAGAAATTATTACAATATTCCAAACTGTTAAGTTTGGGGAACATAATAATGGTTGTCACTGACATTATTCTCATTATTATTATTACCAACAGACATGTACAGTTGTATGACTGTGTTTCTCATAAAATGTTGGTTATAGTCAGTTCAGGCCTCCATACCTTTTATGAGGATCATACTTTCACGATTTCCATGATTGACTAAAATGTCGTTTATTTTCAAACAGTATATGCACAAAAACAGCTTATGTTCAATTTGTCCAAGTTTTAAACAAAATCCACTTCTCCTTGGCACTGAGTGGGTTATTGATAAGTGTCAGTTACATTTTTGCTTCATTGCAAACAAAGTCCAGGTTGATGTACACTGCTTCAAAGTCTGTGGACAAAATATTATGGAATTTATTTTCTTATAAGTTATTCTTTCACAAACCTACTGCTAAATGTTACAGGGTACTTTATTGAAGAAATATGGCATACTATTACCAAAACGTCTAACCATTTATTCACAATCAGAGTACCATCCACCACTCACCTGTACTGAGTTGTGCATTACCAATTGCCGCTAAGGTTCATGTGCCCTTTTGATCATTACACCATGTATTTTGGCCATATGACTTCCAATGATCACAGCAGAAACTATACATTGTAATTAATTTTAACTGATAGGAGTATTTAGATTACAGCATTGTAATTATAGATAGGTAAAAAAAAATATTTTATCAACTGCCACTTAAACAAGCAATTTAACCTTTGTTCAGTTTATAAAACTTCACAAGAAAATGACGAAGTCGAAAATATTTCAAAACAATGTTTACAACTCCTATAAATGTGCATGAGAGCACATGCACGGGTGTCTTTACACCATAGTGTTCATCTATTCAAAGCATAGTGGTCATTGATGTTACGGCTGAGTAACCGCAACCTTACAACTACATGTTTAAGGGGTTAATTCAAAACAAAATCTGGACCTTTGGACCTTTCCATTTTTGGTGAACTTTTAAAAACTAAAAAAAAAATCCTTGTTCTAGTGGCAGTTAATTAATTCTATTTATACATTTTCTTCATTACAACAATGTAATCCAGGTACTCCTATCAGTTAGAATTAATTACACTGTATTGTTTCTGCTGTGCTCATTTGAAGTCATATGTCCAAAATAAATGGTGTAATGACCAATTATGGCACTTAAACCTTAAAACGAGAACAGAGTAACAATGCATTGTAATTAATTATAACTGCTAATATTACCTAGATTACATTTGGGTAATTAAGAGCAGATAAAACTATTTAATCAGCTGCTCCTAGAATATGTAATCTACTTTTTTTAGTTTCTAAAACTTCACCAACAATTGACTAAAATTCAAATAATTCACATTCGTTTTTTTTTACTTGAGCCCTTAAGCGTGTAGCTGTGAAGTTGAACCTGCTCTCACCCATAACATCAGTGATCACTATGATTTCAATAAAGGACCACCACCATGTGTGAAGACAATTGTACATGTGCTATTTTGCACATTTATATTGGTTGTTTCAACATAGCTTTAAAATCTTTTGTACTTAGCCGTTTTTCAGTAAAGTTTCAGAAACTAACAAATATTAACTCTTTGTTCTAGTGTCAGTTTATTAAATATTCTTCATATTATCATTTACTATCATATACCTAACTATGAACAGTTAGAACTATTTACAATGTTTGATGCTGTGTCCATTTGAAGCCTTATGACTAAAATACAACGTGTAATGACCAAATTCGGAACATAAACCTTAATTCATATGTCTGCGCTTTGGTTTAGACACATGTGAATCGATCAACTCAACCGATGGCACCTCCATCTTATTGATATAGGTAATATAGCACAGTACTTGCACAAATAGTCTCTGATATACAATAATTTCTTCTTTGCAACTTTGTTTAGGTTGTCACTTCAATAAGTTGATTTTGTATGGAATCAAATTATCTCGTTATGCAAACTACATCGTTCTTTGCGGCCCAATCAGCTTAGTAAAATAGCGTAACTGGGTTGAGATAACATAAAGTACCATTATAGGCTTCAATGTAATCAGTATCAAATATTTCTAATATCAATTGACAACATGGGCAGACTGTATCCTCCATAATCTGATTAAACCATCATCGAACTGGTTCGATTTTATCTCATTTTCTTGTCATTGTAGTATCAATAACTTGAATTACGTCAGTATTAAAGAGAGAGACGAAGAGATTTTAAAACCCCTAGTGATGTGCTAGTGGCTACCATGACGATAGGCTTCTGATGGTATTTTTATTTTTCACCGTTTACAATGAGCTGAGCTTTCTACTTTAATTTAATTTTAATGATTTGAAAAAGAGCTGTTAACTTGTTTGGCTCTATGAAACTAAATACTACCATTTAAAGTTATCAACGACGTAGAAAAACTCATAAACAGTTTAATAATAATAATAATAATAATATAAAATAAATAAATAAATAAATAAATAAATTATACCGCATTTACCGGTATTGTGATCGATCTAAAGTTGTAGTGTGTGGCCTCTAATACTTGAAATTGTATTGGTATTTTCTCGAGACATCAGATATCGTCATGACCAATGAACTCAAGGACAAAGACGTTCACTCGGTTAACGTTTCCTGAAATGTTGATGGACTAAAGCGTCCCGTTGTCATGTATGTAGATGGACTAATGCATCCCATTATCCTGTGAAATGTTGATTGACTAAAGTGTCCCGTTGTCCTGTGAAATGTTGATGGACTAAAGCCTCCCGTTGTCGTGTGTGTTGAAGGACTAAAGCATCCCGTTGTGCAATGTTGATGGACTAAAGAATCCCGTTGTCCTGTGTGTTGATGGACTAAAGCATCCCATTGTCCTGTGTGTTGATGGACTAAAGCATCCCATTGTCCTGTGTGTTGATGGACTAAAGCATTCCGTTGTCCTGTGTGTTAATGGACTAAAGCATCCCTTTGCCCTGTGTGTTGATGGAGAAAAGCACCCCGTTGTACTACGTGTTGTTGGACTAAAGTATCCCGTTGTCCTGTGTGTTGATGGACTAAAGCATCCCGCTGTCCTGAGTATTGATGAACAAAAGCATCCCGTTGTCCCGTGTGTTGATGGACTCAAGTACCCCGTTGTCCTGTGTGTTGATGGACTAAAGCATCCCACTGTCCTGTGTGTTGATGGACTAAAGTATCCCGTTGTCCTGTGTGTTGATCGAATAAAGCATCCCGTTGTCCCTTGTGTTAATGGACTAAAGCATCCCGTTGTCCCGAGTGGTAATGGACTAAAGCATCCCGTTATCCTGTGTGTTGATGGAATAAAGCATCCCGTTGTCCCGTGTGTTGATGGACTAAACCATTGTTACGGAATTATGTATATGGAATCTGTAATGTGTCTAAGCGTTTGGCCTATGACTGTACTTACAAAATTGTGTCAAATAGTGAGTCACATTTAAGATTGGTTAAGTTGTACTTTAGTTAAATGAACAACGTGTTTACTGACCTTTTGTTCAAGGTCAGAGTCGTTGATCATTCCTTGAGTAAATTTCCATTGAAAGACGCATTTAGTATTGCATTCTGGGTCGTAATATGACACATTTAATATTGTGAAATATACCTTATGCAAAGAATATAAAAGACCTGGATATAAGAATTATATTCATTCCATTTTAAATCTTGAGTTGAAAACATCTGTTTTTACGATCAATTTCGGAATCATCAGATGTTTGAAAAAATAGCCGTACTGTTATCTTGTAATGCTGTAATGCCGTAATGCTGTATTGCTGTAGAAATAATTCTACTAGAATTATTTATTGAAACATCCAATGGAGTTACCTGAAGTATTCATCAACCTTTGGATTTATATTTATGACTTTCGGATGCCTGTGAACATTCTTAAAGATGATCTGGATTACATTATCGTTGGTACATCGGAACATTACAGACTCATTCATTCGGAACATTCGTTCATTACGACGACTCTTTCATTCGGAACATTCGTTCATTACGAAGACTCATTCATTCAGAACATTCGTTCATTACGAAGATTCACGTGGAACATTCATTAACTTGGAACATTCATTCATTTGGAACAAAAATTTTATAGTTTCTATATATGCGGGACTTGTGATTAGGACACTAAGAATTGTTGGATTATTTGGATTTTAATACACGATACTGTAAGTGTATTTTTATTCTCACTTTAATTATTTAGAAATAAATTGTTTGTTGATTTTTACAAACATTGTTGGTTTCACTTTCTTTTTGTTACGTTTGTTCTTACCATAGGGTCGTAAGAGCATCCAGTTGTCCTGTGTGTTGATGGACTAAAGCATCCCGTTGTCATGTGTGTTGATGCATTAAAGCATCCCGTTGTCATGTGTTTTGATTGACTAAAGCATCCCGTTGTCCTGTCCAATTAATAATTTTCAATGCCTATTAATATAAGAATGTAAAATAATACCTGTATGTCATAATTAAAAAAAAGCGAAAAAAATTTATATATATATATATATATATATATATATATATATATATATATATATATGGCGGGGTATGGATCTGTGTATATATGTATATTTCCGCTAGCGTCTTTGGCTTCTTTCTCTTTTCATATCTGACGATGCGGCCAGTGACTCAAATAGGTATGTAGACAATAATTTATTTATGTATTTTGACAATATTTACCATGTGTTGCATGCATTATATTTTCATGCGTTAGCACTTATATTTTCATGCGTTAGCACAGTACTTACTATCAAGTTCTTTAGCACAGTACTGACAATCAAGTTTTGTATCACTGTGCTGGCCGCCATGTTCTTTAACACAGTACTGACCATCAAGTTCTTTAACACAGTACTGACTATCAAGTTCTTTAACACAGTACTGACCATCAAGTTCTTTAACACAGTACTGACTATCAAGTTCTTTAGCACAGTACTGACTATCAAGTTTTGTATCACTGTGCTGGCCGCCATGTTCTTTAGCACAGTACTGACCATCAAGTTCTTTAACACAGTACTGACCATCAAGTTCTTTAGCACAGTACTGACTATCCAGTCCTTTAGCATAGTACTGACTATCAAGTTGTTAACTCAGTATTGATTATCAAGTTCTTTAGCACTGTACAGGCCATCATGTTCTTTAGCACAGTAATGACCATTAGGTTTGTTAGCACAATACTGGCCATTGAGTTCTTTAGCACAGTAATGACCATTAAGTTTTTTAGCACAATACTGGCCATCAAGTTCTTTAGCACAATGATGACCATTAAGTTCTTTACAAAATCATGCTTAAGACTCATGCAAATTTCGTCACCACTGTTTTTCCTAGAAAATAAAGCCCCCCCCAAAAAAAAAAAAAAAACAATAAAAGAAGATATAGTGGATTAACTTTATTTATAAAAGAGAGCTACTGGATGGAATTGAATTGGTTAAGAAATATAATTTCGGCATATTCGGGTTAAACTGTTACGAGCATTGTTCTAAATTGATATGTATCCTGATTTGGTGTGTGTGTGTATGTATATATATATATATATATATATATATATATATATATATATATATATATATATATATACTTTGTATTCGAAATACTATAAACAAAAACATACTTTGACTAGTCTTACCGTTAGAAAAGTGATATTAAGCAATATCAGGATAAGGCGGATGTATATCTTCTGGTCGGTGACTTTAACGCCAGAATGAAAAACTGCCCAGAGGAAGACATATCAACCGATCCAGCTAAGCATGTATTCAGTGGCCTGGGGCAATAAGAGAGCAGTATGCATAATATCAGAAAGGAAACAGAGTATCTTTGGATAAATTTGTTAATACACATGGTAAAGCAAAAACAAAAATGTTGAATTTGTTGACAGTTACAAACACCAGAGTTTTATACGAGGCAAAGATATTTACATATTATTATAATAGGAGCACAAACTGTGCTCTGTGATCGATTATGTGATTACATCACACTGACAATTTCATTAAATAATTGATTTTTGGGCTCATGACTTATTTGTTTTAGCGACCATCAGTTTTGTATACTGAAATCAAATATAAGGAAAGAAAATAATTCTGGTAAGCTGATTTTAATTAAGTCACACAGTTTTGATATGAATTATTGACAAAAGAAGTGAATGCTGTCATTAGAGAGCAGGTAACAAAATTTAATTTACTGTTGTTTAATCGTTTTAGATGGAATTGGATTAGGGAATTTTTAATTGTTCAACCAGACGATTTCGTTTCGCTACCAGATTTTCCAGTCTGAATGTCCAGTGGACAACCACCCTTTTTTGAATTGTTCTACAATTGCCGCCATGGTTGATCAAAGTAGTTAATTTAATGATTTGAACAAAGAGTTTACTGAATTTAAATTCAAATCTTGATGAATGTATAAGCGAAATGTTTATTCGATGTAAAGAATTTTTGTCTCCCTTTTTGGCAAGACATGTTAGGTAGAACTGCAAACATTTTTTAGCAGTTGGTTTTTCAGAACGTACGGTATCCCATGTTAACCCGTCCCTGGTCAGACCAAACATTAACACCCTCGACATGTATGCATTTTCATGCATATCAGAGAATGGGAAAAAAGTACCAGTAAAAGTATTTGCACGGCAAGCCTGTTCTGATTGTAGTTCATTCCTTGACAATAACATTGACCTCTACAATGCACGAAAATTCCCAAAATTAAAAATGTGTAACCCCACAAAACACCTATACTGAAAAAAATGCGAAACATTTATAAAGTAATGAACTAACAAACATAGCCCAAATATTGTTTTAATTTAGAGAAAGGGAACCGGTCCATTTTCCCAGAAAATTACTCAGTTTGAAAATTTTCGAAAACGATCAAAGAAGTAGGTCAGATACGAATTCAGGGGTGAATTCAGAAATATCATTTAGTGTGTGGTGGCCGCGGGGGGGGGGGGGGCTGGGCGCAAACAAGTAGGCGAGGAGTCTGTTGGACGGAACCCTCCATGGGGTCCCAGGGGCGAAGCCTCCGGATGCTCTGCCTCTAAAGCGTTTCCAAGGCGTAATTGTTAACAACAAACTGTAAAGAAAATGTACTCTAAGAAAAATGGAAACGTTCGGGCTGTTGCGCACTCATTTTGTTTTTATTGGGGGAGGGCGCCGACCTCGCCGTCTCCGACCCACCCAGCGAACCCATATTGTAATAGACAACATAATCTCGAACCAGGCTGGCGTAAATATTTTTGTGTGCTATAAATATGCCCTTTAACATACAGCACTGAATCATTCAATATTGACTAATAATAATAATAATAATAATAATAATAATAGCAATGATAATAAAACTATTTTCTGAGGATCAAATATTTGGTTCTGATTCAACTAATCTTACATGCAATCCTCAAATAATTGAATATTAAAGCTATAAATACAACGTATATGTAAAAATAAAACGCTTACTTACTACAGTATCTACATATGCATTTGTTTCTCTCTTTAAAAAGGGGCAAACTAATGATAACATACTTCCCTACTCCCAATTGACACATGGTAACTAACTCTGGCGGTTCGAAATCGGATTCCTCGATGACTCCATGCTAATTTTCTTATACTGTCTAATCAATTAGTCACTCATAACTTACAACACCGTAAAAAAGACATTCCAAACCTTTTCCCCATGTACGATGTAAGTACCTTACTGATTTTTTTTATGGCCACTGTGGCACTTTTACTCAAAGTTTCTTGTCTACTTTAACACAGTGTGGAGGCTTCCACTTCCGGTCTGCTCCAGAGTAAATGTGACTAGATCGTGATTGCTTGGGTGAAATCTCTTGTTCTATGCAAATGAGTTAAGGGTCATGACCTCTACGTACACGTGTACAGTATAGTAAATGAACAGCTTAGTAAAAATCATATATAAAATTTTATTTTCCAAATGCTCCTGAACGAAAATAAACTTGATTTTAGTTTCAATTTAAATTATTTTGATTCTCTATTATTTATGTTATATATACATAATGCTCCAATAGTCGCATTCACTCCGAAGTAGACCGGAAGTCGAAGCCTCCACAATGTGTTAAAGTAGAGAAGACACGAAGCAACTGGGAAACTTCGAGTAAAAGTGGCCATTTAAAAATCAGTATGGTACGTAAATCGTACATGGATGAAAGGTTTTGAATGTCTTTTTTACGGTGGAGTAAGTTATGAGTGACTAAGTGCACAGACGGTATAAGAAAATTATCATGGAGTCATCGTAGGGTCAGATTTCGAACCGCGAGAGTTAGTTACCTTGTGTTAACTGGGAATAGGGGAGTGTGTTATAATTAGTTTCTCCCTTTTTACTGATAGAAACAAGTGCCTGTGAGTTTCTAACACACTCACATGTAATCATAAAATATACATACATACATACATACATTAGATTAAAACATGCATAAGATATACATGTAGGTTTGTGAGATGGTAAAATATTGTGGGATTGGTGGTATCCAAGTTAGGTGTCTCAATTTGTTTGAGCTACGATATAATCCGAAAGAAGAAATTTGTGAAGCGCGTTCCTAAAAGAAGAGAGTGTTGGTGTTTGTTATATATCATTGAGAATAATATTCCACAATACTGCTGTGGAATATGTAAAATATGTTTTGTACAGATTAGTTTTGAATTTAGGCAAATGAAGATTAGAGTTTGAAATAGATTGTAAACTGTGCGAATGGATATTTGAATCTGGAATTAGGAGATCATTGATATATTATGAAGCCATGATATGGAAAGATTTATATGTAAAAATAGCTGTAAAGTACTTTACTCTGTAAGAAAAAGGTAACCACTGTAAATTAACGAATAAATGTGAGGATGAATAATCTTTTATAGTAATAGTTCTAGCGGCTGGTTTTTGGAGTTCATATGATCAAGATTAGTAGCATTGCAATTCCCCCATATGGTGAAACCATAATCAACAAATGCAGTATATATCTATTATAAAGCATTTTTGGAATGGATTCTGGTATATGCGAAGACAGTCTGTTCAACAAGGCTATTCTTGAGGATACTGCAGAACTCACTATTCTAAGGGAGATACATGGGGATACAGAATCCGTATCATAGAGATAATCATCATTTATCCCCATTAAAAATTTACCCCATCGCCCATCTCACGAAACTATAGTGCGCTTCCTTAAAGGGGTGTCGAAAGTTTTTTTTTAATTCATGTTCTCCATGCCTTTGCTATATTATACATTATACTTATAATTTTGGCTGTGAGCAAACTTTAGCTTTGTATTGTCCAGCTTAATATCCCACCCTCTGACTTAGTTCCTCGCTTGTCATGTAGCTTCTAACTGGGAAATATAATTGTCACGACGAATGTCAGATAGAATAATTGCAAAAGACGTCTTTACATCACAATATATATGTCTTTTATATACACTTGTGTCCTTTATATCAATGAAACAGAAGCAGAAATGAAAATGTATACACGATTCAAGACTTTTGCAGCATGTATACTTCAATATTAAACCTAAATCGGCACTACATTACCGTTCATCGTGTGGCCTTGGCATTAACATATCCCAATTACACTAAAATATGAGTCTGTTGGACCCATTGATTGATTGGTGAAAAGTTTCAGCTTGTATCTATTTTTATAACTTTCACGTTGTTGGTGTATGATCATAGTGCGTAAAACGACAATGGCTTTCTTGCATTTGCAGAGAGCTTGGAATGGCGAGTTTTGCTCAGTGTCTTATAACTGCAGACATGCTAGGGGTGGGAAATGGCGAGTTTTGCTCAGTGTCTTACATCTGTAAACAGCCGGGAACTGGCGAGTTTTGCTCAATGTCTTACATCTGTAAACAGCCGGGAACTGGCGAGTTTTGCTCAGTATTTTACATCTACAGATAGCCGGGGACTAGTGAGTTTTGCTCAGGGTCTGATTTCAATCGCACTTTTTATTCCAGAAACTGTGTCTTTATGGTAAAAAGTTATATTTATAAATTTCGAACTTGAAATTTAAATAGACATGAACTGCATAATAAAAATGTTCATGCCCATTATGGTGGCACTCCAGCTACAGAGTGTTTTTTAATGTAACAACTGGTTGTTAAGAACGCACTTCATGAAGTGCGAAAACAGATCAAGCATCAACACTCTTACAAACATTGTCATGCTTGTCAGTGAATGTGAAAAAAACGTATCAGTAAAAATATTTTCACGGTGAGCCGGTTCTGAGTCTATTGATAATCACACCAACCCCTTCTCTATAGTGCATCAAAATTCCCAAAAGTCACATGTTTTAATCCCGCAAAAAATAAACCATACTGAAAAAATGGAAACATTTTTTAGCAAGGCAATAACAAGCGATTAAAAGATATACATGTGTACAGCCTACATCTCACAGCATTTCAATAATTCTTTCTTCCTAGGCCTCGGGCAACCATTTTGATTAGATTTAATGGTTCATACTCACCTGTGTTGTGGGCCAAGGGGGCTAATTTCGTACATACATGTACATTATTTGTACATTCTTGGTTAAGATTTACCCCTTGAGAACATACGTTTTGTACACCCTGTATAAATACTTGTATACTTGGAATCACACAGCTTGTCAAGGAGATGCATCTCTATAAGGTCAAGTAGTACAAGTAGGTCATATGGCGCTTATAATTCACGCTTAAATAATGTTGGTTCAATTTTGTGCTTTTAGTTTATTTTGCAAGCATTGTTTAACTATAATCATTTAACTACATGACTGTATACATCACAGTTAGTACCACACCCTTACAACAAAAGAGTGTCACTGTGACCTAAATTTCACATTATACTAGCCTAGGTTAAGGTTTTGGGTTTAACTTAAGACTATATACGTGTTTTTTTTGTTTTTTTTTTTTTTTTTTTTTTTGCATGCTATTTAAATAATATCCTACCCAGAATCATGAAACTTAGTGAAGTGTTTATTTCGATGAGTAATACATACTGAGTGAAGGGTTTGCCTCCATGAGCACAACATACTGAGTGAAGGGTTTATCTTGATGAGCACAACACGGTGAGTGAAGGGGTTATCTTGATGAGCACTACAAACTTATGGAAGGGTTTATTTTGATGAGTACTACATTGAGAGTGTTGGGTTTATCTTGATGAGCACTACATACTGAATGAAGGGATTATCTTGATGAGCACTACAAACTTAGTGAAGGGTTTATCTTGATGGGCACTACACATTGAGTGAAGGGTTTATCTTGATGAGCACTACACACTGAGTGAAGGGTTATATTGATGAGCACTACACAGTAAAAGAAATGGTTTATCTTGATGAACACTACATACGAGTGAAGGGTTTATCTTGATGAGAACTACACACTGAATGAAGGGTTTATGTTGATAAGCACTACACACTGAATGAAGGGTTTTACCTGATGAGCACTACATACTGAGTGAAGGTTCATCTTGATGAGCACAATATACTGAGTGAAAGTAGTAATGCGGATTTAGGGATATGAAAACACTATTGGCATTTTCTATGGTCTCGTACTCGCTATCGGTCGTCCTCGACCTGGTAAAATGTCAATAGTGTTTCCAATACCCCTCTATCTGCATTACTACGTTCAGTTATAATTAGTTTGTTTGGCAGCTTGGCGGAAATATTTGACAAACATGAGTTACTTCCCTTGACTGTAATCTATTTTAGTAACAGTCTAATATGCAAATTTTGCCAAACATAAACTTACCAGCGTAATATAGTATAATATATAGACAAGGTGACTCCTATATATAGAAACCTGCTTGGCATACTGCTGACAGAAAACTAACGGCGTCGTGAAGCCCGGATTAAGATCACAAAAATCACGCGGCTACTTTGAGCCAAACCTCTTTAGTACCTTTTCGGAAAATAATAATTACGCTCAGAACCCAAATTAATCACCTCATAGGAAAATTCACAACTCAGGTTTATTTGAATCGGGAATGCAACTACCGCATTTTTCGGCGATAGGATAGGGACCAACCACGAAAATAGACAACCAGGCATACATTTGACAAAACTTAACAGCTGAAAGGCAGAAGCAGGCGGGCAGAGGTCTGAAAGGGTGATTGTGGAGCGGGTGGTCGTGGAGCGGGTGGCCGGCGACTTCGTGAATGTGGGTACCATGGGCTTCCCTCCCTCCAGGCGGATGACGGGGTGTCGGCTTTCTTGTTGCCCTTTTTCTGCGGCTTGCTTTGGGAGGCATTAATTACATATTTTGCGGGAAAACGCATAAATCAATAAGTGCGCAAACGCGCACACCCTAAGTTGTCGTAAATGCCGTAAGGCGATTAACGACGTTAATCCAAATCATGTCATGTCTCCTATGTATTGTTAGCTATTAATTGTTTGGGTGTCTCATAGGGTTGGCCGCTCTGTCTGATATTCAAGCTAGACGATGCAGCGAGGAGTACAACCTAACTTTCCGATGTGAACTCAACCGCGTAGGTTGGCAGTGAGTTTATCAGATCAGGACATCAGAAGCCGTTCTCACAAGCGACCGAGTGCAGTGGTAATGCGATTTCGATGATCCTTAGCTGCTTAGGAACTAAAATATTCAACAAGGCTTGTACCCGGTCCGAGACAGGGCTCTTTTTTCACCCTCTACCATTATATACAATGAGATTACACAAAAACGTTGCTTGCTTTCTAATTAAAGAGATAAATTTACTAATATATTGGCCTGCAGTGATCATCCCGTCCCATTTTGCGTCGACAAATTCTTTCTAAAAATCAGAACAACAACGGCTATACTCTCATCGCAGTGTCAAGCAAGGATAAGTATCAGAAAGTATTAGGTACACACCGATTTATTTTCGAGTGCTTTTACGGCGTTATATCAAAAGATCTTGTGATTGATCACATCAACGGCGACAAGTCTGATAACAGAATAGCTAATTTAGAAGCCGTGACACGCCAAGTAAATACTTTGAATGGAGAAGTTGGCAAGCATAAGAAGACAGCGCAACCAGTGCAAGCAACAAATATTGAAACAGATGAGCAGGAGGTTTGTCATCGATGACTAAAGCAGAAGCAGACACTCTATTTTATTTTGCTGCAGCGGGACAAGAAACAAGTCTTATTCGCCAATAAGAGGCTGCTGGTTTTCATTTCTCTCATCAATGCATTTTCGCCCGATAGCGCTGCCTTGTAATCATCATACGTAATAACATTTTTGACAACACATTTCTTTATTGCTTTTGCTCGTTTCTTTCAGGTCAAGCATGTACACTTTAGATCTTAGTGCGATCACCTCCTGAATTTCAGCAACATGCTCTTCCTTGAACTTGCCAACTACTTTTTTATTTGTCTCATCAAAATATTTCTTGAACCCGTCATAATTCTTAGGATAATCTGAAAAGTCAAAATGCTGTTTCATTGCAAACATGTCCTCGTCCACATCATCTGTTTCATTGCAAACATGTCCTCGTCCACATCATCTGTTTCATTGCAAACATGTCCTCGTCCACATCATCTGTTTCATTGCAAACATGTCCTCGTCCACATCATCTGTTTCATTGCAAACATGTCCTCGTCCACATCATCTGTTTCATTGCAAACATGTCCTCGTCCACATCATCTGTTTTAATTTCATAGGATAATGAGTCTGTCAGTAAGCAGTAGTATAGCCGGGCCACCATTTTTCTTTTTGATTACGCCATAGTGAAATTCGTACATGTGATATTTTGACAAATCAAGTGCGGCAAAACCGATGTAGATAGGCTGGTACGTCTGCTTTCGATGGATCGCAACTAACTTCTTATCAAAGATATTCATGCTGACAAACGCAGGACCAGCCACTAACTTGTCGCGTCTGGTTACATCATTGACAATTTCGACATTACCTCGATACCTGAAGTTTTCCACGCACTTGCCAAAGACCTGGTTGTTCATGAGCTTTAAAAAAACTCTTTCTCAAAATCAATTTTTGTGTTGTTCTTTTTGCCGTATTAAAACCAATATATGGTTCTAGCCAGGCCTTTTGTTTAAAGCTTAAAACTCTGCGTACTTAAATCAGATTTAATCCCAGGTCTAGGCTCTGCTGCAGTTTTTTTTTATAGTGGGTCATATAAAGGTTTGGTATCAATTTTGGAACTTTAAAATTGCAAATACCCAGTTTTTCTTTAAGATCTGCAGAATAAGTACTTAACATTGAGTCGTCAACGGTCATGCTCTCTGACGTTAAGGGATAATCATTATGTTCATCGTGTAATTTAGCAGGGTACTTTAGATTTACTTCAAGAACGTATCCCGTGTCATCATCACTGCGTAATATTTTTTCTGTACAATTTTCTGGTGCCGTCTACTTGAACTCGCCAACAGATAGCTTCTGCTTCATAGCCTGATTCTAAAGATTATTGGTTACCTGATAAGTAATATATTTTGTTTCTTTTTCCGGATCGTAGCCAGGTAGATATTTGTTATTAGTTACAGAGTGCTTGTACGTCTTTATTGAGATACAACCTTTGATTCCCTACTCAAATAAATTATGCATATCAACATCTATCAGCATCTCCAGATTAACTTTAGTCATTTTGAGAGCTGCGTTCCAGGAAAAACCAGGAGAGGAATAATATGAGCCGGAATCCAGTTTGTAATATGATAAGCAGAGGTACCTAAAGTTCTCAAATACATCTGCAAACAGCAGCACATCGGTCTTCATGTACAGGTCTTGATGGTCGTCCATATTTCTCATGTTGAATTTATTTCAAACATTTTTGGCGTGCTCCTAATTAGTATCAGAAAGATTAGTACCACTCAGATGACTGTATAAATCTTCTTGTTGTATCAGCATTGTCTCGTCAAATATTTTCCAAGATGACATGTACTCAAAAGGATAAATTCCTTTTTTGACAGTTACAAGGTCAAGTCTGCCACTATTAAATTCTTCTGTAGAATATATGAAAACGCCAGCTAAATTATCATCGGCCACTTTTCTGATGTTATGAACAAGTTTATCTAACGACTCTCTCATGAACTGAAAGCTGTCAATAAAGCGCAGGTTGCCAAGAGAAAATGACAGATACTTGTCCATGTTGTTTGGAATGCAAGTAATCCTTTTCTTGAACTTGCCTAAGTGATTTACGATGAGATGCGAATCATATCCTCTGAGATTATGAAAAACTACCGGAACAAATTCAGGTCGTCTTAATTTCAGATTGCACTTGTTATGAGCAGCACCACGATATCTGCCAGTAAAATGACAATGATCTCGAACTCTGTCGTTGCCAGGATCATGATTACAGATCCAACATAATTTAGTCTGAGAAAAGTCTTCTTGATCCTGTTCATTAAATATTATTCTTGTCGATCTGATTCCTTGAATGTAATTAACTTCGCCAAGCAGACTCTGTATGAAATGTTCGCCCCAGTTTTCTCTGCGATATAATCTGACAGGTTTACTTAGCGTATTGTTAACGCAAACATCTGTGTACGTGTAGCCACATGGAATATGCTCCTAGTATCTTCTGGTAAAAGATTTTTCAGGATCGTTATCTGCTCCTTCCACAGGAATCAGTAGTGCTTCGAAATCAAAATACATTTTGAATAGAACCCGAGCCATATTGCTGAAGTTCTAAAATGACACCGTATTATGTCTCTTGTCTGGCATGATATTTTTTGCAACGCCAACACAATCTAGTCCGTGAGCGGCAAGTAATTCTTCTGTCGTGTAGCCATGAAGACATCTGCTGCAAAAATATAATTTACCTTTGAACTTGCTGTACTGACCGTACATGATTGCAGAAAACCTTTTTATTCAATAGTAGTGACCATCGTTGGTATCACCATGAATGTAAAGCAGATCAATGTTAGCAACGTCGCTGGTAAATGATGAAATATGCAGTGGATAAATTGCTGACCTGGCATCTACGCCAAAGACATTGACAGAGATATTATTTTGTCCTTCAAATTTTGGAACGTCAGCGATCTGAACAGGAAACTTCATGCCAGCAAAATTTAGGACGTCCTAATATGGTTTATAATTACTAACTCGATTAGGATTCGTTGCGGCAGGATACAGAGCAGATAATACAGACCACATAAAACACTGGTTGTCCTTATTTGTTACGTTAACGCAACTTTGGCTTTTCCTAATTTTAGCTGGCAGCTTCAAATACGATTTGCCTTGCAGAGGATTGTACTTGACAGTGTGCGCGATACACGCTGTAACGCCCTCCAAAGTCCAAACAGCCTTTCCGTTGAAAGTTATCAATGCTGTGTTGAAGAGCTTCAAAAACATTTTTGATGTCAATGTTGTGATGAAATGCTCGAAATGGATTTGTTTCTGTTTGCCCCGCCGTTTGATTTTGCTTGTCGCTAGCTTGTGTTGGCGTCATACCAATACTTCTATGCTTCGTATTTTATACTTGCCTACCCTTTCGACTGCAGCACATTTACATATTTACGCGTTTTATTTTTGTAAAGTGTTTTCACATCGCATTCTTTAACGTACGATTGAATCTTTTAACGACAACTACTTTGCTTTCATTGAACGTAGAATACATATGAATTTTATTTTCTTTAAGCCAGTTC
Source organism: Margaritifera margaritifera (assembly GCA_029931535.1). Taxonomy (NCBI): domain Eukaryota; kingdom Metazoa; phylum Mollusca; class Bivalvia; order Unionida; family Margaritiferidae; genus Margaritifera; species Margaritifera margaritifera. Next base: position 728,674 of record JAQPZY010001464.1, read on the forward strand.
TCAAACGTACTATTGTAAAATTCGCCGCCATGGTCAATCAAGATTTTTGGTGGTTTACGTCTGTTGTATGATGACGTTGTCATAGATGCAAACGCGTCTCTGATAGCGGCACCAGTTTTATCTTTTAGTGGCAAGCTCCATGCATACTTGCTAAAAACATCAATGACATTTAACAAGTATTTAATGCCGTAATTATTTCTGTAAAATTCGTGCATGTCTACAAGATCAGCCGACCAGACGTCATCAACACCATCAAGCAACAACTCTGCGCCTAGAAAAATGTTTTCTTGCTGGCTTGTGTAATTCTTCTGCTATTACATCATCATTATTTTTTATGAATATTTTTAGTTGCTGGTATGCTGGCTTTTATTAGATAACTTTTAGCCGCCGGTTTGCAACAACTTTTAGCCGCTGGTTTGGTGCCAACGCCAAGTTTATATTTGAGTCCAATGGCGTCTCTGACAAAAGCTCTGTCAATAGGTTCTCGCATCCCTTTTGGTTTTATCGCGGCTAACCCATCAAGCATAACTTTGTCGCAGCGGTTTTATCTTCTGGATGATCTATGTAGCAAATGTCATACCGCATTGCTGTGGCATCTACATGTTTATAGGGTTTTTGACCAGGAAGTGGTTAATCATTGGCATCCAGTTGTTTATCCAGAGGATTCCACGGACCAGTATACTTATGTCCTGCCAGAGTCCAGCCGCATTTGGTTTTGGAAGTTTTCCGATGAGCGCATGAAGATCAAAAGCGCTGGCATATATTTTACGACGCTTACAAGTCGAACAGTGTCCAATAATGTTGTTACCTTGAAATATTGTCATTTCAGACATGCATATATATAACGAGTAAATATAAAAGTATGTGTCAAGTACGGCAATAGGCTGGGCGTCAGCACAACCACCAGAAATTGCATTACCAAACCTGGATTTTCTTTTGTTGCATTCAGCACATATTGATTTCACTATAAAACTTCCGTTTTTAGTTTGAGATGACGTTTCTTCAAGACTGTCCGTATTCTTTCTACATGATAAACACCAGAAGCTCTCTCCATATATCTGGCACATTCACAAAACACACTTAGAAAAACATACCTGATTTACTTGAAAGAGTATACTTATTTCTCCTGATTAAGCTTACTTAAAACTAACTTGTCGAGAGTTGACAGCTGGCTAAATTCCAGTAAGATATCTAATGCGGATTTTCCTTTGCAACGTGATCTGATAAAATAAATACAGTAAAGACCGCAAGCTGAACTATTCATATGCTGAATTTGTGTTGAGTTATAAACGCAACCTTTTTTAGCGCCAGAAACATATTTTTTATAGCGCCACGTGGAGGCAGACCAAACAGATCTACATCACTACTATCTGACACGTTTACAACCGCAACCCAAAAAGTGTTCAAGATCCATCAAAATAATTCTCTATGTTTATAACGCAGCTTTCCTTGGCTCTGATTTTGTCTGGCATCTGATCATTAGAAAAGACACCTCGAAGTGATTTTATATCTTTAAGCACTTTATCAATGTCAAACTTGCTTAGCGGCGCTGTGTTCCAGGGTATTGCAAGCTTTTCACTCTCTGTTTTTTTACCACCAACACCGCTGCCAAAGAGATTGCGAAGAAGTTTAGGTACAAACATGCCAGCACCACCAGCGGCAAGCATAGGTAAAATAGGTAGAATTCCACCTTGTTTCTTAAGTTGCGATGCGGACACATCAAGTATGAGACCTTTTCCTGCTGCACTCTGTTTTCTATTTTTTTTTTTTTTCATATTGGCGCTTGTTAGCATAAGGATGTCGTTGCCAGATGACAACTTTGCTGATAATCTTATTGATATTTGACTGCCTCTTGAAGCGGCCGCTGGAATTTTTTTGCGTTGAGCCTCAGACAGAGATAAACTAACTTGTATTTTCTATTTAAAATGATTAGACAAAACTCTTTCCAGAGATCAAGCAGCTGGTTAAGTGTCATCAGGTTAAGTAAACATTTTATAAGCAACATTTGTCTTCAACTTAAGCAAATGCTTTTCTATTTATTTTGCGTCTGAGTCCATTGTCACTTACTGCTATTTGCTTAGCGCCAGACATTGCTCCAATGGCCGTTGCCAATATTAATAAGCCAAGAACAGATAATGTTGTTGGTCTGTATACTGTAAGAAGAGGTAAGATCGCTGGTAAAATGCCTCTCATGCGAGACAACTGCTTAGCATATAGTTTTAAAGTTAATCCATTGCCATTATGCTTTTCAGCAATGAACTTAAAATGCTGTTATTTGTAAGCGCAAGAACATGTTCGTCTTGATGCAGTTGGTTGTTTCCAAATTTGATTGAGGCTCTATCACGCTTTCCTTGAGCAGCTGCAATTCTTGCTGTTGCGACTGGGTCAAAATTACTTTTGTTGAGTAGATGCTCATTTATATGATATCCTTAGACAAAATATCATAGGTAACTTTCTGCTAGACGATTACGGTCATCGTGCCACTAAGAGCATCTAATGTCAAGCACCTGTCAGCGGTAATTACTGCATACACATGATAGTTTACGGCTACTGCTGGTGCTATAGGTTGAAGAGTCCACTTGACTTCAACATCTGCCACGGAATCTTTTGTGCGTTGCAAATGCTTAAAAACATCAATGTAATAAAAAGTGTACAGAAAGATGCAAATTAATCTAGAGATATTTGTGTTCCTGTATCATCATCCTGATATGTTTGTGTAGCCTCCTGAAGCATATGATACGCTCGCGAATAATCTTTACTAAGTGGTGCAAAATTGCATTCAAGTTCACGCTCGGGATATTGTCTGCTATTGACTCTGACAGCAATGCGAGTCAATCCCAAGTTTTCAAATGCTGGCTGCTTGTCTCTTGATTTTCATCTCGTGCTTCGGTTTGAAAAGCAATAAATATGTGTCTAGGTAGTTCACTGCCTGGCAATATAGCTGTTCTCCAGTTCGCAGATAATTGCGCTGGTAAATATGTAACACCTTTTTAGACGCGCATTCGTCGCATTTGTTCTAAATAAACTCTCTTGCTTAACCTAGCAAAAATTTATCTAATTCTAGCGCATGATAAATAGAAGGCGTTATCTTTAGCATCCACAGCGAACATTTTGTAAAACAAATTGTCCTTCATCAGCATCAGCTGGACTATGCTTGTACTTAATATGATAGATCTTTCCAAAACCAGCATGCCCTTGACGCCTCTAAACACTGTATCAATGTCGCGGCAAAAATCAAAAATGGAACTTAGTGGCAACATCATGCACACTTCACCATTTCACTGTGGCCGTCTGTGAGAGTCAGCCTCATTGCAGAGCCAACATTATAATCAGGATTCTTTGGATCAACAAAGGCAGTACGGACACCTAGACGAATTTGAGCTGGCACTGCAGCACGATCTGCTGGAGCAGCTGCAGGAATATTGTCAGCCAGAACTTCAGCACCTTGTTTGTACTTGATGCTAACTCGTGCATTGCTAATATCTTTGTACCAGAACATATCTGTTGCTGAACTTCTGCTGTGGTCTTCGCCCATCAAAATTAAACTCATGATGGTGCTGGCAGCCTGCAGATAGTTGTTAATGTCCTCAACTGTCTGATTATTAAGTTTATATCGCGCCGTCTTAAACAAGCTCGAACCATTGTTGACAAGTGCCACCTCTGTGTTAGCTGGAAAATTGGCAGGTTGAACAGCAGTTGCCTGCAAATAACCTCTGACTTCAAGAAAAGCTTTATGAAGCAACAAGTAAACGTCTTCATCTCGCGTATCAATAATGTTTGTTCCAGGTTTGTTCATTTGATGTGAGTTCTTCTCCAGGTATTCGACGTATTCATACTCAGTTATTGACTCGTCAATGGGCGCTTCATCAAAAAGCTTAAAATACTCTGGGGGAAATCTAGACAGCATGTTTATACATCCTCATTACACAAAAATTCTCTTTAGACCAGCGAGTGCCATAGTATTTGACAAGTTAGGTAGTGATGTGGGCGCCGATCGTATATCTAGTTCATTCATAATTTCTTGGCCGCACTTAGACAATATTTTTTTGGGCTGTACTAGTCATCACACGCTCAGATTTTTTTGTTTTCGCGATTTCTTTGATAACTTCTTTGACCTGCGCTGGCATTGGCGAAATTGTTTATATGATCTTCTTTCCTGCTGCGCTTCCAGTTGCTGACGCGGCGCCCTTTGCGAAACTAGAGGCAACAGAAGCAATTTGTTTAGCTCTGCCTGGTGCTGCTTGAAGAAACTTAGAGAAGAGCGTTGATACAAATTCTCCTATGATCTTTCTGCGCTTAATTCGTATTTGGTTATTTATACAACATGGTTACATAGTTTTAGGTTTGCGCTCGCAAATGCAGATAAAATGTTACTCGCTCATTATTAATGTTAACATTGTTTCCTGATTGGTCCGTGATTGACATTGCGATTTCTGGTATGCTGTAGACATTATTGAGAGGATAGTAAATTAGAGGCGAAGGCTTTATTGTTATAAATGATCTTGGAGGTGCATTACGGCTGAGGGTATAGATAACGTGGCTATAGCCTCCTCGTGCGTCAAATGATCCTTCAGCTACGGAACAATTAATGAGTAAGCTGTTTACGTCGCTAATGTTTATGGGAAAGTCGCCATTGTAAATACCATTTTTCTTGCAGAATTTGCGAACAAAAACCTAATAAAATTTTTAAGCTGTTGTCAATTCTAAAATCAACTCGGTAGCCGCCCTTAAGAGTCAGTCGTGTTGTAAGCATAGAATAAAATTTGGCTCCATGATTATATTATCGCCAATATGACCTTTTTCGCCAGTCATTCTGTTTATTTCATCAGCGATGTCAACAATGTTGCAGGCGCCAGGAATGATGGTTAGCAATGTCCCTGCATCATTAGCAGAAGTACGATATCTGAAATTGTTATCGCTTGCGGAACATTATGAAACGAGTTCCATATCTCATCTAATATTAGTGCGATCTCATAGCGCGTATCCTGCGATAACTATATTGACGTACTATATCTGACAGTAAAATTATGCTGTTTTCGTGAGTCAATTTGGAATCGAAGAGAAGAGTTTGCGACATGGCTATATCAAATCATTGTACAAAACGTTTTAATCGGCATTACTAAGTAAACTTTGCTAAAGCAGATGATCTAATATTTCAGTAATTTCATTATCAACCTCAATACTAAAGTTTCCTGCTTATTTACTGGACACAAGAAACTTTAGTCGTGCGAAAAGCTCAAATGGACCGCTGAAATATTTTATTCCCTTGCCCGTCTTAGGTTTAAATATTTAGTCAGATTATCAAAATCAAACTTATCTAACTTGCCTTTTGTGACAAGTTTTACTAAATCAATATCAGATGTTCCATACTTTCTGCTAAATTTTACATTAGCTTTAGCAAGATTAGATTTTGTAGACAATATACTTTGATATTCTTCAGCAGATATTGGTCGTTTGTTTTCAGATTTGTCATATATAGTAGCAGCTTCTTCTTCTTCTTCTTGACTCGTTCACTTGGCTTCTTTTTTTCTCTTCAGCAGGTTGTTCCAATGCAGCTTTTTGAGCTGATAATTCTGATTGCTGCAGCTCCTAAGTAGGTAGACATATTATCTCTTTTGCAGGTTGTTCTCTGAGAAGCATCTCCAGTTGTCTTGCCCTTCTTGAACGCGTCCGCAACTCTTGGTTCAGATCTTTTGTTTTTTACAGCTCGAGTTCAAGCTCAGGAATATCTTTTTTTCGTCTGCCTTATTTTCTGTTAACTCAGTTAGCTCTTTTCTTGCTTTGTCTATTTGTTCAGCCACCTGAGATGGTGGTCTATCTTCCCTTGTTCCTAGGAGGTACTCATACTCATCTAGTAATAAGTCAGCTTCTTGTTTTACCATTAAATACGTTCTTTTTTATCAAATGATTCTTCTAGTCCAGCAAGAGTTGAAGCGATCTTATTTTTACCACATCTTGCTGATACCTAACTATTTTTCTTGTTGCTCACTTAGCGCTTTGGTAAGTTTATCTGGTCTAATATCATGTGCTGTTGCAGCCTGTTCTATTTTTTTAGTTACAGGCTGAAATAGTTTTTCCGTTACTTCGCGGTGAAATTCCTGTTCGCCAATTTTATTCTGCAAGAATACGACTACGTAATTGCTGCTGCTGCTCCCCGTATTTTCGCATAACATTAGCTTTGTCCTTTTGACCCTCCATTTTTACAAACGGCATTGTATACAACATATTTTCAGTCAGCCAGCTAGGACATCACATATGTTCGCCGCATATGGTCTCTAAATCATTTCGCCTGCCGCATATGATGTTTACTACATTTAATCGGGCAAATACAATTCATCAAATCCTCAGCGGTGCATTGAGGATTGCCTATAGTTTCGTAATAACACTGTTTGAAGTTAGCAGCGTCTATGCCACGACAATGATCGCGCGCCATAGAGTCTATGCGGTTGTCCAGAGCACAAAACAGTGTTGCGACCAATATACTTTGGTACGTCGTAGTAAGGTTGCGTCAAGTATAGCTAATTGCAGCGTTTATTTTTGTGACAAGTATTCTTTGATCTTGTTCATGTTGTCGTATAGATTATTAACTTTTCTTAGTTAAGTACTTTATTTAGCAGCATATACAAAGGCAAGTTTGTTTTCCCGCGGCCCGTTGAACCAACTATCACATAGTGGCAATCTGGAAGCAAGAAATTATGTCTGAATTTCTTGACATCTTCTGAATCAAAGTTAATGATACGCATTTTGTATAAGCAGAGTATATATAATGAGTCACTGTACAGATTTTGGCACAGTTCTTGACGGTATTGAATCAAGCCCAACAGCAACTATTTTGAAATGCAGAATTCAACAAGCTCTTGCTAAAAACTAGAGGCACGAAGACCGGTCCGCTAAATATTTCTTCACAAAAGATTACAAATGTGGCTACACCACCAGATAACGCAAATGCGGCTAATAAAGAGTATGCAGATAAGTATGTAAATGTTAAAGTATTGTTAACAGATACCAATATAAATTTTCCTCGATGATATTTACTTTCTGCAGGGCAAAAGTTGGCATCAGTAACCCTTGGCAATTAAATGTTAGTGTCAGCGCCATATGTTTTGCCGCTAGCTGGTCGAACTATAACTGGCAACTTCGACATTAATTCTTAAAAAATGACAAACTTAGCAGCGTCACTTGTTGATGCAGATGCAGCTACAACATCATATGCAGATACAAAACTTAGCGACATTTTGGTTCGCTCGCTAGCTACATTAAATAGACATATTGGAATGACTGATGATCTGCCAGTGGGAAACGCCCTGTGTTTTGTTTTTGGTTCGCCCACAAGGCGGATTTTTGTACAAAGATCATCTGAGATATCTTATAGTCCAATCATTATTCAAGCTTCATAAGGTTTTAGAATTACCAATCATATAAACTCAGTTATGTTTGAAGTTACTGGCACTGGAGTCAATGTAACTTCAGCACAAATTAAAAATATGGGAGTGCATACAGATAATTCAGATGCGACAACTAAACTGTCTGTGGATTCCAAGCGAATAAAAATACCATGGGACATATTCCATCGCTGTCGTCCAATTTTGATAATCGCAACGGATTTGTAGCCTCTGCATCATTGTAATATTCAGCTGCCTTTAGAGCGCAGATGTCATTTGCTGACCACATATCTACTAGGGAATGGGCTACAGCAGGCGTTTATCATAATTTTTGGATCAGAATAGATTGTCCTGTGGCGGTTACTATTTGGCGCTTTCAACTTTGAGGCAGATTAACTGCAACTGAACACATCAACAATTGGCGTCTAAAAGCGTCCAATGACAACGCTAACTGGATCACGCTTCACGCTAGTACGGATACATTTGGCCCAGCTCTGGCAACGTTTGATATTGCAAGCCCTGGCACGACAAAATTTCGTCTCTACATATTGTATTGCATTTCTGCGATGCCAATTGATCCTGGTATGACTTATTTTCAGATTTTTACGCTAGATGATCTTATGTAAACAGGATGTATAAGATGTCAGAATTCATGATAATTGCAGACGAATTTAATACGCAGCTGGTTGAATAAAAGCATGACCTGGTTTTTTATGACGTGAGAGCTAAGACGTATTAGTGTGAAATTGGTGAAATCAAACAACTGTATAAAACGTTTTTGGCTGATCCAGAAGGCGCAAAAATAGATGATATCATGCTCAGTCTTTTTTCGGTAACTCATATGAGAACGCCACAGTTGCGGGACGAGCTAGACAAATATGACAAGCTAAAATAGTTCTGCAATGACAAGGAATCGGCCAGCGCTGCTAGAAACATAGGAGTGCTCTTTAAAACAATGCTAAACGAGTTTAGAGGGGATACCTTACAATTATTAAACCGAACGAAGCAAATAAAACCCCAAAACAATTGAACGAAAAAGAAAGAAAAGATCTAGATGCTGCATGCATATATAATCAAGTCTGGCAAAACACTTTATAAACCAAGAAAGATTTCAAGAACAAGCCGACAAGTGGTATTTTTATAGAGTTTTTTGGATAGTGACGACATAGAAATGATTATGGGATTGATGGCGCTATCTGATATAAAAGATGTTCCTAATGATCCGCAGCCACAACCTGACCTGAATAAAAACAAAACAACAACCAGAACCAGAGTCAAAGCATCCGCAACCTGAGCAGCCAGAACCTGAAGCGGAAAAGTCGCAGCCACAACCTGAAGCAGAAAAGCCGCAGCCACACCTGAGCAGCAACAACCTGAAGTCACAACCACAACCTGAAGCAGAGCCAAAACAACCACTGGGAGATTTAATTATTATACCTCCATGAGGAGGAATGCCACAAGGAGGAATAATTTGACCACCAGGCTTTCAAGCCGAGCAGCTAGAGCCGCAGCCACAACCTGAAGCAAAAAACCGCAGCCATAACCTGAAGCACAGCCAGAGCAACCACAACCTGATATTGATGATGAAACAAAAGATAGCTGAAGCAATCTGTAACGTTTATAGGTATTCACATAAGAAGAGCAGGGATCCAATTCCTTTAAGAGAGATTTACTATCTCCGAAAAAAGGTTCTTGCAGAACTTGATATCGGCTCTGTTTTCATCTCAAAAATACCAAGCGGCTGCTTTAATGAACCTGAGCTTCCAAAAAAGCAGCAAAAAGAACCCGGACCAGATGTAGAAGAACATGTTGGCGGTATTCGATGAGCTATCCTGTTGAGCAATCCGCGGCTTCTACGGCAAATATCAAAAAAGCTTGATGCAGAATTTCCACGTGATGAACCTTTTGTTCCCGAAGAAGAGATACAACCAGAGGGCGAAGAAATAATTGGCTAGCGTCATCATATAAGATGAAAGATATCACGGACTTCAATCACATTAGCAACCATCTTGATAAGGAAACGCATGATGAACTTATTGCATATTATTACAAGTATCACAATCGAGCTACTGTTTTCAACAGTCGTATAGGGATTACTAGCCTATTATTTTTATTGTCAGCTGTTCCGTTGGCGATCACTGCGGCTGGCTTTGCCAGTGCAGATGCTTTCTTAAATCTATTTCTTCTGATCATATCTGGCGTTGGCATTGCAACTCAAACTTGTTGTCAAAGGTTAGAATCAAAAATTCAAAACAAGATGGCTATCTGCAAATACGCTTACATCACGTACACAAAAATATTAAATCAAATTAAGGATTGTATGCGTGGCGCTGCGTTCAGTCATAGAATTTCGGATCATAGATAATATTGTTGCTGAATTGAGTCCTATGTGCGTTGCCAAATACGAAAATATTTATCAAAAAAATATCAGCACTGCGGCCTTTGAAGTGAAAGCGTTGATACTGGTGATACTAAAGCAGAGGACAATGGCGGATTTCAAAACTAAGAGACTACGGATGAAAGGTAAAGGAGGGTGATCATTAAAAATGGGTACCATCTATACTTGTCTTGACAAAATCATACACAGATTTCTTACCGCCAAGCTTATTGTATTCTTCTCCTAGCACGTGTCTTGATTTTGCTAGTTCTATTGCGATATATGTGTAAAATCAAAGTGTTCAAGATCTTCCTTTGACGTCCTGTAAATATTTTTAAGAGCGTCCATGACAAATTTGTAAGCACTATTTAGCGACTTGATATCTTGAACCATCCAGATGACATCTTCTGTGTTCCAACCAACTGGAAATTTTACTCTAGCGTCATATGTATGCTCGTACACAGCCATTATTCTTTCACATTTAAACTTGTACATTATACAACCATTTTCCCGGTCTCCAATTGGCTGACAATTTGCTGCAAATTTGATATGGCCTTCTTGATCATCTTGTCGTAACCTGGTTTGCGAGCAATGTAGTTGTAGGTAATGTTAAATATTTTTCATGACAACACGGCAACTAACTTTTTGTCAGGAAACTTTTTTGTGATGTCATCAATCGCTGCAGCATGTCATCAGGTTGGTCATAAACGATAGCGATAACATAATCATGTTCTATATGCATATCCTTCTTTAGGTACTAAACAAATTCTGCCTCGTTAGATTCGCCAAGATCGATGAAGTCGTCGTAGGCGCTAAAGAATCATATGATGCCAATTGCTACTTAATCCTTGGCATAGCGGCAGTAATCTCTGGTATGAAACTTCATGCCGTATTCAGGATATAATCCAAATTGTTCCAGCGAGCACTTACAAAAATAGTATCGACTAGCAGACCATATGAAGCCACAGCAGAAACCTCTAGACTTGATAATACTTGTGGCAAATAATATTTTGGCAACTTGCTAACGTCTCGCGTAAAAGGACACTTGAATTCTAGCAGCAGAATTTTGTTGTCGCTGACAGTGTAGCCATCTGGACTGTAACTAAAACTGCCAAGAGCTTGAATGCAAATATTATTGCAAACTGCTTTTTCTTTCATTGTGATTTCAACGTATCTTCTGATAACTGGCTCAAATAATGTACCCCAGAGACACAGCAACGTTACATATTGTGCCTGCGTACTAAGCTTTCCTCTGGTAATATCATGTGCAATTGCGAAAGGGCAAATGCCAAGAACCGTTGCTAGCTCTGATCCACCAACTGTTGCGGTTAACAAAGAATACCATTCAGGTGACTTCTGTTTTTTTTACGCGACTTAACAAATGATTCCAATATCGATTTCAGCTCCATTATACACTGTGTCATCTTCAAATCAAGCTGTCAGCATCATTTTTGTGTAAAAGTAGTATATAAATGGTAGAAGACGCGACAAGCTGACAGCGGTTGGGCAAGCATCATTTGTGTGCAATTTTATTGTGTAATGGCAGAGGGAAAAGAAGCCTTGTCTCGGACCGGGTGCTAGACCTGCTGAATATCTTAGTTCTTCAGTAGCTTAGGAACATCAGAATCACATTACCATTAGTGTGAACGGCTTCAGAGGTCCTGATCTGATAAACTACATGCCAACCTACACGGTTGTGTTCACATCAGAAAGTTATGTTGTACTCCTCACTGCATCGTCTAGCTCGAAGATCAGACAGTGCGGCCAACCCCATGAGACACCCAAGCCATCAAGAGCTAATAATACATAGGAGTCAATGTGTGTGTGTGTGTGTGTGTGTGTGTGTGTGTGTGTGTGTGTGTGTGTGTGTGTGTGTGTGTGTATCATACTATATTACGTTGATACGTTTATGGTTGGCAAAATTTGCATATTCGATAGTTACTAAAATAGATTGCAGTCAGGGAAAGTAATGTGTGTCAAATATTTCCGCCAAGCTGGCAAAAAAAACAATTATAACTGCACGTAGTAATTCAGATAAAGGGGTATTGGAAACACTATTGGCATTGTACCAGGTCAAGGACGAGCGATCGCGAGTACGAGACCATATAAAAGGCCAATAGTGTTTTCATACCCTATATCTGCATTACTACTAGTGAAGGGTTTATCTTGATGAGCACTACAAACTGAGTGAAGAGTTTATCTTGATGAGCAATACAACTTAGTGAAGGGATTATCTTGATGAGCACTACATACTGAGTGAAGGGTTAATTTTGATGAACAGTACATACTGAGTTAAAGGTTTATCTTGATGAGCGCTGCAAACTGAGTGAAATCAGTGCTGGATTACCCAATAGGCAGACTAAGCTCGTGCTAAGGGCAGCAGCAAAGCAGGGGCGCCAAAACAAAACAAAAAAAATGAGAAATTACGAGGGGGGGGGGTTATTACATGGGGGGCACCATAATCTTTTCAGTGCTTAGGGCCTCTAAAGGTCTTAATCAGGCCCTCGGGTTTGTCTTGATGAGCACTACAAACTTAGTTAAGGGTTTATCTTTATGGGCACTACATACTGAGTGAAGGGGTTATTTTAATGAGTACTACATACTGAGTGAAGGTTTTTTATAAGAACTACACACTGAGTGAAGGGTTTATGTTGATGAGTACTACATACAGAGTGAAGGATTTATCTTGATGACCACTACATACTGGGTGAAGGGCTTATCTTGATGACCACTACATACTGAGTGAAGGACCTATTTTGATGAGCACTACACACTGAATGAAGGATTTATCTTGATGAGCACTACATACTGAGTGATGGGTTTATCTTGATGAGCACTACATACTGAGTGATGGGTTTATCTTGATGAGCACTACATACTGAGTGATGGGTTTATCTTGATGAGCACTACAAACTTAGTGAAGGGTTTATCTTGATGAGCACTACAAACTTAGTGACGGGTTTATCTTTATGAGCACTATACACTGAGTGAAGAGTTTACCTTCATGAGCACTACATACTGAGTGAAGGGATTAGCTTCATGAGCACTACATACTGAGTGAAGCGGTTATCTTGATGAGCAATACATACTGAATGAAGGTTTATCTTGATAAACACGACAAACGTATGGAATGGTTTATCTTGATGAGCACTACATACTGAGTGAAGAGTTTATCTTGATGAGCACTATATGCTGAGTGAAGCGTTTATCTTGATGAGCACTACATGCTGAGTAAACAGTTTAGCTTGACGAGCACTACAAACTTACTGAAGGGTTTATCTTGATGAGCACGACATACTGAGTGAAGGCTTTAGCTTGACGAGCTCTACAAACTTAATGAAGGGTTTATCTTGATGAGCACTACATAATGAGTGAAGGGTTTATCTTTATGAGCACTACACCTGAGTGAAGGGCTTATCTTAATGAGCAGAACATGCTGAATGAAGGGTTTTCTTAATGAGCACTGCATACTGAGTAAACGGTTGAGTTTCATGAGTACTAAAAACTTAGTGAAGAGTTTATCTTTATGAGCACTACACCTGAGTGAAGGGCTTATCTTAATGAGTTCAACATGCTGAATGAAGGGTTTTCTTAATGAGCACTCCATACTGAGTAAACGGTTGAGCTTCATGAGTACTAAAAACTTTGTGAAGAGTTTATCTTGATGAGCACTACACACTGAGTGAATGGTTTATCTTGATGAGCACTACACGCTGAGTGAATGGTTTGTCTTGATGAGCACTACACGCTGAGTGAATGGTTTATTTTGATGAGCACTACACGCTGAGTGAATGGTTTATCTTGATGGGTACTACACACTGAGTGAATGGTTTATCTTGATGAGTACAACATACTGAGTGAATGGTTTATCTCGATGAGCACTACATACTGAATAAATGGTTTATCTTGATGAGCACTACATACTGAGTGAACGGTTTATCTTGATGAGCACTACGTACTGAGTGAATGGTTTATCTTGATGAGCACTACATACTGAGTGAATGGTTTATCTTAATGAGTACTACACACTGAGTGAATGGTTGATCTTGATGAGTACTACACACTGAGTGAATGGTTTATCTTGATGAGTACAACATACTGAGTGAATGGTTTATCTTGATGAGCACTATATACTGAGTGAATGGTTTATCTTGATGAGTACTACATACTGAGTGAATGGTTTATCTTGATGAGTACCACATACTGAGTGAATGGTTTATTTTGATGAGTACTACATACTGAGTGAATGGTTTATCTTGATGAGTACTACATACTGAGTGAATGGTTTATCTTGATAGCACTACACCCTGAGCGAATGGTTTATCTTGATGAGCACAACACGCTGAGTGAATGGTTTATCTTGATGAGCACTACATACTGAGTGAATGGTTTATCTTGATGAGTACTACATACTGAGTGAATGGTTTATTTTGATGAGTACTACATACTGAGTACAAAGGTAGGAGACAATTGACCATATTACTCTTATTTTGATTACATTTTATGTCTGAAGTTAGTTTTTCTGACACTGTTAATGCTAGAATCATGAAGCTTGATGATGATATGCATCTGTGTTGGTTTCAAACCCTGCAATATAAGAAGCTCACTATGACCTACATGTCTCTTATGACTGGCTCAGGTTCCGTGTTTACGTATAATTCAGGACCATACGGTTTTTTGCATGCTGAGTCTATATTATCAAACCTCAAATCATGCACCTTTCTAAGGGAATGTGGTTTATATCACGAATTTTGACCATATGTTTTATGGATTTTACATGTGTTACCTTTATCTTTTATTTTATATACATTTTACAACATTTTAGTGTCTTTACGTTTTATATTTAATCTTGTGCTTCGTGTTTACATTTATTTGGAAGGGTTTATCTTCCTAAAACATGTGAGTAATTTTTGATTTTTTACATTCTTAGATCTTGACCTTTCGTTGGCACCATATAAACACTATTGTGCTGAGGGGCCGTAAAAAGCTACTACATAATACATACCCTTACAACAATAGAATGCGCCTGTGACCTATATTTCCCTTTTTACTTTCATTGGTGATGTTTCTGCGTTTACTTCATGGGTTTTTGGCATGGTATATACATACTATTCTACGTAGAAACATGAAACTTGGTGAGGGGATGCATCCTTATTGACGACTGGTCTGCATGATCTGTATGTCATGCTTCAGTGACTTTGTTGAAATTAAAATTAATTTCTTGAGTACAGTTTATGTTAGAGTCCTGAAACTTGAGTATTGTATACATCTCTGTTAGTATCCACACCCTTACAACCGAAACAAATCACTGTGAACTACCTTTGATGCTATACTAACATAGTTTAAGTATTTGTGTTTAGCTCATGGCCATCATTTTGCATACTTTATACATACTAACATTCATAGAAAGCCCTATCTGACTAATGCAGTTGAAAGTAGAGATAAATATCTTTATTCATTGATAAACTTTCTTTATTAAAGACTATATATGTAAATGAGTATATATTCAAAGAGTGGACTGCATATCTTTCATGTTAGGCTTCAGCTGTAGTGGCCAATCAATGTGATTACTGATGTATACACTTTGCTTGTAATAAGGTAAGATTTATTTACAGTCGGCAAGATGAAAACGATAATTAACAACATAAGTTCTAATGAGACTTTTACCGACAGCACACGAAACATAACGACGTTATATAAACTTGATTTACAAGACCAACCAACCAAACATAATACATACGGTTAGAGACAAACCACATGGCATTGAACTAAAAATGTATGCAAGCAAAGCACTTTAACAGAGACGGTATTTAAAAGTAAATTTAGTGTATAGATATCTAAAAGGAAGAAAATGTTTGAATTAAAAGTCAAGAAGTAAAAAAAACAATAGAACTAGAGAAACAGACACTGGAATAAACTTTGTGGATGACTTGCACTTGAAGTAAGAAAAAAGCATATTGATTTTGAGATGAAAAAGTAAAAAGTCAAGGCCACTGGCTGAAAGAAGAAAAAAGATTTCCGCACAGTAACATTAGTTCCACATCGCAGACCTGGACTAAACTTTGTGGTAGACTAATACTTAAAATAAGACAAAATTTGTTGATTTGGGGGTAGAAAAGGCCAAAGGTCAAGGTCACTGTGGCTGAAAAAGGAGAATGATTTCTGTACAAAGCTTCGGTTCTCGAGCATATACATTCATTGCTAATTGTGGATGGCTTACAATGTGAGTAAGAAAGAGGCCTGGTTTTTTTATCGCAAAGGTCAAGGTCACTATGACTGAAAGTAAACAAAAATAGTTTTCGTGCAATAGCTTTAGTTCTTGACCACGTGCCGTCACTAAAGTGTGTGAAGGGCTTGCACTTAAGCTATGAAAGAGGCCTGTAGATTTTGGGTTGAAAAGGTCAAAGGTCAAGGTCATTGTGATTCGAAGAAACTGGGATTTGCACAGTACATTTTATTCTGGAGTAGGTCCTTGGCCAAACATTGTAAAGAAACCTATCAATTTTGGGATCTAATGTCAACTGTCAAGGTCACAGCAACTCTTATAAGAAGATGGTGGTTTCTGCAGAGTAAGTTTAGTGTAAGACTGCATACTGTGACCAAAGGTCATGGTTATTAAGAGCCGTTGGTCAATAATCTCCAGAGTCAACCAAGCCCCACTACTCCCTACAATGTGAAATATTAAACGCTGGAAGGGCGTATAATATACCGTTCAGTGTATTCTCTGTTTCAAGTTGACTTGTGTTCTTATCACTACAGAAGCTAATGGACAGAAGTTGAAATTGGACATGATACAAGCTAAAGGACAGAATTTGAAGATGGAAATGATTAAAGATAAAGGACATAATTTGAAATTGGAAATTATAAATGTTAAGGGAGAGAAGTTGAAATTGAAAATGATGAAAGCTAAGGGACCGAGGTTGAAATTGGAAATGATAATAAGGGACCTAAGTTGAAATTGGAAATGATAAAAGCTAAGGGACAGAAGTTGAAATTGGAAATGATACAAGCTAAGGGACAGAAGTTGGAATTGGAAATTATACAAGCTAAGGGAACTAGGTTGAAATTGGAAATGATCAAAGCTAAAGGACGGAAGTTGAAATTGGAAACGTTAAAAAGCTAAGGGACAGAAGCTGGAACCGAAAATGATAAAAACTATGGGACAGAAATTGAAATTGGAAAAAATAAAAGCTAAGAGACAGAAGTTGAAATTGGAAATGATGAAAGCTAAGGGACAGAAGTTGAAATTGGAAATGATAAAAGCTAAGGGACAGAAGTTGGAATTGGAAATGATGCATGTTGAATTGTGAATTTGTTGAGTCTCGTTAAAAAAAAAGCTTTAAAAAAGTTTTGAAAACATAGATAGATATCAAAGAATCTGTAAGCGTTGAAATCTAAATCAAATCTACGAAGAATATCATATTTTAATTGTATCCTGATCTGAGTCAAGATAGTAGTTCATTACTTCGATATTACCGTATTAATTAGGCACAATATAACTTGTATTCACAAATACATCAACTGGATTATTTAATACATTGGCAAAATGTGCTTGCATTGGAATGGAAACAAGAAAAGCGATACTAGATCATAGCTAGATATTGAGAGGTTTTCGCAAGACAAAATACGGCACTGCTACATTTGTTTGAAACATTAGTTTCGTATCAGTGTTTGAGTATAAAACACGTCATTTGTACTCCCTTTCTCGATATAATTTTTGTTAATGTATTTGTTGCTTGCACTTCTCAATGTACACACGCTGTATGTTGGACTGTGGCGAGAAGCCGCCTTCGTACTTTGGCAATAAAGAACTTAAACTCTGTGTGTGCGTGCGTGTGTGTGTATGTGTGTGCACGTGTGTGTGATTTATATATCATCCATCACTTACACTAAACATAATTTGGAAACATGTAAATACTGTTGTCAAGTGTGGGTAACACTCATTATAATCTTCATAATTGTTTGCCTTAGTACAAAACGTATAGCGACGTCAACTGCAGAATAAAACGGATGCCAGTAACTTTGCAAAGAATCTGATATTCCAAGTTTACTCTCATGTTATTGTGAACTTTGTCGACTTCATGTTATTGTGAACTTTGTCGACTTCGTGTTATTGTGAACTTTGTCGACTTCGCGTATGAAACGTTTACAACGTCTGTTATCATTCATTTCTGTTGGAAGTAGATCTTTCTTATTTTTGAAATATTTTTATTTTCCCGATTTCTATTACAATATTTTCCTTTCCCGTTATTATTTTTTATACAATTTACAGAATACATACTTTATGATATATTATACGGAATACATACTTTATGATATATTATAAGAATATATATTTTATGATATATTATACAGAATACATACTTTATGATATACAGAATGCATACTGTATGATATATTATACAGAATACATACTTAATGATATATTATACAGAATACATACTTTCTGATATACAGAATACATACTTTATGATATATTATGCAGAATACATACTTCATGATATATTATACAGAATACATACTTTATGATATATTATAAAGAATACATACTTTATGATATATTAGGCAGAATACATACTTTATGATATACAGAATACATACTTTATGATATACAGAATACATACTTTATGATATATTATACAGAATACATACTTCATGATATATTATACAGAATACATACTTCATGATATATTATAAAGAATACATACTTCATGATATATTATACAGAATACATACTTTATGATATACAGAATACATACTTTATGATATATTATACAGAATACATACTTTATGACATATTATACAGAATACATACTTTATGTCACTGTAGGAATGATTCATTACAAACGCTGCAAATGCTCTCATATCAAAAAGACTGTTGTTATCAGGGGTCGTCAATACACGTTGTTATCAGGGGTCGATACATGCTCTTATCAGGGGCCGATACATAGTGCAGAAAACTCAGTCAGTTATTTAATTGACAATGTTTCTTAATTTCCAGCCAAGGTTAAATCAATGAGGCTGACAGAGTGCTATTTTCTCTTGACGCATGCAAATGAGATTTTAAAAGCGCTTTTTATGTTCTGTCTAATCGGGAAGTAGAGTAGTCTGAATTATATTAAGCCTTAGTTTAGAGAGATTAAACACAATTAAAAGCCAGGGACCAGTGTAATTGGGAAGATACAACTTTGTTTTATTTAAAAGAAGATATATAAACACATATATAAGGCGGTCTCAAATAGAAATTTGGATTGTGCTATATATATATATATATATATATATATATCACAGTAATTCGATCTTGATTGCTAGATTACGTCGATTTGTCAGGTTCAGAAAATCCGTCTCGTAATGATGAGGATTTTCTGAAGCTGACAACTCGACGCGATCTAGCAATCAAGATAGGATTACCGTGATAATAATATACATGTATCTAGCAAAGTTAGGAAAGTCTTTCCATGGATGGAAAAATGGACATACATTGCACCGCTAGATTTGTCTGAGAATTACTGCTGTTCTTACGCGCCTCAAATTCTATTACATTCATATATATCTGGTTGCAGAACAAAAATAGATTCTGCTCTACAGTTTCATATTTTGCATAGGGTGTTAATGTTTTAAAAAAATAACAATTTCCCAAGTTTTCCTCACTGGTTATCCTGGCCGTTTAGAAAAGACCTTGTATATCTTAGGTATTATTAAACGAACTTTTGATTCCCTTTATTTTGGTATATGATTGATGGGTGCAATTTGGGTTATAGAGTATACAGCTTGGACCTATCATGATGTACACCTATATAAAAAAAAATGCTATCTCCGCTTGGTCATTTTTACTTCCTGGACTTCAAAGGTAAATTGTAAAAAAAGAGACGAAAACTTTTTTTTTACTTTTTATATATTTTATAATTCATTTATTATACTTTCAGAAGCTGGACTTACCTATTCGGGCAAAATTTGTTTCCCTATTTTAATACCTGCTAAAAATAGTGTACTTTGGACTAATTCAGGCTGATGTTTCGAGCACATGGGAGAGGCCATTTTTGACAGCTGAGTGCTTACATCATGTACAATTTCCACAAGTACAATATGTAAAGATATTTCAGCCACAGTACATGAAAATAGCATAGAGGTATGCCAACATTCTCTTCATTGTGCATGCTGGAAATTCAAACAACTTCACCTTACACCTGTCAATCTCTCAGAAGTACATAATATCTGTAGAGCGCCTCCTTCATACTTTGGACAGGGTTTGATATTTAAAGAAAAAAAGAAATTGATAGGTTTTCCTCACTGGCTATCTAGTTTATTTTTATAAAAAGACTTTTTATATGTTAGTTATTGTTAAAATAAAATTTATTTCCCTTTATTTTGGTGTGTGATTGTTGGGTGTAATTTGGGTTATAGAGTATACAGCTTGGCCTTATTTCAGATGTGCAGCTCTCAAAAGACTGCTAGCTCCACTTGGTCACTTTCACTTCCTGGGCTTCATACGTCAGTTGGAAAAACAAAATAGCCGATAACATTTTTTATCTTTTTTAAAAATATTTCAGAATGTATTTATTGCATTATCAGAAGTTAGTATTGTCTACTCCGACAAAATTCATTCTCCCTGTTTTAATAACTGTTACAATTAGTGCACTTTGGACTAATTCAAATTCCTTTCACGAGCACATGGTAGCAGCCATTTCGATCAGCTGTCTACTTTAGGGAGCGCGTTGTTTTCCTAATACCACATATAAAGACATTTCGGTCACAGTGCATGAAAGTAGCATAGAGGTATGCCAACAGTTTCTCAATTGTGCTTGTTGCAAATGCACACAACTTCACCTTATACCAGTCCCGTTTTCAGAAGTACTTAATGACTGTAGAGCAGAACACAGACTCGGGTCGAGAAATGGAATACCGGAGCGCTCTAAGGGGGGCTACTCGTGAAGGCTTGCTGGTTACATTCTGGTTCAGACTACCTCACAGGGTAGTCTGAACCAGTTGAGAGCTCTAGGACAGAGATATACAAGCAAGTTTATATGAAGCATATTTCCAAGTATTCATTATGGTATGGAATGAAATGGCACTTCATTTGATGACAATCTCAATCACTGCTTTAATTATTAGTGAAAGAGAGAAAAACAAGAAATTGTAAAGGCAAACGATCTAAAGAATAAAATATGAAAAATTAAAAAGCTAAAATGGATTGTAAAAACATTAATTTGTATAAAATAAATAAAAGAAACCAAAACCTTACAAAGTCCTAAAATAAAAATTATCTCGAATAATGTATTGTGAAATACAATGTAAAGACATAAGAAACAGCATAATGGATATTGCATGTTGATACAAAGATCTAATAGACTGGTTGTAGAACCACCTTTCATAGGAAATCATAACACACATGCAACATGTTGATACAGAGATCTAATAGGCCTTGTTGTAGAACCACCTTTCATAAGAAATCATAACACACATGCAACATGTTGATACAGAGATCTAAAAGGCCTGGTTGTAGAACCACCTTTCATAGGAAATCATAACATACATGCAACATGTTGATACAGAGATCTAATAGCCTGGTTGTAGAACCACCTTTCATAAGAACTCATAGCACATATGCAAAATGTCGATACAGAGATCTAATAGACTGGTTGAAGAAAACATTTAATAAGAAATCATAGCACATGCAACATGTCGATACAGAGATCTAATAGACTGGTTGAAGAACCACCTTTCATAAGAAATCATAGCACATATGCAACATGTCGATACAGAGATTTAATAGGCCTGGTTGTAGAACCACCTTTCATAAGAAATCAGAACACATATGTAACATGTTGATACATAGATATAATAGACTGGTTGTTGAACCACCTTTCATAAGAAATCATAGCACATATGCAACATGTCGATACAGAGATTTAATAGGCCTGGTTGTAGAACCACCTTTCATAAGAACTGATAGCACATATGGAACATGTTGATACAGAGATCTAATAGACTGGTTGAAGAACCACCTTTCATAAGAACTGATAGCACATATGGAACATGTCGATACAGAGATCTAATAGACTGGTTGTAGAACTACCTTTCATAAGAACTCATAGCACATATGCAACATGTTGATACAGAGATCTAATAGACCTGGTTGTAGAATCGCCTTTCATAGGAAATCATAGCACATATGTAACATGTTGATACATAGATATAATAGACTGGTTGTAGAATCGCCTTTCATAGGAAATCATAGCACATATGCAACCTGTCAATACAGAGATCTAATAGACTGGTTGTAGAACCACATTTTATAAGAAATCATAACATATATATATATATATATATATATATATATATATATATATATATATATATATATATATATATATATATATATATAATATGTCGATACAGTGATCTAATAGACTGGTTGTAGAACCACCTTTCATAAGAAATCGTAGCACATACGCAACATGTCGATACAGAGATCTAATAGGCCTGGTTGTAGAAGCACCTTTCATAGGATCATAACACATATGTAACATGTTGAGACAGAGATCTAACAGGCCTGCTTGTAGAACCACCTTTCATAAGAACTCATAGCACACATGCAACATGTCGATACAGAGATCTGATAGGCCTGGTTGTAGAATCACCTTTCATAAGAAATCATAGTACATATGTAACATGTCGATACAGAGATCTAATACGCCTGGTTGTAGAACCACTTTTCATAACAAATCATAACATATATGTAACATGTTGATACATAGATCTAATAGACTGGTTGTAGAACCACCTTTCATAAGAAATCATAGCACATATGCAACCTGTCGATACAGAGATCTAATAGACTGGTTGTAGAACCACATTTTATAAGAAATCATAACATATATGTAATATGTCGATACAGAGATCTAATAGACTGGTTGTAGAACCACCTTTCATAAGAAATCGTAGCACATATGCAACATGTCGATACAAAGATCTAATAAGCCTGGTTGTAGAACCACCTTTCATAAGAAATCATAGCACATATGCAATATGTCGATACAGAGATCTAACAGACCTGGTTGAAGAACAAACTTTCATAAGAAATCATACACATATGTTTAAATGTCGATACAGAGATCTAATAGGCCTGGTTGTAGAACAAACTTTCATAAGAAATCGTAACATATATGTAACGATTTAAATCGCAATTGAAATGAGATATTAGGTCAAGTAATATATATCAAACCTGTATTCCCATAATTAGGCCTATTTTAAAAAAAAAAATATTCTTCTGCTCCTTCTATCTCCCCCCCCCCTTTCTCTCTCTTCCATCAGGATGAACAGATATTAAAATGTGCCAAGACAGATAGACCCTCTAGTATACTTTATGAAATCAATGAGGAGGTACCATCAAGAAATGCCTCAAACCGAACTCCAAACAACAAAAGTAGGCTTCCGGTATTAACTTTTTTATAATTATTTTTCCACATGAATCATGCAAATTGTCATTGATTGAACTTTTAAGACTTGTTGCTATTCGATATTCTGTGTCACTCATACAGTATTATATACCTGTTACACTCTACGACAAATGGTGCATATTTTTAGTAAAAACTCTTGATTAAAGTAATAAAATTGCTTAAGTAGCGATTTTAACTCTCATCACAATCATAATCATGTCTTAAAACGATGGAGAAGTCTGGCATTGATGAGTGTTGATTGCAAACAGAAATTAAATGACAATAAAAATTTGGGTGCAACGTCTGTTACCGAACTAGACTGCAAGCTTGCCAAGGAAACACAAAAATTCACGTTTGAATGCAGAAACAAGCAAAATAAAGAACCAAAATCCTTACAAGTAAACTCACAATCAATAAAATATTTTATTTACAGATAGTATGCACCGAAGTCTGTCGGATGTTTCTACATTGTCTCCACCCCAACAAAGTTCACTATATCAATCCGTGCAAGACATGTGTTACCCCCCCCCCAAAAAAAAATCTCTTTATTTTAGTTTGAAAACAGTCATTAATTTGACAAAATACACAAGTTCAAGTATTATATGTACAAGCTAAATTTGTATTTTAAAAAAAAATAGCTAAAAAAAAAGTAGCTGTCCTCAAATTATTGTAAAATTTCGAACCTTCTTTTCATCGATGTAGTAATGCAGCCGTTAATCGATTTGGCAAAGAATGGAGACAAAATCCGTGCAAATTGATGGTGATTGCTTTAAAAACACATGTAATAAAAATAAAATCTACGGGAGGTTTTTTTTTGGGTGTGTTTTTTTCAAGTGGATATAAGAAAATATTCAACATGTGAAGTGGAAACATTTTGTATTGTCACACGTGGCATAAAAGCTGAAAACGGACAATGTGAATCTAGTTATAAACAAGTTCTGCACTTTTTGTTGTCAGATCTTTTACGTTTATATGATGCATTTATTACAAAAGATATACGTGTAAACAGAAAATAAATTAATTCCATAGAAGGTTTGCAAAGCATGATGTGCTCTCACTTTCCTGCTATCATTGTAAGATCGTATGCATTGTTAAGTGGCGAACCTAAACCTGTCCTTCCTATTTGGGCTGTAATGAGTAAGACGGTATACAATGTTTGGCGCCGAACCTAGCACCTTTTTTTCCTGTTGGGGTGTAATGGGTAAAATGGTATAAATTGTTTGGAACCGAACCTAAACCTATTCTTCCTATTGGGGTGTAATGGGTAAAATGATATAAATTGTTTGGAACCGAACCTAAACCTATTCTTCCTATTGGGGTGTTATGGGTAAAATGGTATAAATTGTTTGGAACCGAACCTAAACCTATTCTTCCTATTGGGGTGTTATGGGTAAAATGGTATAAAGTGTTTGGAACCGAACCTAAACCTATTCTTCCTATTGGGGTGTTATGGGTAAAATGGTATAAATTGTTTGGAACCGAACCTAAACCTATTCTTCCTATTAGGGTGTAATGAATCTATTCTAAAAACCAAAAACAAAAATTGTGCAGGTAAACAATTTTGGACCCACATGATAGCGCGACATCAATATATTCATGTCAAGTGTTTATCTGAACTTCACAAGTAGATGAGATAAAAACTCATTCAAATTATTGAATAATTTATTCTGTTTTACAACAAAAACAAAACCATTACGAAGACTTCCGATAGTTAACTCTTTTAATAACCAGCTCCATTTACACTATTTGCTAAATCAATTTGCTAAACAAGACGGATGGATGTGTGCAAATAGAGAAGTGTCAGAGTTGTTGTCGAAAACTGTAATAGACGGCCCGCTCATGTTCAATTATGGGATGGAAATCCGCATGCCCAGTAGTTTGGCCTCTTGAGCTCTGAGACTTAATCAGGAAAATAGATGAACACACTCAGAGTCAAGCTACACCACTCAATAAAAAGGTCATAAACCAGTCAAACGTTTGAACTCGAAGGCATATACAATGATGACGTCCATTACCAAACCGTTTTCGTCTTTTTCTCTCACTGTGCACTATTGATTCTAACACACAATCTACAAATGGGGGTGTGAAATTTTTTATATATGTAAACATTGGAGCGAAAAACATATTGTCAGAAGAAAACTAAAACTTTACAAATTACGGACTTTCATATTCGCTATGTTACATATCACGTCTGTCTCCTAGACAGACTGTTGTTACATATCACGTCTGTCCCCTAGACAGACTGTTGTTACATATCACGTCTGTCCTTTAGACAGACTGTTGTTACATATCACGTCTGTCCCCTAAACAGACTGTTGTTACATATCACGTCTGTCCCCTGAACAGACTGTTGTTACATATCACGTCTGTCCCCTAGACAGACTGTTGTTACATATCACGTATGTCCCCTAAACAGACTGTTGTTAATACCACGTCTGTCCTCTAGACAGACTGTTGTTACATATCACGTCTGTCTCCTAAACAGACTGTTGTCACATATCACGTATGTCCCCTAAACAGACTGTTGTTATACGTCACATACATACATTCATACGTACGTACGTACATGCATGCATGCATACATGCATACATACATACATGCATGCATGCATGCATGCATGCATGCATGCATACATACATACATACATACATACATACATACATACATACATACATACATACATACATACATACATACATACATACATACATACATACATACATACATACATACATACATACATACATACATACATACATACATACATACATACATACATACATACATACATACATACATACATACATACATACATACATACATACATACATACATACATACATACATACATACATACATACATACATACATACATACATACATACATACATACATACATACTCTTTTGGTGCATAATAAGCTTTCTGCCTGTCAGCTGATTATCGCTTTCTTTACAGGCAAAACAAGGTAATTTACATAAAATAAATAACTGGCAACTTTGCTGGAAAAAGTGAGAAGTTTTAGTGTTAGTACAGTAGGTACATTTGGCTTTAATCTCTCTGTTAATCTGTTTGTCTGTCCATCAATCGGTCCGTATCTCTATCTTCTCCTAAACTGCTAATATGATAGCTTTTACATATTCTTATTTGAAGAGATCCTTCATGCAGATCAGATGAAAGCTTGGTCTTTATCCTTCATACAGAGGAGGTGAAAGCTTGGTTTTATCGCTCATGCAGATGAGGTGAAAGCTTAGTCTGTATCCTTCATGCAGAGGAGGTGAAAGCTTGGTTTTTATCCTTCATGCAGATAAGGTGAAGGCTTGGTCTTTATCCTTCATGCAGAGGAGGTGAAAGCTTGGTCTTTATCCTTCATGCAGAGGAGGTGAAAGCTTGGTCTTTATCGCTCATGCAGATGAGGTGAAAGCTTGGTCTTTATCCTTCATGCAGAGGAGGTGAAAGCTTGGTCTTTATCCTTCATGCAGAGGAGGTGAAAGCTTGGTCTTTATCCTTCATGCAGATGAGGTTAAAGCTTGGTCTTTATCCTTCATGCAGAGGAGGTGAAAGCTTGGTCTTTATCGCTCATGCAGATGAGGTGAAAGCTTGGTCTTTAGGATATTGTTTTGAATTACTGACCATATTATACACATAAATGATGTTATAAGGGTATTATTAAAGGTCTTTTCTTCAAAAATATCACCATGATCATGGAGATTAGTTAAGTGACTTGAATATTGTCCAATCATCGTAGTTGTACCGTTAAAGACATAGTCATTCATCGCCTCAAATGAGGCCGTCCTCGTAAGAGAAACAAGAAAGCAATAGATCTTGACCTCATGCAAAACCGTCTTTTAAATGGGTATAAATTGCCTAATGAAAATAGTACATGTGTTGCCCACATGGTGACCATGTGCAAGAGGGAGATAATTTTAGCTGAACCCTTACTTGGCATTCCTGGGAAGGGGTTTTAAGTAAAATGTATATAAAATTAAATTTAAATAATATTGTTGAACATTTCTTCCAACTTTTACACATGCAGGTGATAGATGGAAATATAATATATGTACTGAACTAAACCCCTGCTTTACTGTTATACTGGGGTGTAGCGGGTCTAAAATGATTTTTAAAACTTTGGAGATTTAAAATTGTTAACTTTTAATAACATTTTCTCTCCTAAAACATGTTTCATTTGTGGTCTTATTCTATGCATACATATATTATTCATCCTCGGAAAAAGTTCACCCTACAGTGTACATGGCTTTTTGTTTTTACTTAGCGAAAAAAAAATTAATATATAAATAACTGGGGTTGATTAGGTGTAATAAAGCAGGACACAAATGAGGATATACAAGCTATGGATATTAGGAAGGAGGCTCGGTGTGCAAATATTGTGCAGTACTTTATGAATGTGTGTTACTGTGTAACGGGGGGGGGGGGGGGTACCTATTAACCGGAGAAAACATGAACACTTTCCAACACAGTATTTATAATTTATCTGGCAATGTAATCAAACAATTTGCATAAATTGCATACCGTATTACACACATCTTTGTCATTGTTTCTTGGTTATAGTTTCTTGTTCTCAAGAGCGCGCTTATAAACTCACGTTATTGGTAGACTCTAAGTATACAAAGTTACCTGGTAGGAATAGGAAGACCTCGTCAGATACGATATAACAATATACTATTCCGCCTATTGAATAGGAAGCCCTGGTCAGATACGATATAAAAATATACTATTCCACCTATTGAATAGGAAGCCCTCGTCAGATACGATATAACAATATACTATTCCACCTATTGAATAGGAAGACCTCGTCAGATACGATATAAAAATATTCTATTCCACCTATTGAATAGGAAGACCTCGTCACATACGATATAAAAATATACTATTCCACCTATTGAATAGGAAGACCTCGTCACATACGATATAAAAATATACTATTCCACCTATTGAATAGGAAGACCTCGTCACATACGATATAAAAATATACTATTCCACCTATTGAGTAGGCCAACTCCCAAGGCTAATAAACAGGATAACCTCAGACTTATCAGGTGGTGAATGCTTAGGGGTAAGGTTTTCGCGTCTGAAAAAAAAAATAAAAAAAATAAGGAAGATTCACAAGATATATTTGATCAGTAAATTTATCATCTAAGCGTTCACTCAATTATAATTAGGATATCTTAATTACAGCAGGAAAGAAAAGCGGATGACAGCGCAAAGTGTCGAATAACGTCATCCATGGTAGTAAAATGTTCCATTCAATAAGACGCTGATAATATCAGATTCTTAGAATCACCTTAGTCTGTAAAAATCACTAGTATTAATTGATACACCACCTCGAATTAACAGGAATCTCGAACTGCATTAAAGGACCGGTCATCAAGCTGTCTGCATCGTCCGTGTTACTGACTTTCTGTACCGGTCATCAAGCTGTCTGCATCGTCCGTGTTATTGACTTTCTGTACAGGTCATCAAGCTGTCTGCATCGTCCGTGTTATTGACTTTCTGTACCGGTCATAAAGCTGTCTGCGTCGTCCGTGTTATTGACTTTCTATCAGCCTAATACGGACAAGCTACTCTAGTTTTCAAGTCGCAACTTTCGGCTGTAGAAACAATCACTGTTGTGAATCATGTGAAAAGAATGTAGCTATATGTTCATCCACGGATTCATGATAAAATACAATCATTATTGAACTAAATGCTAATAATTACTTATATTTCAATTAATGTAAGTAAATATAATCAGTAGATTGGAATAAAACATTCTTCATACAGTCTGTTTTAGAAAGGGTAATGTAAGTGATTAGGAAAACTATACTGTTTTATTAGTTGATACTGGCTACCAAATATGTTATGGTCCCTGCTCTACTCTACGACATCATCCTTAGTGCGTCCGAAAAGAAAAATACTATGCACATACATTAGTCTACATTGATTGGCAACTGTTGCAAGCGCACGAGGTCAATGAAAATGCCTATTTCGAGAAAAGTGTTGTGTTTCATATTCCATGACTGGCTCTTAAACATGACGTTTCAAATGTAATTCCGACTTCTAAATAATCCTGGTTAGCCATTGCAGAGAACACCTTTCCGTTTCTGTGTTGATGACCAGCATAAAAAGCGTATGCAAATAATATAATGTGTTTTTTTTTATTATGTTGCTAGTGGATACCTAAATATGAGTGATAGAATGCAATAGTGTTGATGAGAACGAAGTCTAATGATAATGTCACAGGATGAAGCCGGGTTGGGACTGGATTAGTGAAGACACCGAAAGCAACTGCGTTAATAAGATGTTTATTTATAAACGCAATTTAAAGATGAACAAATCTGACACCATTATAACAAAAAGATAAGGAAAATTATAAAGTTCCTAACATGGAACTATCAACAACAAGTAACTCAACGAGAAAAATCAAAGATGGATTTAACAAATGGAATTTTAAACAAACGTGAATAGCATCCTATCACCAATCGACAAACAAGAGTATATGATTTACACCCCAATATAAACAAGGTCTTATTAAGTACCAAGGGTGACCAAAGCATGTGATTTATGCACTTATCAATAGAATACTCATTTATCCATCAATCTGTTAACTCGTCAATTTATCAATTTAACAAGCGATGTTGGAATATGAATTTATGAATCCGTCGTTCATATAACGATATTGAAATGGGGATGTATGAAATTATGAATATGTCGTTCATATAACGATATTGAAATGGGGATGTATGAAATTATGAATCTATCACACATATAGCGATATTGAAATGGGAATGAATGTAATTTTGCACAGATAGCAATATTGAGATAAAAATCAAATGGAACACGCAATAAATATAACTATCGTGGCGTCCGTTTGACTACCAAGATGTATCTACGGTTCCACTCGCTCTAGTCCATGGTCAAGGAGCCACCACGCATGGTCCACCCCTCCCAGTCTGTTGAAGGGTCCCTCGAGAGCCTTCACATTAACACAGACCCGTCGATCGAGAAGCCCTGGTCCCTCGCATCGAGAAAACCAGTACACTCTTCCGAAACAACGTCACCAGACACAGCGTACACGTCACACGAAACCACACAGAGTTCTGTGACTTCACACACCACCAAACCATACACATGGAACAGCTAAAAGTATAACAACTAAACCGTGTAGTACATATGACACGGTTAGTACTTTTGTATTGATATATGTTGCGCATGCGCGCACATGAATTACGCCTCGTTACACATTACATTAATCATTCAATGCATGCCGCGTATAATTAAATAATACCCGTCTGTTCAGTTACAACAAATAGCTAACTTGAACCAGCCTATAGGATTTCTAATATCATGGCGTTGTATGACCTAGGTATTGACTCTCTGTAGAATTTAGAATAAATTCTAAAACATCTAATATATGAAACAATTATGTCATATAAAACGAATAGTGATAAAGAATACAATCTTAAATTTCACATACCTCTACAGCTGAAGTTTTGCTCCCGTAAAGAGGTAAGCTTTCTGACAAGACTCATCGTAGTGTAATTTGTTTATAGAGAATTCGCTCTATATGTACTCTAGCTGTGACAGATATGCGCAGCAGCTAGGTACGCGAGTTTTCACTGCAGGCAATTTGCACGTGCAGCATGGGGTGAATCGCGCTCAGTATTTCAAAATAACTAGAGCCGAAAAAAATAAACAACCCCCGAGTAACGCTCTAGTCGGAAACGAAACCCGAATACATTTTTGATCACATATACACATTGATATAAACCATACAATTCCGTGACAATACCTCCCCCCTTAAAAAAAAAAGTGGAAGCACTTTTAGAAAATCACGGAATTTTGCAAAAATACAAACTGAAACGTATTATTTACATTACCAGAATATCATGGTAGGAAAAAAAAAACTGCAAATCACACTCTGCTTAAATAATCGGCCCCTACATTTTCCGATCCTCTGATTGCTTCGATCCGGAAACGATATGGCTGCAGAGTCAATGCCCAACGCATCAATCTTGCGTTGGCAACTTTTGCCTTGTTCAAATATATGAGAGGCTGATGGTCCGTTTCAAGGACAAATTCCCTTCCGAAAAGGTACGTGTGGAATTTACCTACACCCCACACCAGTGCCAAGCACTCCTTTTCGATCACGGAGTAGTTTTGCTCCCTAGGCAGCAATTTCCTACTAGCATAAGCTATGGGTAACTTTACCCCGTCTTGCTCCTGTAGCAAAACTGCTCCTAAGCCCGTGTCGGATGCATCAGTTCTCAATATGAACGATCTATTTAATTCTGGCAACTTTAGGATCGGTGCACTGATCAATCTTGCCTTAAGGGCGTTAAAAGCTTTCTCTTGGCATAAACCCCAAGAAACTTTATTTGGCTGCCCTTTCCTAGTCAAATCCGTCAATGGACTAGCTATAGCGGCGAAATTTGGAACGAACTTCCTATAAAAACCTATCAATCCAAGAAACGATCGTATCTGTTTCTTGGTTTCTGGCCTAGGAGCGTCTTTAATCGCGTCAATTTTATCAGGGTGGGGTTTTAACTGCCCTGACCCACTTACTAGATGGCCCAAGCATTCCAAGTTAGAATATGATATGCTACACTTGGAGGGTCTCGCTGTGAGATTTGCCTTGCGGAGTCTGTCAAACAGATCGACTAATGCCCTAACATGCTCTTCCCAGGTATGTGTATATACTAGAATATCGTCGACAAAACTATCTACGTTGTTCGTGCCTTTCAACAATTTTCGCACAAGACGCACGCACGACGCACCGGCGTTAACCAAACCAAAAGGCATAACCTTAAACTGGAAAAGACCTTTAGGGGTCGCGAATGCCGTTAATACGCGAGCATTTTCAGCGATGGGCACCTGCCAATAACCTTTTGTTAGATCTAATTTAGAAATGTACTGGTGCCCTGCCAATTTTGAAAACAAGCCCTCCATGTCTGGCATCGGTTCAGCATCAAACACGGTGACTTTATTTAGTTGTCGAAAGTCTATACAAAATCGATTAGTTCCGTCTTTCTTTCTAACCAATACCACGGGGGAAGAATAGGGGGAGTTTGAGGGTTCAATCACTCCCAGGTCTAACATTTTACCTACTTCCTCATCGATTGTCTCCCGTGCGTTAAAGGGTATTGGATATCCCTTTATTCTGATTGGCTCCGAGGTATTCAAGTTTATTTCGTGCGTTATTAATCCAGTATTACCTGGTCGATCTGTAAATACGTCTGGGTACTTACTTAAAATTTCCCTGACTTGCTGACGCTGACCTTCAGGTAATTCCGGGCACACGCTGACCATATCTATTCCCTCATTTCCTACAACCATGGGGTACTCGAGGGGAATTTCTGTGTTGGGGTCACTCGACTCGTCTTCTATGGCCGCAATACATACGACGTTCAAAACGCCCTTTTCAACAGTTTTATGGCATAAATCACACGAACGACAGAATCGTGCTACGTCACTATTTACGCCTGGCCAATAAAATTCTCTTAACACTTTGTCAGTCGTCCTCTTCCTACTCAAGTGACCTGTACTACCGAACTCGTGCGCTACTCTAAGTATACGGGACCTGAATTTCTGGGGGACAACCAGTTGGAAACACTTTCTACCATCCAACGTGGTAAATTGCCTGTACATTAAACCTTCCCTACGTATAAACTTCAAACTTGAACCGCCCTTACAATGTTTCGCGGTACCGGATACGATCCTCTCCGCGGTCGCGCTCAAGGACGCGTCATGCCCTTGCTCACGCGTAAATTCATCGCGCGAGATATCGGTCACGGCTTCCGGAAGTTTCAACTTACGTAATGGTGTTTTCTTCGCCTGCGCCTGCGCCCTAGTTTCAGCCGTTTGTACAACGGGAAACCGGAAATCAGAGAGAGTTGGGAGTCTGGATCCCTCGACATTTCCGATAGTTAGGTCGTATATGTGGTTTTCCATACACAGAGCTTCTACGGTTCCGGTCAGAAAAGGCGTCTCGATTTCTATTCTCGCGACGGGAACGCGATCAATCGTTTGATCTAATAACATGCACGGGGATTTCCAACCAAGCATTTGGTCATCCCTAACGAGGCTCCGCTTTACTACGACGCCCGTGCACCCGGTATCGCGTAAGACCGTGACTTCTTGACCGTTGGCGGTACCAGTAGCAGTCGGTACCCTCGCCTCGGGAAAAAGACAAGTGCCGATCGACTGAATAACATCATGACCGATCTGTGCACGCGCTGCGGACTCGTATACCTTATTCGCGTTATTAGATGCCGAATTATCACGCGGAAAATCATCGCGCTTACCGCCCCCTGACCATGCTCTGCTTTCGATAGCAACCGCGACCCTCTGGACAAACCCCTTCCTTTTTGGACAATCGGGCGTGATGTGACCCCATTCCTTACAGGTAAAACATTGTCTATCCCTACGATTCGTACCCTTCCCAGATTGAAAGTTTCCACCTTTATGTGTACCAAGTTTCTCGGGTTCTCTGGGTCTCTGATCTTTTCCTTGATTACCTCCCTTGTTATCCCTTGAGATCACATTCTGGGTACCTCCCCGAGCTTCGGCGAAATAGTCTGCCTGAGTAGCCATATCTGAGATATTATTGAAGGACTTTTCCCTCAGGAACAAGTACAATTCCCTACCACAAGTGTTTAACAGCTGGTCCCTAAGTAGAAAATCGGTAAGACCCTCAAACGTTTTTTGGATCTTACCACATTCAACCCAACGCTGGAAATAATTCCCCGTCCTACTGGCGAACTGGGTGAATGTCTCGCCTTTCTCGGGTTTACTATATTTAAATTTTTTGCGGAACCCTTGTTCTGTCAACTCGTATCTCTTAAGGAGTGCCTCTCTTAACGCGTCATAGTTCAATGCCTCGTCCACGGGTAGACGCGAATATACATCTAGCGCTTTACCTTTAAGTAACGCGCTGAGATGGAGCGACCAATCATCTTTTTTCCACTTTTGGATGGTAGCATATCGCTCAAACCTATGTAAATAACTATCTAAGTTATCTTTGTCATCTTCGAAAGGGGGTAATTTAGGGCCTCTTAACTTTGATTCTTGTTGACCATCTTTCTTAGCCTCTAATAATTCAAATTTCCTTCTATGTTCTTTCTCCATATTCCTGTCTTCTAACTCTATGGTTTCTAACTTTGCTTGTTTCTCAAGTTCTCTTACCTGCTCTATTCTTTCCCTTTCTGCTTCCCTTTCCCAACCAATCCTTTCCTTCTCTGCCTGTTTCTCTAACTCTATCTTCTCCTTCTCAAATTCCATCTTCTCCCTTTTAAATGCTATCTTTCTTTCCTCGGCTTGCTTGTCTAATTCTAACTTTTCCTTCTCCGCTTGCTTCTCTAATTCTATCTTCTCCTTCTCATATTCCCTTCTTTCCCTATCAGCCTGCTTCTCCAGTTCTAACTTTTCCCTTTCTATATCTCTCTCCTTTAATCTTTGATCCCTTTCCCGAGACTGCTCCTCCTGAACGAATTTTCTAAGGGCCTCCCCCTCATACCCAAACTGTTTACCCAACTCCACTAGATCTTTGAGTGACGACATGATAAATACTGTTGATAAGATCACCAATCCTAAGTGCACTATCATATAACACATACAATTTTTAGGACTACACGAACCAACCGTATATCCCTTCTCCAAATATATGCAATATGTATATATGACAAACAAATGGTAAATAAAACAAAATATGAGTGAGGTATTCACTCACCCGCCTGAATTAGTTCTTGTCAGGAAGGTCACAATCTGAAATAAATAACTAAAAAAAATCTTACCGGAGTCAAGACCTATGCAAACTAACGTCCGTGTTCCCACTAATCCAATGATCCCACTTCTGACACCATTTGTCACAGGATGAAGCCGGGTTGGGACTGGATTAGTGAAGACACCGAAAGCAACTGCGTTAATAAGATGTTTATTTATAAACGCAATTTAAAAATGAACAAATCTGACACCATTATAACAAAAAGATAAGGAAAATTATAAAGTTCCTAACATGGAACTATCAACAACAAGTAACTCAACGAGAAAAATCAAAGATGGATTTAACAAATGGAATTTTAAACAAACGTGAATAGCATCCTATCACCAATCGACAAACAAGAGTATATGATTTACACCCCAATATAAACAAGGTCTTATTAAGTACCAAGGGTGACCAAAGCATGTGATTTATGCACTTATCAATAGAATACTCATTTATCCATCAATCTGTTAACTCGTCAATTTATCAATTTAACAAGCGATGTTGGAATATGAATTTATGAATCCGTCGTTCATATAACGATATTGAAATGGGGATGTATGAAATTATGAATATGTCGTTCATATAACGATATTGAAATGGGGATGTATGAAATTATGAATCTATCACACATATAGCGATATTGAAATGGGAATGAATGTAATTTTGCACAGATAGCAATATTGAGATAAAAATCAAATGGAACACGCAATAAATA
This sequence comes from Margaritifera margaritifera, assembly GCA_029931535.1. NCBI lineage: Eukaryota > Metazoa > Mollusca > Bivalvia > Unionida > Margaritiferidae > Margaritifera > Margaritifera margaritifera. Next base: position 764,348 of record JAQPZY010001464.1, read on the forward strand.
TAACTATCGTGGCGTCCGTTTGACTACCAAGATGTATCTACGGTTCCACTCGCTCTAGTCCATGGTCAAGGAGCCACCACGCATGGTCCACCCCTCCCAGTCTGTTGAAGGGTCCCTCGAGAGCCTTCACATTAACACAGACCCGTCGATCGAGAAGCCCTGGTCCCTCGCATCGAGAAAACCAGTACACTCTTCCGAAACAACGTCACCAGACACAGCGTACACGTCACACGAAACCACACAGAGTTCTGTGACTTCACACACCACCAAACCATACATATGGAACAGCTAAAAGTATAACAACTAAACCGTGTAGTACATATGACACGGTTAGTACTTTTGTATTGATATATGTTGCGCATGCGCGCACATGAATTACGCCTCGTTACACATTACATTAATCATTCAATGCATGCCGCGTATAATTAAATAATACCCGTCTGTTCAGTTACAACAAATAGCTAACTTGAACCAGCCTATAGGATTTCTAATATCATGGCGTTGTATGACCTAGGTATTGACTCTCTGTAGAATTTAGAATAAATTCTAAAACATCTAATATATGAAACAATTATGTCATATAAAACGAATAGTGATAAAGAATACAATCTTAAATTTCACATACCTCTACAGCTGAAGTTTTGCTCCCGTAAAGAGGTAAGCTTTCTGACAAGACTCATCGTAGTGTAATTTGTTTATAGAGAATTCGCTCTATATGTACTCTAGCTGTGACAGATATGCGCAGCAGCTAGGTACGTGAGTTTTCACTGCAGGCAATTTGCACGTGCAGCATGGGGTGAATCGCGCTCAGTATTTCAAAATAACTAGAGCCGAAAAAAATAAACAACCCCCGAGTAACGCTCTAGTCGGAAACGAAACCCGAATACATTTTTGATCACATATACACATTGATATAAACCATACAATTCCGTGACAGATAATACATGGATGATGATATGTGTCCAGGCACGAAGAAGGCGTGATAAAAAAAAAACATTAATTGAAATTGTATAGGTTTTAAAAGTGGGGTGTATTTTTTATCATGGCACAACTAAATTATTGTTGAACAGTGTTTAGAGCATGCATGAATTTGTGGGCAAAACATTGCTTTAGAGGAGGGAAATATTTAAATTTAGCAACGAAGGGGTCTTGCGTCTACTTATGGGTACAGAGAGAACCCTACAGTATAAACAGATGCTAAGACTGTGTCCATTGTGAAGTAAAGTCCTAAAGATGCATTGACTCGTAAATAATGGTAAATTTAGATAACTTTGTTGCATAATGTTGTTGCTCTGATGATGAATAATGAGTGATAATTTGTAACGCTGTACACGAGAGTCAAGAACATAGAAATATGGGGTGGGGGTGGTGTGTATGTGTGTGTGGGGAATACGGGGGATACCTGTATCTGATAAGTTTATATACAAATGATCTAGAATGTTCCCAATATATTGATATTTACGCATGGGCATCACAATATAAAGTTGTCAGTTGCCAGTATGGCTATCTATAAACTGACCAAATATACTTGACCAAAGGGTTGACAACGCAAGGTTTACAGCACATTCACATTCAGTCTCAGTAATGGCATGAATATCAAGCCTGTTCTTGCTAAAATTATGTTATTGAGCCAACCAAAAGAACTATATAAACACATAGAGTGGTTATAATCTAAGTCCTATACACGAAAATAGGGCCTCTTTTTCAAAATCATCATGTCATAAAGTATAGTTAAAACTATTTTTTATTTTAATTAACAAATTGAACTGGACGATCTAGGTGGAATTCGGTGATAGGACATTTTAAATCCTTATATCACTTTTAAATGTGTTCAGTTAAAAATGCAGCTTTACGCGGTAATGTTACTGAGAGAATTGCCGGCACACATCTACTGTCTACGATTCACAAAAGTGATGTTTCCATAAGGTATCAGCGGCGGGCATAAACCCAGAGCAAGTTATTTGTACAAGTCTAATTGCCATGACCGAGACAAGAATATTCTTGTTTGAATGATTTGACGCGCAGTCAAGATTTAGTATCTGATGGAGGTTGCATAAAATATTAAAGGTTCCGTTCTTATTAAAATCAAGCAACAATATGTTCATAGAAATTGATTCGATTGACATATCGAGCTCTGCCATCAGGTTTACAGGGATTGGTGTTTTTCATTTCCTAAGACTAGCTTCTATTTCGTGACTGGTTTGCCAGATGTCCACCTCTGATTCAGTACTACCATGAAAGGAAACCATTCATCGTTCAGTCATTTTTTCTCCTTTTTTGAAAGATAAATTTTACGTTTTCTTTTCACTATCAGTGTCGCAATAAAATAAAATAAATGTTTTGCTTTTCAACACTAATGTCAGTGGCATCCATTAGTTAACTGATGCATGTAGAATGTCATACCTACAGTTAAGTAGAGACATGATTAGTAGAGACCTGTGTTTTAGAGTTTTTCCTTCAAAAGATCTTTCGACCAAGAAATTTGGTTTCATTCTAGCTTTTCCAACCAAGCATCTAAAGCAATGTACTTTGATAATCCTGTGCATTTTATTGTTGTAACTCTATGCATGAGAGAATTGCTATCAGACAAATTTATCATTCTGAGTACAAACTCATGCACACAAGTTTTATAACGTCCTGGTCAGTACTGGAGATAATAAATATCTGAGTTAGAGTATAAACTGGAATTTTCTTCCCAGCCAATCAAACCTAACAAGACAAAAGTCCAGTCCTTAGCCAATCAAACCTAACAAGACAAAAGTCCAGTCCTTTGCGATTATATGAGTTTAACATGCTCTATCTCAAGTTTGCGGCCTGCGCCCGATATCCAGCAAGACCAGCTCTATCCTAAAATCAACTCTCTCTCTCTCTCTCTCTCTCTCTCTCTCTCTCTCTCTCTCTCTCTCTCTCTCTCTCTCTCGCACACATACACACATACACGCACACACACTCACGCACGCATGTACAATACGTTCCAACCGATTACATTTCACTTTTTGGAGCCCCTCTGTATGCATGGAATTTATATCGACACATGGTTGTTATTTGATGTGTAATATTGATTATTATTTCAATTTTACTGATAGAATGCTGTACACCTACCCATACACTATTAAACACATACATAAACTCAAGGGGAGACTATACAGAGTCATATGTAAGCTTAATCCATTGTCAAACATACAAGAGTCCAAATAGTTTCCTAAGATCTATTAAAATAAAGCAAACAAAAAATACACCGCAAGAGAAAACCAGAAACAAATAAGCAAGAAATAAATAAATAAGAAACGCTTTAAGTATTCTTTTGAAAGTAATAGCAATATTGGCATATTTAGCACCCTGTATTCGAGCTTTTGTCAACCTGCCAAACAAAGTGCTGCAATAATTAAAAGTTGACGATGTGCATATCGATCTACGTTTTATTCAGCAAAATCCCATTTGGAATGAATACTATCCGATCAGAAACTGCTGGGAATGAATACTATCCGATCAGAAACCGCTGGGAATGAATACTATCTTATCATAAATTGGTAAAGGTTAAAGCTTAGGTGGAGGATTCTATTGCGCGCAGTGAGGTAACATATAATTAGATGATTTTGGCGTTGACACATGAAACTCGTGATCATTCAAAAAACCATAAGATGTGATTAGTTCAGTCGTTTCCATATTGCTGGTACAAGTACGTGTGTACACATGAAATAAGTAAATTCTGAATCAGTAATTTAAATCCTAGAAAAACTGTACGTGCTTTTATGTAAATATTGTCTCTTCCATGTGGCTTTTGAACTCGCCTTTGTTTTATTATCGAAAAAGTACAGTACTAGTGACAAGGTAGTAGTGGTGACAAGGTAGTAGTAGTGACAAGGTAGTAGTAGCAGCAGTGGTAATATCAGGGTTAGTGATAGTGATGATAGTGGTGGAGACAGTGAATATCGTGTAGTGGTGAAGTATCCCTATGCATCATGCATCAAAAATAGTGGCAATTTTAAAATTGTAAAGTTTCTTCTCTTCTTGATGTAAAAGTAAAAATAATTACAGAAACAAGTAAGTCAATTGGCAAAATCGTCTTCAGGACTGTAAACTCAGATTCACTCAATTTTAACTTTTCTTTTGAATTTGTATTCCAATAATACTCTCAGAATACGGAGTGTAATTCTTAAACATGCATAACATTTTAAGCGATTGACATGCAATCTATAAATACAAATGCCGCGAATAATTTGACAAAAATATGCATTCCGATATTTCCATTTGAAATTTGTCCCCTCAGAAAATTTCAAATAATAGGTCACACTCGAGTTTATAAAATCAGTCAAGTGTTTTACTGATTAAATTACAGCATGTATTTTCGTATACAAGAACGTTTTTACTATCCTCCGATCTACATATCTCGCAACGTAAACAATCCGTTAATGGGATTATATTGTGCCCATTTATATATCCGAAATAACCCGAACCAAATTAGGTTGGGACAAAAATATTTGTTAGCTTATGGCCCAGTTTACACATCAGAAAAAGTCTGACTCTTACTTTCGTACGGACCTTATTAGATATGCAAATGCATTTTGGTCATTGGTCCGGACCAGCGTCACAAGCCACGGGCGACAATCCGCTACGTTCCTTTATCACCAGTGGCTACCTGTGCTAATATTTCCTTGTTTTTCGTGAGTACGCATAAACAAAATACGTCATCAACAACACAATGTAAAAATCTCCTACACATCAGTGAAAGTGCACGTTATATCAATCGATAGGTGACTCTGCTTGGAAGAGAATCTACGACTGGCTCATTCAAACAACGTGAAAGGTCATGTTGGGTCACGATGGGGAGAAAACCTTACTCCCGCTCGCAGTGATTGGTTAAGCAGGTTTATGCATATTCATGAGAAAAGAGGAAATATCCGCACAGACGGTCACGGGTGATAAAGAGGCGTATCGGATTATCGCCCGAGGCTTGCGACTATGCCCTAGGACCTGCAAAGGGAATAGCAGCAAATCTAGAAATTTTGTTCGGACTAAATTTTATTTAAGACTCCACTCTGTAGTAAATGTAAAAGTGATCTCTGTATTATGGTAGTTTGGTCGAAACTCAATTTATTATATGTAAACAGTACGGATGACCCACACGGTGCGGGACCACAATTTAGCTTGGGGGCGCTCAACAGATATTACGTACTTCTGAGAGAGTGATAGGGGTAAGGTGAAGTTGTTTGAATTTGCAACATGCACAATGAAGAGAATGTTGGCATACCTCTATGCTACTTTCATGCACTGTGTGGCTGAAATTTCTTTACATATTGTACTTGTGGAAATTGGACATGATCTAAGCACACAGCAGATAGAAATGGCCCCTCCAAAGTACTCGAAAAATCAGCCTGAATTAGTCAAAAGTACACTATTTTCAGCAGTTATTAAATAGGAAAACGAATTTTGCCAGAGTAGGCAATACCAGCCTCTGAAAGTACAATGAATGAATTACAAAATATATAAAAAGTAAAAATAGTTATCGGCTCTTTTTTTAATTTACCTTTGAAGTCCAGGAAGTGAAAAGGACCAAACTAAGCTAGCAGTTTTTTGAGAGGTGCGCATCTTAAGTAAGACCAAGCTGTATACTCTATAACCCAATTGCACCCATCAATCATAGACCAAAATACAGGGAAATAAAAGTACCTTTAACAATACCTAAGATATACAAGGTCTTTTATAAATAGCTAGGACAACCAGTGAGGAAAACCTGGGTAATTCTTTTTCTTTAAAAATCTAACCCTATACAAAATACGAAACTGAGGATCGCTACCTTGCCAAATTATTTGATTCGGACCTAATTTGGCTTGGATATTTTGTTGTTGTTTTTTTTTTTTATGTTAACAGGCCAAGTTAGTAAGCTAAATTTTGGTTCCGCACCGTATGCGTTAACACTACTGTTGACATGTAATTAATTTGGTACGGACCAAAATATAATAATAAAACAAAATGTCTACACACATCTACTGCAGCCAGCTGCATAAAAAAGGTCGAAACCCAATCGAAATTTCTGGTACTAACCCTTGTGCAGGTCCCAAGAGAAGCGGACAAAATTGAACGGTCCGGACGAAATGTGTTTACATTTTGAATTAGATCCTTTCCTAAATATGGACCAAGGTTAGGACCAGGCGTTTTCGGAAATGCAAAGCGGGCAAATAAATCTATCAGTCGACAGTGTCGTCTGTGCCCATGTTTGCAAAAACATTTTAAAAAATGTATCTATTCAGGGAGAAGTGACTTCTTTGATGCAGAGAAAATACAGATATTTTTAGTAAAGTCATGTTAAATGTTCTATATTTTGAAAGAGGTCTACGAGGCAGGAAGATGTTTTAATAGATCGATGTATACATTATGTATTATAATAACCCGGTCACTAGTCACCCCTATCCCAATACGGAGCGATGCATTGCGGATTCCCATATAACTGTTATTTTTTTTGTAAATTTTTTTTTACATTTGTTAAGTATTTTGCTAAAACTGAAAATTGAAGAGGGGTAGATAAAAGTCAGGGTCATCAATTTGTTTTTTTTACAGTTTTAGAGTTGTACAGTCTCTCGGTGTTGTGAACAAACGCTGTATCGCAATTCACAAATTTGTATAAGTTTACATACATACAAATTATATTAATGAGAAGATTATCTTTACGAAACGATTGACAAAGGCTTCAAGGTATATTAGGATAACCCGGGTGGATCGGTTGTTAGCATAAAGTGCCCAACGGAAGAGTGATTGTTTGACGCTTGAATCCTACCCAGACTGGGTCTAGTGGACCTGGTGTTGTCTCTGGGCAAGGCACTTCACTCCTATTGCCTCGGCAACATACAGCCTTCTGTGTGTTGATGTGTTGTTAAACAACGACTAATCAATTAAGCCAGATCATCCTGTGTGTTTGTTTCCTCCCATTTGTTGATCCATACAGCTGAATACTTCCATAGAAAACTAATTATCTTGGACTTGTTTTTTCTTTTAATGGTAAGTTTTCTAACACACATCAGACTCTAACAGGTAAAGAAATACAGGCACTTACCATTTTGAATTGACATGTGAAAAATCTTACAGTGAAATCAAGAGAATGTATGGAGTTTTTTTTATACAAACATTGCGCCAATCCTTTCATACACCTCTGACGTTTAGAGATTTCATAGTGTTAGTGCGTTTGAGCGCGTACTAATTAGGTTTATGAAATAGTTTTGAATGTAAAAATGTCAGCATCAAATGCTATTATGTATGGAAAACTTTATCTTTTGTCAATGAAATTAAAAACATTTGCACATATTGTAAAATATTGGTTCAAAATTAGAAGTAATGAGAATATAATATTAACTACACTCTATAGAGTATGGTATGAAATATCACAAAATAATGTCTTATCGGCCTTCATTGTTGAAACGCTGTTGAAATATTCATGTTTTTAAGATGTATGTAAATATCTTGATTCAGTGGATGTTAAAATATTCATTCGTGTTTTCAAACAAAGATTAAAAGATGTACATACCTCTGATGGGAATCAAAATATATTATATCCATCTAAACTATTGTTTTATAAATGCATCGAAACCAATTTTGGATATGAAAATTACCTTGAACTTTTGATGAATATTAAACATAGAAGATCACTGACAACCCTAAGGGTCTCGACTAACTTACTGAGAGTTACGATTGGTAGATTTGGCTGTATCCGGATAGATAGAAACCTTGGAATATGTGTATTGTGTGCTAAGACTCTAGGTCATAAAAAATACGTAACAGAAAGAAAGTGAAACCAAAAATGACAGTAAGTAAAACAAGCAATTTATTTCTAGACAAATAAAATGAAAATTCAAAAAGACACTTACAATATTGTGAATTAAAATCAGGTTAATCCAATAATCCTAAGTGTCCTAATCATAAGTACTAAATATAGAATGTTCCGAATGAATTCCAGCAGCCTTGAATGTCCTGATGTGCCAGTATGCTTGAATGTCCTGATGTGCCAGTAGTCTTGAATTTCTGATATGCCTTAATGATGTAATCCAGAATATCTTTGAATGAATCCACAAAAATCCCAAAGTCATGTATCAATCCAAAATGAGAATGAGCACTTTAGTAATCCAATGAATATTTTAAATAAATAATTCCTCTCTCTGAATTTGCTCTGATTTCAAAACACAGCTGTAAACATCTGATTATTAAAATGATTCTTCATAGACTGACCATTAGAACAAGAATGAATCAATGACAAATATCAGTAATTCTAGTGGAAAAAAACAATCTAATTGTAAACAAAAGAAACCCTGATCTCGAATTCTAAGTAAACAACTTGTTTACATCCTACAATCAAGGACAAGGTTAAATATGTAAACATTATACATAACATGTGTGACCATAATGAAGTTGAAAACGAATATCACCTTTTTACTGGTTTGTTGTACGCATATCTTGTTTGTAAAATCCCTCATTGAAAAATATTATTGGAAACACCCTTCTTTGATAAAACGTGTAGAACTGATGAATTGTACTCGTAAGAACATTCTATACAACTTAACAAAATATTTATATTTAACATATGAAATGAGAAAGCAAATTATGTCATCTGAAACCGTCTTCAGCTAGAAGTTTCAATAGTAATTTATGTGAAATTATGTTTCATTATTGAATAATTATTTAAGTATTTCTTCCATATTCGCGATACATTGTGTGTTGTAGTCAATAAGTATGTAATGCTTACGAGTAAACAGAGAATCCCAATCTAACTGTTCATTCCCCTATAAACACAATTCACATTTCCCCTATACACACACATCACATTACCCCTATAAACACACATCACGTTACCCCCACAAACAGACATCACATTACCCTTACAAACACACATCATTTACCCCTATAAACACACATCACATTACTCCCACAAACACACATTAATTACCCCTACGAACACACATCACATTACCCCTACAAACACACATCGCATTACCCCTACAGACACACTTCAATTACCCCTATAAACACATATCACATTACCCCTACAAACATAGATCACATTATCCCTATAAACACACATCACGTTACCCCCACAAACAGACATCACATTACCCTTACAAACACACATCATTTACCCCTATAAACACACATCACATTACTCCCACAAACACACATTAATTACCCCTACGAACACACATCACATTTCCCCTACAAACACACATCGCATTACCCCTACAGACACACTTCAATTACCCCTATAAACACATATCACATTACCCCTACAAACATACATCACATTACCCCTACAAACACACATCACATTACCCCTACAAACAGACATCACATTACCCCTACAAACACACATCATATTACCCCTACAAACACACATCGCATTACCCCTATAAACACACATCGCATTACCCCTACAGACACACTTCAATTACCCCTACAAACACACATCACATTACCCCTACAAACATACATCACATTACCCCTACAAACATACATCACATTACCCCTATAAACACACATCACATTACTCCTACAAACACACATCATTTACCCCTATAAACACACATCACATTACCCATACAAACACACATCACATTACCCCTACAAACACACATCACATTACCCCTACAAACACACATCACATTACCCCTACAAACACACATCGCATTACCCCTACAAACATACATCATTTACCCCTATAAACACACATCACATTACCCATACAAACATACATCACATTACCCATACAAACACACATCACATTACCCCTACAAACACACATCACATTACCCCTACAAACATACATCACATTACCCCTATAAACACACATCACATAACCCCTATAAACACACATCACATTACCCCTACAAACACACATCACATTACCCCTACAAACACACATCACATTACCCCTACAAACACACATCACATTACCCCTACAGACACACTTAAATTACCCCTACAAACACACATCACGTTACCCCTATAAACACACATCACATTACCCCTACAAACACACATCACATTACCCCTACAAACACACATCACATTACCCCTATAAACACACATCACATTACCCCTACAAACACACATCACATTACCCCTACAAACACACATCACATTACCCCTACAAACACACATCACATTACCCCTACAAACACACATCACATTACCCCTATAAACACACATCACATTACCCCTATAAACACACATCACATTACCCCTACAAACACACATCACATTACCCCTACAAACACACATCACATTACCCCTACAAACACACATCACATTACCCCTATAAACACACATCATTTACCCCTACAAACAAACATCACATTACCCCTATAAACACACATCACATTACCCCTACAAACACACATCACATTACCCCTACAAACACACAACAATTACCCCTATAAACACACATCACATTACCACTACAAACACACATCACATTACCCCTACAAACACACATCGCATTACCGCTACAAACACACATCACATTACCTCTATAAACACACATCACATTACCCCTATAAACACACATCATTTACCCCTACAAACAAACATCACATTACCCCTATAAACACACATCACATTACCCCTACAAACACACATCACATTACCCCTACAAACACACATCATTTACCCCTATAAACGCACATCACATTACCCGTATAAACACACATCATTTACCCCTACAAACACACATCATTTACCCCTACAAACACACATCACATTATCCCTACAAAGCAACATCTCATTACCCCTACAAACACACATCACGTTACCCCTATAAACACACATCACATTACCCCTACAAACACACATCACATTACCCCTACAAACACACATTACATTACCCCTATAAACACACATCACATTACCCCTACAAACACACATCACATTACCCCTATAAACACACATCACATTACCCCTACAAACACACATCACATTACCCCTACAAACACACATCACATTACCCCTATAAACACACATCACATTACCCCTACAAACACACATCACATTACCCCTACAAACACACATCACATTACCCCTACAAACACACATCACATTACCCCTACAAACACACATCACATTACCCCTATAAACACAGATCACATTACCCCTACAAACACACAACAATTACACCTATAAACACGCATCACATTACCCCTACAAACACACATCGCATTACCGCTACAAACACACATCACATTACCTCTATAAACACACATCACATTACCCCTATAAACACACATCATTTACCCCTACAAACAAACATCACATTACCCCTATAAACACACATCACATTACCCCTACAAACACACATCACATTACCCCTACAAACACACATCATTTACCCCTATAAACGCACATCACATTACCCCTAGAAACACACATCATTTACCCCTACAAACACACATCATTTACCCCTACAAACACACATCACATTATCCCTACAAAGCAACATCACATTACCCCTATAAACACACATCACATTACCCATACAGACGCACATTACATTACCCCTAGAAACACATATCACGTTACCCCTATTCAACTGTGGAATTTCACAAAATAGGCGGCTATCTAAAAGAAGAGCATGGAAGAAATTATTCAAGGACGAGTTCTGTTCACAGGAATCAAGTTGTATTTGCCTTGACACTATTGGTAAATAAACAGTTAGTTGCCTACTTATTAAATATGTATGAACATTATCCGAAACAAAGGAACGAAAAGCATATTAAATGTTAAAGTGCATAAACTTACACGTGCATAAAAATCATTTCGATATCATACAACTTAAAATTAAAAAGCTCCAAAATTGTATTTCCACCACAAATTCAAAGAGGAAGGAGCGACCAATATTAGTATACTCCAAATTACCTCATAAAAGTAAGTGTCAATGATTGGTGCACATAATGTCATGTGTCAGGAAAAAGAAATCGTGTCTCCCTAACGCGATCACGTCTCCTTCACGCGATTGTGTTTCACTGTCTCGTTTCGCCCATTTCGAACCCCTCATGAAATTCCTTTCGAGTTATCTCTCTTAATGGGTTCCGAGTATTTATTGAGAAGCATACGACAACGATATATTGTATTTGTATTCCAAATGAGTATGAAATAAATCAAATCTTGGCAAAGAAAGATTCGTTGAACACAAAGAAATCTACGGCAGTTGCAGTTAAGTGCTTTAGAAATTATTTAAGGGAAAGTGATTGACAAGAGAAAGAAAAGTTGTAGAATGTTGATTAAAGATGATTTATTTATTGAAATTTAAGCACTTCTTCAATTATTGCTCTTGAAAACTACGCTTTGAAACAATACACAATTTATTCCCTTGTTATTGGTAGATATGAAGATTGGTTCAACCACGACAAGTCATGTTTTACTCGGGCTTCGCGGAGCAATATATCTATAATGTACTCCAATATTTGGGATCATATCTGAATATGTTTCGCACTAAAAATCAATACATAAATCCAGTTATCGACGAGTTCACCCAAAGGTAAATAAATAAATAAAATTGTATTCATTCAAGTCGCAGCATCCCTCATTCTATCCAAACAAATAACTTGTCGACATTCAAATAGTCCCTTGAATAAATCATATATAAAACAAGGTTTCGGCAGCAGTATAATATTATGCGGATGCTGCTCGGGTCAAAATTGTATATTAATCATGTGTTCCCGAGACGGGGCTCTCAACCCAATTATCATAACATAAAATATACCATTACTTACCATAAGAGCGAACCGTCAATGAAAACAATCGGTACTTGTAGAAGCAGACGACAACCAAAGTCTATTTGAGCCAACTAACCCCTTGCTCCATTGGAATGGTAGGTGCCTACAGAAACAAAGCGCGGATGCGATATTTTCCGTATAATATGGATTTTCCTTTGATGCGGCGTATCGTCTGCTAAGCTGGGAATCGCTTGTAGTAGATTTACAATATTGCAGAAATATTCCGTTCGACGCACCTCCATTCAAACTTGTCTCACGAGATCACAGAAAAGCGCAGTTGTGTGCTGTATGGTCAGAAGTGGGGTTTTCTCAGAATCGTATCGATATCTAGCTGAAATATAAAGTTCACTACTTGCTGTTAGTATTGAGCATTTACATGTATATGGAAAAATCGTGCCTATCTATAGATGCACATTTGCTGTTCTCGGACGGCAAACCGTAAGGAAATTGTACCCTATGTGCATATGGGATATCTTTAATCGAAACCACCTAAACCATCCACCTGGAGAAGGACTGTTGAGAAATCATTTAGCCAAGGGTGGACGAATGTTTCGAATGTTTCTGTATCGACTTTTTCCTGTCCTCAGGAAACACTTACTGCTGTCGAAAGAGCAACGTGAGTACAAGAATATATTTTGTTTGTTTGTTTGTTGGTTGGGTTTTTTTTTTTTTTTTTTTTTTTTTTTTTTTTTTGCATTATCTGTCAGTGTCCCCCGTGTGTATTCAAGTCACTGACTTTTGTGTCAATGAATTATTAAATAATATTTTGATACATTTTAAAGATTAAAAAAAATATTGTTTCTTCAGATTGTGGAATTCAGTTGTTTTGCGGCTTTATGTTGAAAATTATGATAATGTTTCATAAATGAATTAAAGGGATGGATATTTCATTTGATTACAAAGCGTTTTCGTATAAAAGTTGACTTACTGGATGATTCTAAGGTTGATTGAACAAGAAATATAACTTCAAATCTCTCTCTCTCTCTCTCTCTCTCTCTCTCTCTCTCTCTCTGAGGACAATTGCTTGCGTCTATTATTTTTTAGGATTTCCCTCTAATGTATGTGGTTATTGTAATAGGATATGTGTTTGAAATATCCCTATATACATATATATATGTATTGAATACGAGTGCAAGAAAATACTGACAAAGCATATTTTAGAATCTCAATTTTCTTTTATTTCAGAATTGAAGTTGACAGTCTTACTGTAACAAATCATAACGTCAGTGTATATAACATACATGTGCCACTAATCGTAGAATGCCTACGACTTTGATGACAAAATCTATCAACTCCTCAAAACCTGTCCTGCCTAGAATCATGTGATTTAAATATTTGTTGTGTCACGGACAACTGTTGCGATAAATGATTTCATATGTAATTATTTTTAATTTAAGCTTTGTCCCTTTATAAGAAAAATTAAGAATAAATCGCTAAACCACCAAACAAGGTGCTAGAGAGTGTTTGAAACTCTCTTACACAGACAAATGTTTGCACTAATTATGTCATGTTTATGAAGTGCTTTAGTAAGACAGTTTTCTTTTCTTAACATGTAACATCTCTGGCTAAAAAAAAGGGACTTGACAAACATCTATGGCTTAATATTTTAAAAAATTTATTCAATATGTGTTGTGTAGATACATTTAAATCAGACAATACATTTTTTTACATATTCGAATCAATCAATCAAGCAAGCAATCGATCAATCAATCAATCAATCAATCCGTCAATCAATCAATATAGGACATAATAGGAAACGTGTGTTCCAGAGATATGAATAGATTTAGTAGGCAGAATGGTACTTCATATAGAATAGTATTTTATACATTCATTCTGCATTCTATTTTGTAACCCAGGATTTTACTTTAGTCAGTAATAAATTGCTTAAAACATACATCTTTAAGTAACCCAGAAAATAGAATACAGATAATGACAGTCAACACCGCCATTCTCGCATGCATTTTGGCATTATTTTTCAAAGTTCCATATTTATTTTATGACACGCAAGAAAATATAGATTATATATAAGATTTGATTTTTGTCTTGAAACATTTTATAATTTATTAATGGAGGCACGCTTGGGTCATAAATTGCTTCTGCACATAATATGATTTTCTTACCTCCTGGAATTTTCTGGTAATTTATCGCATTACTGCTTTTTGAGAACATGTGTTGTGTAAATGTCACTTGAGTATTGGTTTGATAAGAACTGTAGAAAATGTGTTGATCCCTAAAAGCACACAGAGACTCTCTCTCTCTCTCTCTCTCTCTCTCTCTCTCTCTCTCTCTCTCTCTCTCTCTCTCTCTCTCTCTCTCTCCTACCATGCACAGACTGACTTGCACATATATACATACAGACATATAGACATACATACACACACATATACATAGACGAACCGCTAAAACAAATATATATGAATGCAGGAAGTTTCGTTTGAACAGTATTTATTTGACGTAAATTTGCATGTAAGGTTTTACAGAAAAGAATTATAGGATTAGGACACAAGAATTAAAGGATTAGGAAACAAGTTAATCTGGCTCATATTAATCCATCTGCTGGAAATTTAGAATCGTGTTGCCATTAACTGGTGTAAACAGTGATTGGTCAAAATTCAGTACCCAAGTAAAAAGGTAATTGTGCACATCGGATATTTTTTTCTTCATGAGAGAGCATTGCACATCGGATTTTTTTTTCTTCATGAGAGAGCATTTCCATCGTAGGAAATATTTAGATATAGCATAACAGAAAATAATTGCAAACATATATTAAAATATACGTAGATATTTCAACGGTAGTACTTACAGAAGCATTTGTATGATACAACTAATTCGGATGAAAAATATCAGTTAATATTCCTGTACAGTTATCGATCAACAAGACCGGGTAAATGCCAAAACGAATGTTTTGCGCATTTTTCCACGTCCTGCTTAATCAAAACAAAACATCACGCCGTCTAACTTATATCCGGTATAAACAATAATATATCGCACTATGACATCCTCAGTAAATGCAATATTTCTGATTGCATCCGTGTGTCGGAACTCAAGCTAAATCAATGAGACTCCTTGCAGGCTTCGACAATCGGTCAAAATTAACTAAATGATCAGTCAGTAAATAGCTATTGACAAATCGGCCCATTTGTAGATTTTAAAAAATATGATATAGTAGAATATATGGAAAAGGAGAATGCTGGAGGATCGAATTTATTTTTCTGTTATGTATATGAGAGTGCGAGCGCACTTGTCAATTTTTCTGACTATGAATATGACAGTTTTTCACCCGCTTGTAAATTTTAACATAGAACGCACTTCTTTTTGTGTCTCTGCACGAGATGGTGATATGTGAGGGGTATTTGAAAAGTACTGAATATTTTGTAATAAGTCTTTTGTTTCTTTGAACTTGTCAATAAATGTAATGCCGATCGTGGAACACTACCGAACCATCCGTCCGAGAACCGATACTCGAGGTATCGATAATTTCCATGACTTTTTGAAGGAGCACGGCAACCAAACTTTGCCAAATCCTAGACACAGCCATGAACTAGCTCGAAGTGATGATTAGCTGAATCCAATATCAAAGATTCGCTGAGGGGCAGACGATTTTAAAGCCGCCATGCGGTCGGAAGTGCAGTTTTCCAATGAATGAACAACATACCAATAGGTGAATACAAAACGGCACCCAATAATCCGAGATAGTGTGTAGAGGTGCATGGAGAGTACTTTGAGAGGATGCACTGACGTAAATGTTCACTAATAAAGAACTTTGTTGTACAGCGCACTAATATTCAGAACTTTTCAATTATCGCTCGTACAAAATTTAAATTTACAAGTGGTCCAGAACTGTCATTATGCATAGCGGGGGTACAGAAAGTAGATATTTATTGACAGTACTGGTATTTTAATTTCTCAGTGGATCATGTTGTATTGTTATTTATTGAGCGTACATTTGAATTTGTAAATTAGAAGCTTATGACCAATACTTCCATCAGTAAAAGTAAATTTATTTGTTTCATTCGACATATACTAGGCTATTTATATTGATATTCATCACCATTTCCATATTTTTTTCTGCCTACATGTAATGCGTCAGTTACTCGTTACGTGATCGCGTGACGTGGTGCTCAATTATCCCTTAGGGTTGACAGCACTATTTTTCCTTACGCTTACAATCGCAGGTAAATATGGGAAAATGTTTCGTCGAAGCAAGCAAACCAATGATGTAGTCAATCAAATGGAATTCGAATTTGCAACAAACGAAACGCCATATTCAAACTTTATATAACAAAGAAATATTGACAGTTTCATTTAAATTTGAAAGAAAAAAAACAGTATTTACTCGCTAGTATTACAGCGATCTTGAATTTCTGATTTCAGTGAAATATTGTTCAGTTAAAACTATTCCCAACGTTTGTTTTCAATCAGACGGGAGGCGATGAAGACACAGTTTAATGTAACGATGAAAACTGGACACGTAAAGAAAATTGCAGGCTTCCTCTCCTATTCGGTGACTTATACATTTTATTATGACATTGAAGATAAGTCTAGATAGGCTTTTGAATTCTGTGATAAATGTATACCGTAATAACTGCGGAATTAAAATCTCAATGTTCCAATCACAGCACAATTTGTATGCTGCAGCAATATTGTCTTGATTGCATTGCTGTCGAGGGCACATATGCCTTTAAACAGAGTCATTTTCTTGATGCAATTTGTATAAACTTTTTTATACATATATATTATTGCCTCTTCACTTTCAATACATGCTCGTATGAGAGTTGTTCAAATTTTTCCGCACTGTGTTTGTTTTTCTCAGATATTCTTTAATCTCAAAGATTGTTATTAATCACTTAATTACCCTGCTAGGTTGGGTCAGTATTTGACATAGAAAACTCGCTGAACGGACATACAACCGTGTAGATAATATTTGGATTTGTAGTTGTGGTAATAGTAAAAATTTCTGTCTTCTTCCCGTAATTCTAATGGCATGACTGGGGTGGGGACTAGCAGGGCCGGAATTCTAATGGCATGACGGGGATGGGGACTAGCAGGGCCGGAATTCTAATGGCATGACGGGGGTGGGGACTAGCAGGGCCGGAATTCTAATGGCATGACGGGGATGGGGACTAGCAGGGCCGGAATTCTAATGGCATGATGGGGATGGGGACTAGCAGGGCCGGAATTCTAATGGCATGACGGGGGTGGGGACTGGCAGGGCCGTAATTCTAATGGCATGAAGGGGATGGGAACTAGCAGGGCCGTAATTCTAATGGCATGACGGGGATGGGGACTAGCAGGGCCGGAATTCTAATGGCATGATGGGGATGGGGACTAGCAGGGCCGGAATTCTAATGGCATGATGGGGGTGGTGACTAGCAGGGCCGTAATTCTAATGGCATGAAGGGGGTGTGGACTAGCAGGGCCGGATTAAGGTTATGAAGAGCCTACGGGCAATAGGAGGGAAGGTCGCTCAGCTGTTACTTTAATATGGAATAGAGGGCCTAAAGGAAGGTCTACAAAATATGAGGACCTAACGCTATAGCCTTATTAGCCTATGGGTTAATCCGGCCTGGGGACTAGCAATGTATATACTATATCAGTACAAAATATGAGGACCTAAGGCTATAGCCTTATTAGCCTATGGGTTAATCCGGCCTGGGGACTAGCAATGTATATATTATATCAGTACAAAATATGAGGACCTAAGGCTATAGCCTTATTAGCCTATGGGTTAATCCGGCCTGGGGACTAGCAATGTATATATTATATCAGTACAAAATATGAGGACCTAAGGCTATAGCCTTATTAGCCTATGGTTAATCCGGCCCTTGGGACTAGCAATGTATATATTATATCAGTACAAAATATGAGGACCTAAGGCTATAGCCTTATTAGCCTATGGGTTAATCCGGCCCTTGGGACTAGCAATGTATATACTATATCAGTACAAAATATGAGGACCTAAGGCTATAGCCTTATTAGCCTATGGGTTAATCCGGCCCTTGGGACTAGCAATGTATATATTATATCAGTACAAAATATGAGGACCTAAGGCTATAGCCTTATTAGCCTATGGGTAATCCGGCCCTTGGGACTAGCAATGTATATATTATATCAGTACTCTGAGTGTCAGGCTGATCAGGCTCATGCTTACAAGATATACACTGACTTACTTAAGGACATAATCCTTTGTGTAGTAAGTAAACTGAACCAAGAAAGATCATATTGTCTATAATTGAGATTTCAAAAGGTATAACTGGTCATATTGTCTGTAATTGAGATTTCTCAAAAAGTTAATGTGTTTTATTTTAGGAAAGATTGCGCATGAGCGGGGCGGACCTGCGCTTACAATGTCTATACAATCTTAATTTGGTTTGATTCCATATGTTTCTTTGGATAATCTTTGAAGTTCTTTTCAGAACTGCCTTTGTAGATATTGTAGTCGAAGTCTTTAATAAGTGTCATTTATTTCTTCTAAAAATTATGATAAAAATAAAATAAACTGTATACCATACGATCGTACTATGCAAAGAAAGTTATTTGGTATCATCCTGTAACAGGCAATACATAGTGTACACAACTGCAAGTGTTGTTTTTCGCGGGCGTCAGCAAGTGGCAATATTCCTTGACAGGTATCCCCAGAGTATCATATTCCTATTATTGGAGAAATAAATCAATAAACATATATAGACAAAATCTTCTATAATGCTTCCTTTAAGTCATTCAGAAAGGTCAAAGTATCCTCCATTCCTAAAACGATTGCAGTTAAAGCCAGTAAATGATGAATATGAAAGAGTTCACAAATCTCCAAGACAACATTTGATATATTAGTGACTATATGAACGAGGATAATGCTGTAGTCAAGTGACGTACTTGCCCCTTCTAAAGTTAATGGATCGATTCAGCCACAGTAAAATCGAGATATACTTATCAATAAGTAGATCTGATGGGCATAAATACGAGGCCATATTCTGCGGACACTTTGAGATTCACCATTCAAATTACAGCTTTCTTACTGCTGACAATGAAAAACGACATTCGGAAAAAATATCGTTACTAACAAAAACTCTCCCTAACAGGAGATACAGCTCTTGATCTGATAGGGTACTACAAATCCATGGTTGGTCACTGTAAATTTTCTCTTCATTTAAACATGATCAGAGCGGTTTAGGCCAGTCTGACCGGTGCGATTTTGTGACCTCAGCGCTACTTGAGCGTCAGAATTGCACGCGCATGAATACATGATTTCTCGTGTTTTCCAATACTTTTTGTGGGTATTTAGTTTATCTGTATGCTCTTAGTTATTGCTCACATGAGAATAACGATCAGGTATGGTTTTGTTGTGTCCACATGTTTCCTGGAGCACTAAATAAAGAAGTTTAACCCTTGGGTTCAAACTCGTACCTAGTGCGCACACTGCAAACAGTGTATGATGAAACTATATTTGGGCATATTTTGGCTAATCTGTTGTGTTACAAAGTGACAAGTTGACAATGCGAAGCGGAGTTGCTGCAGATATACGAGTTTGAATTCCGTTTCGGGCGTAGAGAAACATATAGACTGGTGCACAAGTTACACACGGTTCTTGGTTAGCAATACTATGAAGAGAGGTGAATTCAATTATTAAATGAAGAGCATGACCTACGTAAACTTAACTACAAATAATTAGATTTGTTTAAAGGAAGATTACGTGAGAACAGGTCGGTCTTGCACATATTGTGTCTATACCATCAGGATCCTCCATCTATGACGTCACGCACTGAGGGGGGGTGAGGGGATCCGACTTGTGTGACGATGTGTAAAGATGAGGGGGGGGGGTTAAAAAATATTTGACGTCACAAAAACAACACCAGCGGCATTAGTGGGCAAGATTTTCCAGTTTGTTCCATGAAGGAGCATTTTACATCGCCATGTCAGGAAGAGAACATTGAGAAATACATTCATGACATGAGATGTCTAGAACTTTATTCCTTGCATTCTGAGTCTGTTTCCTAAACATAATTTTTCTCTTTAGTATTTGTTTCCAGAGGACTAAACCCGGATTGATCAATATATATATATATATATATATATATATATATATATATATATATATATATATATATATATATATATATATATATATATATATATAAGTCTTAAATAATTCAGAACGCAGTGTTGTATTGTTGTGTGTTTTTCTAATACAAAGTGATTTAAAACCAATTTTATTTTTGATAATGTGTATGGGGGGTGGGGTGGTCAAAGCTTTGTGACGTCATATATGAGGGGGTCTGAGTTTTTGTGAAGAAATGCGACGAGGGGGGAGGGGGGGGTCAAAAATCCGCCAAAAATTGTGTGACGCCATAATTTTATTTTTCCTTCCTAAAGTCTATTGTAAAACTGAAGACAGTAAAATACCAAGTATCACACGGTAGAACTATGCAACAAAATATCCTGTGAATAAACCTTTCGTTGATTATATTCTTTAAAATGCGATACAAAGTGTACAAAACTGCAGGATAGTGAGAGTTCTCGTGAGCGCCTGCAAGCGGCAATATCCCTTGACAGATACCCCAGACTGTTATATACATATTTTATTATTGGAAAAAGTCAATAAAATACATATTCAACATCATCAGTAAGGGATCGACCATGGAAATTAATTTTTGTCAATTAATATAATGGATATAATAAGTTATTTTGTCTGCAAATCAGAGCAAGAATATTTTTTTCAAGCTATTTGGGGGGCCGGACATTTTATTTTTAAAAAATCGTAGTCTTCCATTCATAAACAGAATATAGTAAGAACTAGTGAATGATTAACATAGCATAGCAGAGTTCACAAATTTCAGAACAGAATTTGATATAGTAGTGACTCTGTAAACGAGAATAACGCTAGAGTCAAGACACTTACATTGCATCTCTGTAGTTAAGGGCGGAAGTTAAAACTAAAACAGGGTAGGTAGCATATGTTACTCGTGGACTGTGGTTCCACCTACTCGAGTAGATGGAAACAAAGTCACCATCCATTTCAAACAAGGTGTGAATAAGAAAACACCTGTTGGTCAATCATATGTTTTAGTGAATTGTAGGCTAATTAGCATCTATCTATAGCAAGTAAACAGTGACAGGTGATCTATCAGCTGTTAAACTTCAACTGTCAATCAGTGTGTCAGGTACGAGCAATCAGATGTTGATAAGGAGAAACTTCACTAGACGACAGGTACATTCATGCTGAAGAAAAGGGTAACCCTCTCAATCTTGTAGTGAGTCCTCAGCCTTTAAGGGATGTATTCTCAACGACGACGCGTGCAAGCATTGTTACTTTGACGTTACACCGTCTATATTCGGTGCTTTATTGTGGTAGACTCTAGTTGATCAGAACTCCTTGCAGGACACGAAAAACATTCGGATAAACAAGGGTTTGGACAAGTGGATTTGGTACATACCAAACCGCATGGGCAAGGTTAACATAGACTGAGACCCATTGTGCTTCGCTTCTAGCTACCTCAAGGATCTCCAACTTTGTCTTTTTAGAATACTTTTCATACTAATATGTTTTGAAAACTTGCTATGTTTAATTAAATTTGAAACTCATGCATAATCACTGTAAACATATTTCGTTATTCCTACATGATTAAGGCGACTTTAGCTAATTTAACGCTTGCAATTTTGTAACGTCAGTCGAATTCAAATATGGGAATCGTACAGGATTTTTGTGGTTTAAAACGCTTTTTGTCTATGATTTATTGTTGATTATGTAAACATTCACAATAATGTAAGATTGCTTCTGTGCCAACTACCAACTTTTGTACACATAAAAATGGGATATGATCCCTATATCGATTGGTCATTTTTGGTCAGTCGGTTGTGTTTCAAGGTCATACTTCTAGGCGAAGCTGTTGTAGAGAGGTTGATTCGAATTCCGATTTGGGATTAGAGAAACATATGGACTGGCGCATCAGTTATTCGGAGTTCATGGTTTGCAAAATTGTGCAGAAATGTAAACTAGATGACTGAGAACAGGCCCCAGTGCCAATAATATAACCTTAATCGCCAAAATTGTCATTTGTTTTAGGGAAGACAGCTCGAGAACGGCGCTAACTTGCACATATGGTGTCTAAATCATCTTTCGTCTGGTTTTAGCCAGTACACTGTTTCCATGGTTATCTTAAATGATCCCCAAAGTCTCAGGCAATTCTTGCTTAGAACGACCTTAGTACATATAGTACCTTAGTACATATAGTACCTTAGTACATATAGTGATCTCAGGCTTAAATTATTTGTTGTGTCTTATTTTACCTGAAGCCTATTATAAAGAAAAACCACTATATAGCATACGATTGTACTGTGTAACGAAAGATCCCGGAAATAAACCTTTGGTATTTGATATCATCCAGTGACAAACATCAATACATAGTGTATACAAATGCAAGTTATATTTCCCGTGGGCGCCAACAAGTGGCCATATTCCCTGACACCAGTGTACAAATATTTTCCACTTACTAGAAAAAATCTATAACATACACGATCAGCATCTTCCATAAAACATCCTTTGGATCATTCGAAAAGGTCAAAGCACCTTCCATTTATAGTAGTTAGAACATTAAATGACGAATGTGACAGAGTTGGTAAATCTCAAAGATAGAATTTGATATGGCAGTGGTTCTACATACATCGTGGATGACACTATAATTAAGGCACCTTCTTTGCCCCTCGTTAAGTTAAGGGATGGATTCACAGTGACGAAGCGAGCAAGGATTTATTTGCAAATGTCATCTTCACTATTCGGTGCTTCATCATGGAACCATAGACCTTCGTTTAGCAGCACTCCCTGGGGAATATGAAATACGTTTCAAATAAATATGAGTTTCGATGAACGAGTTTGGTATATACCTAATTGAGCGATTAGGGAACACATATGTACTTGGGATGAAGCCTAATCCTAATAACACATATGTAGTTGAAATTAAGCCAAATCCTAATAACATGATTCAGATAAACTAGGTTTCTCTATATTCCGCTTTCAGTCACGTGACCTCTGTGCATCACCAACTTTGCCTTTTTAGAATACTTATCTTACTAATGTGTTTTCTAAACTTGCTATGTTTAATTAAATTTGAAATCTATGGAAAATCACTGTCAATTATCTCTTCATTCTAAACTTGCTATGTTTAATTAAATTTGAAATCTATGGAAAATCACTGTCAATTATCTCTTCATTCTAAACTTGCTATGTTTAATTAAATTTGAAATCTATGGAAAATCACTGTCAATTATCTCTTCATTCTAAACTTGCTATGTTTAATTAAATTTGAAATCTATGGAAAATCACTGTCAATTATCTCTTCATTCTAAACTTGCTATGTTTAATTAAATTTGAAATCTATGGACAATCACTGTCAATTATCTCTTCATTCTAAACTTGCTATGTTTAATTAAATTTGAAATCTGTGGACAATCACTGTCAATTATCTCTTCATTCTAATATGATAAAATCGGCTGTAGCTAGATTGACACGTGCTATTTGTGATGTCAGTCGTGCGAACATCGCATGTACTGCTAGAGAACACTATTTTTAATGCTTTCCAACACCTTTTATGGGTATTTGGTTGCTTTCTTGCTTTTAACGGCTTTTTTGAATAAATGCTATGTAATTAGTTATTGATGATGTAAGAATAATGATCGTATACGGTTTGCTGTCTGCAAAGGTTTGCAGGAGCACTCGGAAGAAGTAGAACCATGAAGCTTAATTCCTACCTCGTGCTCCTGCAAGCATTTTTCCACAGCAAAACCGTGTATAACCTTTTGTAGATAAGGCATTATGGACAATCTGTCGTGTTTTAAAGTCACAGCTGTTGTAGATATGTGGGATCGAATTCAGATCGCATAGAGAACCACATAAACTAATGAATTAGTTATAAATTGTTCTCTGTTAGGAATATTGTGAAGAGCTGTGAATTCAATAAATAAAGTTAGAAAATTTAGAGTATTGAAAAGGTTACATCAGATGTTAGAACGTGCTTTCTTGCTGCACTGTTGATATTGAATTACTAAAGATCTGTCCTAAGTAAATAAAAAAGTAATATCCCTATCGATCCAAAGCTATGGTAGGTTTCGGATGTGTGATTTATGCCGTCGTAAATTGCCAATGCTGATGCATTAATCATGCGCTTAGACTAAACTCTGATGGGTTTCAAAACAATTTAAGACTGTTAGTACTTGTGACTATGCTCTAATTGGTTTATGAACAACTAAAGACTGTTAGTACTTGCGCGTACGTCGTATCTGATAGTGGTAGTCAGTCTCTATGGGTATACCGCAAAACATGAATAAATTGCAAGCAAAATTAGATGCGAGCACTGACGTCTTTAAACGCTTTATATTCGACGTCTCTATGAGATGTGTCATTCATAGATGAAATAATATGCATTCTGTTCTGAACACCGAGAAATAGAAATATGACTGCTATTTATGACGCATATTCACAACAATACATAAATGACAAAACTTGACTTATTTTATAATTCTAGGTTTAATGTATCAGTCTGTCAGTCTGTCTGTCTGTATACCTGCCTATAAAGGTCAGCATGGTTATGTTGTGGTATGCCAAGTTTTCACATCGGCAAGAGATTTTTGGCTGCACCTTTTCGTGAGCTTTATGTATCTTGTACGTAAACGTCCATTATCGCCCTTCCACCTATCAATAGGCCACTATGACACCCGATGAAGACCAGTTGTCCGATCCTGGACCGTTGCAAACAAAGTGCATATGTTATACATACAAAACAAATTATATAAAGTACTAGGTTTTTTATGTGACCTTATCTTCGTCCAAACTACGTCAATAGGGCTATGTAAATATACCCAGACATCACACCAGTTTATGATTTCAGACTACGCCTGTCCGACGCCATTGTAAGCTGCGAGTATACAATTAAACAAACCAATTAGTATTCTGGAGAGCCGTCTGCTATATTAAAACTGAGGGGACATTACTCACTAGGTAATTCTTCAACAAGGAATATCTGAGAAGTTAAGTTTTAATTGCTTTACACCGTTATCCGCTGGGAACAAGATCCATCATTACAAAGTGGTTTCTGTGAGATTAATTTCTAGTGCACACTATTGGTACATTTCATTAGCTTGCAAGTTGACTTAGGCTCATTTTGGATTGATCTAGACTATAGTGCTGAACAAGTGTAATGGGGAAACGTTAACAGATGTTCTAAATGCAAAGCAGGAACGAAACATCATTAAAATAAGGACATTATGTCTATATAAACCTTTTCCCCGAGACTAGTCTGTTGGTGTCTACGTGGCTGGTATAATTATATTCGTCATCGCTCACTTACATATTTTCTATTCTAGGCGGAAACGTGGACAATTTTGTCTAATATAAAAGCCTGAAGTTTAAGCTGAAATAAAAAAAATGTATACCGGTTATACTCGCGTATAAGACTCTACCAACTGCAAACTGCATAGACCCAGATCTGCCGTCGCATAATGCCCCGACAGATCTGAGTCTATGCAGCTTGTAAGGACTAATCAGTAGAACAAACAACATAGACCCTGATCTGCCGGTGCGTTATGCGACGTCAGATCATGGTCTATGTTGTTTGCATTTGGACCGAACATATACGCGAGTAAAGACCGTAGTAGAGACTCTGTATTCTGAACATCTATGATATGGTCGCTTTGATATCAATCTCAAGTGGTATAAAGGAAAGCTTTGATGTTAACAATCGTGCTTTTAGAATTCATCTTTGTAGAATTTGGTGTTTTTAGTTCTACTGGTCATGGACCAGAGGAGGTTATACGATGGTCTATCATCCGTCGTCAGCACAAGATTGTTATCGCTACTTCTCGTCAACTATTGGGAGGATTGCTATGAAAGTTTATACACAAATTCATCCCAAGGTTTAGTTTGTCTTTATGAAAATGACGTCTCTCGGACATCCAATATAGCTGCCACGGCCGCCATCTTGAAAATCTTGTTATCATCGCTCCTCCTAAACGGATGGTCATATCCACTTTGGAGTTTTCACTAATATACTTCTTATGATGTCTGATTGGTTCTAAATAAGAATGATGCCGATCTAACATCCAATATGGCCGACAATGCGGTAATTTTGAAAATCTATTCCTCCTGAATTGATGATTGTTTGGACATGGGGTTTTCACCAAAAACTTCTTATGATGTCTAGTTGGTACTAGATAGTAGTATCAGAAGTAGCTGGTTCTAGTATACACCTGAGTTTCTTTTATGCCATCCCCCATACTAGTACACCAACCTCACAGTTAATTCAGACACATTATTTTTTTAATATCAGCTCACCAACACCCGACCTATATACATGTATTATGGTATTTGCAGGCATACATTATTATTAATTTAGTAGCAAATACACCCATCAAAATGAGTTATAACAGTGTGAGATGCCTATATATTACTACTATAACTAACATGAATATGGTACATATAACCAATTATTTGCAATTGAGAGAAACCAGCTATCTTTCCTTTTTTAGTATTAAATGACCAGTATATTAGACCTTTGTAATAATAAGGTCAACCCTGTATCTATCCGTATTTCACAAAAGATGTATATTATTAAAGCGAAGGTACTATAACATTATGAATGGACCCATTTAATTATAATTTGAAGAAATCGAAATCGAAATCGAAAAATCCAATAAAGGACTCAGACCGCTACACAACAGGTTCAAGCTACTGCTCAGCAAACCCCTAAGCCTAACAGAGACCAGAAAAAGAAAACCGCAACAACAACAGATAGCAAGCCAAACGATATCTTAGGCGTAGGCAAGAGCTGTGTGAGGAAAAATAATTCAGGAGTTTATATTAGGAAATGTGGTTACCTTAGATACAGATAACAAAGAGGAGGTAAACAATAGATGTATCAACCAAAATCACACTTTCTGAACCATACTAATATATTATATAAATAAAGAGCTGTCCTTACTGTGATTACTTAGCTAGAGACCAATTCAATCTCGACAGGCATATATACACGAAACACAAGAGTGAATTATATGGTACCAGGAGAAAGGAAACAGACAGAAAAGGTACTCGAGAGGAGGGTACTCGAGAGGAGGGCACTCGAGAGGAGGGTACTAAAGGCGATATTCAGAGGAAAATCCCCTTGTATTTACGGGGCTCCAGGTGGCCGAGTGGTCGAAGGCGCTCGCCTTTACAGATCACTGACATGTCACCTATGTCGGTGTGGGTTCGAGTATCGGGCTCGGCCAACGCGGGTATGTGAGAAAGCTTGCCAGTAGCTTCACGTGGGTCGGTGGTTCTTCCCGGGGTTTTCTCAAGTTCTTCCTCCACCAAATATACTGACCGCCATGTATAGCCAAAACTCCTTATATATGCCTCAGCCTTCTAACCCTTATTACTCACTAAGTAAATCCCAGCCTCCTGAGTTATCAAACGTTATTATTAGTATAGAATACTCACTAAGTAACTCCCAGCCTCCTGAGTTATCAAACGTTATTACTGATATAGAATACTCACTAAGTAACTCCCAGCCTCCTGAGTTATCAAACGTCATTACTGATATAGAAGGGTGATGCTAACCAGCAAACAGACCACTGTCAGCCTACATATCAATATCCGTCCATTATTGCTACCAAGATATAATACACTTTAGAAGATATGAATTGATGGTGCCTATATCCTACAATCAGCTAAGATGTACGAGATAAATAATAGCATTACGAAGCTTGAGAAGGAGATTACTATGATATATATGAATGTAAAATATTTTAAGATTAATATAGATTATGTCTTGGATGGATATAGAGAGGCGAATGACGAGCTAAGCGAAGCCACTTAGAAGATTGAGACAGAGTTGCTTGATAACAATAAGAAAGAATCGAGTAATATATTTAGTCTAATTTATTATTATTATTATTATTATTATTATTTGAGGCAGGAATTATCGATTTAAAGATGAAAAGACGAGCCTTAGATAAATCGGATATTAAACTTGAGCAGAAGGATGCGGAGATCAATTCACTCAGGATATTTACTATTACCAAGTTATTTTCTATTAAATGTCCGGTTACCATAGTGACTTGTGTTGTTTGGTGAACTGGCTATACGTGTGACATATCTTAATTAGCTTTCCTATGTTCTCTATTTGCTTACCTGTGTTCTCCATTTGCTTACTGAACACAGAATTGTTCATTAGCTTGAAGAAAAATCCCACGCCCAGTATTTTTTTAATTTTTATTATCCCAGACAAATTTTGCTGCCAAGGTTTGGGAGCCTTGGACTAATCACTATATTGTTTTTTTTTTTTTTTTTTTGTTTTTTTTTTTTTTTTTTTGAAAGAGATGCTTAAATAAAATTCTGGATACAGAAAGAGAACATTCAATTGAATAGATTGGCAACAACATATTCTGGATACAGAAAGAGAACATTCAATTTAATAGATTGGCAAAAAAATTCTAGATACAGAAAGAGAGCATTCAATTGAAAAGAAATGCAACAACATATTCTAGATACAGAAAGAGAACATTCAGTTGAGCAGATTGGCAACAACATATTCTTGATACAGAAAGAGAACATTCAATTGAATAGATTGGCAACAACATATTCTGGATACAGAAAGAGAACATTCAATTTAATAGATAGGCAACAAAAAATTATAGATACAGAAATAGAGCATTCAATTGAAAAGATTGGCAACAACATATTCTAGATACAGAAAGAGAACATTCAGTTGAACAGATTGGCAACAACATATTCTAGATACAGAAACGAACATTAAGTTGAATAGATTGGCATCAATATATTATAGATACAGAAAGAGAACATTTAAGTGAATAGTTTGGCAAGACATATTCTAGATACAGAAAGAGAACATTAAGTTGAATAGATTGATATCAACATATTCTAGATACAGAAAGAGAAGATTCAATTGAATAGATTGGCAACAACATATTCTAGATACAGAAAGAGAACATTCAGTTGAATAGATTGGCAACAACATATTCTAGATACAGAAGGAAAACATTCAAGTGAATAGACTGACAACAATATATTCTGGATACAGAAAGAGAATATCAACAACATAGTCTGGATACAGAAAGAAAACATTCAATTGAATAGATCAGGAACACCATATTTTTGTAACTAGAACGTCGCGAAGAAAAAGAAGGAAAGACAGATCAACGAAGAAAAGGAAGGAAAGACAGATCACCGAAGAAAAATGACAGAAAATCTCGTATTCCCTTATGTTAAAAGGCCTTAGAAGAGAAAATACCAATTGAAAGACAGTAATATAACAGCAATACTATTTCGCATATAATATAGCAAATTCATATTACACAATTTGTGTAAATGTTGATACATCTGTTAAACATTACTCTTTACTCATCCAACATTAATGGTTTCCATTCTCTCCACTGATTCTCAAACTCGGCTTTCTTATTACGCATATATATATATATATATATATATATATATATATATATATATATATATATATATATATATATATATATATATATATATATATATACTATTATTCTTCCTATTGGTGTTACAATTCTTTTAATGCTATTATTCTTCCTATTGGTGTTACAATTCTTTTAATACTATTATTCTTCTTATTGGTGTTACAATTCTTTTAATACTATTATTCTTCCTATTGGTGTTACAATTCTTTTAATACTAGTATTCTTCCTATTGGTGTAATTAATTCTTTTAATACTATTATTCTTCCTATTGGTGTTATAATTCTTTTAGACCATATATTTAACACGTTCCTTACTTTCGGTCATTCAGTCTCCTGATGTATTTGTATCATACGTTCTACGTTTACTGAAATTGTGATGAATAGTAATGTACACTATGTTGCCCACTGTAGTTTTAATCTATGATGAAATATTTCAGCACTAAATTGTCTACTACCCGTCCAAATAGCTTTTGTTTCAGTAATGTTTTGTTTTATGGCCGGAAAGAATAGCAAAAGTTTCTAAAACTTGTAAAGCCGCATTTACTGAAGAGAGGTACCATCAAAGATTAATGTTCTGTCATCTGCAAACTGTGATATTAAATATTCCGAGTTGTCAATCTTAAACCCATTTACACCTGTACTGTGTTCAGAGTTGTCAATCTTAAACCCATTTGCACCTGTACTGTGTTCAGAGTTGTCAATCTTAAACCCTTTTACATCTGTCCTGTATTCAGAGTTGTCAATCTTAAACCCATTTACACCTGTACTGTGTTCAGAGTTGTCGAGCTTAAATCCATTAACACCTGTACTGTATTCAGAGTTGTCAATCTTAAATCCATTAACACCTGTACTGTATCCAGGAAGATAACTAAAATGTCTGCGCGTAACAAAGATAGGTATGGGGAGATTTGGTCCCCTTGTCTGCTTCCTGTATCAATATTAAACAATTCAGAAAGAAGTTAATTTTGAAAAAATGCTGCAGTGATATCTTGAAGTAAGGTTTTAATCCGATGTGAATCATTGGACTAAAATTAAATAAGGAAAAGAC
Organism: Margaritifera margaritifera; assembly: GCA_029931535.1. Taxonomy (NCBI): domain Eukaryota; kingdom Metazoa; phylum Mollusca; class Bivalvia; order Unionida; family Margaritiferidae; genus Margaritifera; species Margaritifera margaritifera. The sequence goes on from JAQPZY010001464.1 coordinate 795,613, forward strand.
TGTGCACACATCTCCAAGAAATAGAATCGAAAGCCTTTCTCAAAGTCAGCAAGTAATAGTAGTCCAGGTATATTTAGTTTTCTTTAGCGCAATGCATTATATCTATATTAATCTTGTGTTTTCTGCAATATATCTTCCTTTATAAACTCATGGTTAAGCTTATGAAAGCAGAATATCGGATTTATGTTTTGTTTTATTTGTGATGCAACCAGAAGCAAGTTTATATACTACATTTTAGAGGTATATTAGACGCCAATGTTTTAAAATACTTGTGTGGTTTATCCTTGTTATGTATACATGTAATTATTCTTTGTCTAAGAACAGTTCTTTTTTTATTGTCTTTATAGTTTTCTTTACATAATTTCACTTTTAAAAAAGCAAAAATACCTAGTCGGTTTCTCTCTTTCTTCAACCCATTGTACCTTAGCAATTACAATGCTTTCTTTTCATTTTTTTTGTTTGTAATATTTTTTAAATGCTGCTTTTTTCTTCAAGTAGTATTCTCATCGTCTCTCTCCAAAGTTGAAATTTCCGAAAGAAAATATTTTATCCCGTTTTTGCCTATTCTTTTTTATAACTGGAACAGAGTATACTTTTACCTCGAATTTCTATCAAAGGTGTATCCAAAAATCTCATTGATAGTAAAATTGATTCGAGCATGGGATAAATATTCCAAATCATACTAATCCTAATGATAATATTGAGCTTTAACTCTATTATTAACAGTCGTAATCTCTCTCAAAAATTCCATATCAAATAACAGACTTCCAAAGCCCTTTTCCCCTCCTAAAGTTATCATAGTTTAAATGTAGAGAAAGAATTGAATGATCAGATCTGTAGGCAGTGGTGGCACGACGGGGTCGGGGGGTCGGGGGAGGGCAATTGCCCCCGGGCGCCAGGCAAAGATTTTTTTTTTTAAGCTGTAATCGGAGCGTAAAGGGGGGGGGGGGGGTATGAGGTTGGCAACTGACATTACAACTGTTCTCTGTGGCAAAGTAGGGGCGCCACTAAAGAACATTGCCCACCGGCGCCTCGGTACAAAAGAACATTGCCTCCGGGCGCTTCGAACCCTCGCGCTGCCACTGTCTGTAGGTAGGCTCGGCCAAACTTTTATCTTCTTTGGATAAGAGAGACTCAAAGACCAGAAACAATCTAATCTATCTTATTTAAATGAAGATTTCCTACTCCATGTATACCTATGTAGTATGGGATTTAACTCTTTTAAGGGGTCAATCAATGCAAAAGTTTCCTTTATTTCCAATATCAACTCTCTTGCCTTGGGATTATTAACATGTACATAATTAATTAAATCCAACTCTGGGTCCAAAACAAGTCTGAAGTCACCACACACAATAACATTCTCTTTTTCAAATTTCATATATGATGTTACAAACACTTTGGTAAAATGATGGTGAATCGTTATTACAGAGCGAAAAAATTTGTATTATCAATATATATCACCAGACTAAGTACAATCCCAGCAGGATTCTTTTAATTTAATGTATTTTATTTTCAAACTTTGTATTAATACTATTCATATAGCTCTAATAAATACAACTGTAAGACTTTATAATATATTTATAACCCCATATAGCTTTAATACAAGTTTCTTGTCAGTAACAAGGGTATCATGTAAATAATAAACATGATACTGTTTTTTTTTTCCTCCAAAGAATCGAAAATATCCTTAAGTTTAACATAATACCCTAATTTCCGACATTTAAATGATATTATTTTGTAACATTGATCACTCAGATTTAGCTTTTTGAGAATTTTAAACGTTTACTATCAACATCTCTACAACTGTCATTCTTATCATTACTAAACAGGTTCTATACTTTATCGCTATTACTGTTCCAAAGTATGACCAAAATAAAAAATGAGGTCCTCTTTCTGAAGTAAAAATAAGAATTATTCTACAAAAGAAAGATGAAATAAAATCAGTGCGATACACATGTGAATGAGAAGTATATGTTTTAGAGCCCGTATAATGGCCTACTTTAAGCTAGAGTGAGTTTCGCGATGATTTTGTTACGAATGTGGCTCTTGTGGTTATTCATTCGTTTCCTGAAATCAACGGTTTCGCCAGCATATTGAGTGGCACAGATCTTGCATGTTAGAAGATTGATTACATATTTGGTTCGACATCCTCAATTCTCATTGGTAGTGAAGCTAATTCCCGTCGTCGAACTTCTGAAGGATTTGGTATCGGGTATATCTTTGCAAATTAGGCAACGCTTGTCTTTGCAACAGTATGTGCCTGAATCTGTGGTCTTATTTAAAGTTACTTTGGCACGTACAAGATGGTCCTTCAGAATTTTAGGTCTACGGTAAGCAACAATAGGAACTTCTTGAAATGTGCCATTCAGACGTTCGGAGGATTCTATCTGGTGCCAATGCTTCCGAATGATCTGCTGTAAGTTTGGGGCATCGGGGTGGAAAGTAACCAGGAAGGGACGCGTTTTGGGTTTTCTTGATTTTATATATCAGGAGGGCCTCTATCGAGGAGTCTAGTTGTGATAATAGCCTCCTCAATGTAGCTCCTTCTGTATCCTCTCCTTCTAACGTGTCCCTCGAGCTCTCCGAGTTTTTTTTCAAAGCTAGTCGGATTAGAGCATATGCGTTTGGTCCGAACGCACATGCCGTAATGAAGATTTTTTATTACGTGCTGGGGGTGGAAGCAGGTCGGGAGTAGATACTGGTGAGAGTAAGTTGGTTGAGAATACAGGTCAGTTTCTATGATTCCCTCCAGGAGGGTAGATTGAGTATCCAAGACGATGTTGGATCTGTTTGGTGACTCCGACGTAAATTTAATTGTACGATGGAAATTATTGGCGAATTCAAAATATATTTTGAAATTATCGCCCGTTTCGATCCATTTTGATTCTATGTCGTCAATGAATCTGCATCAGCTTAGACGTCTATAGGGTGACTCACTGAGGAGCTTTCCATGAAAATACTGACATACGAAAGTGCCATTTCAGTGCCCATTGCAGTTCCATTAAGTTGTAGGAAGTGTTGGTTGTTGAATACAAAATTGTTATACTTAGGAACATGTGTTAAACATTTGATCAAATAGTACGCACGAGGGGAAGGATCAGGTCGACCATTTCATGCTTCCTTGCAAGCTATGATACCTTCCCTGTGTGTGATGTTGATGTATAAGGAACAGACATCCAAAGTGACGAGGTTAGTTTTCGCCATTTTGTTGAGATAGTCCGTAGTATCTTGGATATATGAAGGCAGTTTTTCCACGAAAGACCGAAGGTGATATTCAAAGAATTCAATTCCGTGCGATGGTTGTTTCCGGAAATGTTTGGTCTCCCCGGGTAACCTTCTTTGTGTATTTTAGGCAGTAGATAAAATCTCCCTGGTCAACTAGTAGGAGAAAACTCGGTGTTGTTTCATTAATGTGACCTGAGTTATGTCTTTTAATGTCTGACACACGATTTCAGCGTGTTCAGCTTTTGGGTCATTACTCAGTTTCTTATGAAATCTCTCGTCTGAAAGTTGTCTGTTCGTCTCAGCAATGTAGTCAGACGTATTCATGACAACAACGCAAGCTCCCTTGTCTGCTGGCTTGATAACAATATCTTCCCTCTAGCCTAGTTTTTTTTCAGCGGCTGTCTTTCCTGTCTTGTTAAATTTTTGTCCTTTTTGGTATCGCTCTGTTCGTCCAAGTTATGTCATTTTCCACCACGGAGAAGAATTCCTCTTGAGTTGGAAATTTACTAGGGGGTGGAACATACTCGCTTTTTTGATCGAAATATATGAGGTTCATCGTTACTGACATTGGATTCTACAGCGTCATCACTAAACTTTTCCTTGAGTCTCATTCTACGTGCAAAACTCGCGAAGTCTTCTTTTCAATTCCAGTAGATCGTATTTTATGGTCCGGGGACAAACATTGAGGCCCTTGGAGAGAAGACTTATGTCAAAGTCCGACAATTTAATCGGTGACAGGTTTATGACATTATTGAAATTCCGGTTTACCGAAAGTTTTTTCCTGCGAAACTTTTTATTTATTTTCTTTTTCGTTCCTTCCGTGAAAAAACACGTTTGGAATTTCTCTGTATTATGTGATCTCTAGAAAATGTGCTGTTTTGTTTGTTTGAAGGTTGCTCTTTAGGCTGTTTTGAAAAGTATTCAGTTTTCCGATGTAGTCAGGAAATGTGTTTAGATTAAAGTGTCTTTGGAGAAGTTCAATATCAAATTTAATACCTGCCTCCAGTTCTCTGGTTTGATGTAGAGATGTAGCTTTCAGGATTTCCAGAAGCTTCAAAGAAGTTAAGTGAAGAATAGAGTTCCATCATACATACATACATACATACATACATACATACATACATACATACATACATACATACATACATACATACATACATACATACATACATACATACATACATACATACATACATACATATGCACACATAATGAAATAAAAAATGCTACTTGCAACATTCAGCATGCATGTGACATAAATACTATATCACATATCATTATATAATCAAGATCTCCATTAATAAATACAGCATATTTGCTTAACGTCAACTGTTTATCAATCGAAACTTTGATTTATTTAGTTTTTAAAAATATATTTGCAGCTGAAATATTCATAGTATTTCATCTTCACCTTAGTGTAAAGGAGGCAATTCTTCACAAAACTTATTTTCAGGGGGCGGGAGTGACTGGCATAAAACTGTTCTCTGAAGAAAAAGTAGGGGCAACACTAAAGAACATTGCCCCCAGCATTTTGAACCCTCGCGCCGCCACTGATCTTATGTCCTTCTCTTTCTTAATTCTTCACCGCAGCCCCTCTTCGCTTATCTCTGGATCCCACATTGTATGCTTGGATACATTATTATATGAAAGCAATTTATATAGAATGACACCAATATAATCAAAACAGGTTATATAGTCGTAATTCGTTCTCTTTTTGGTATATAAGTGTCAATTTATAATTTCACGTATATATGTGTGCAGAGATCATCTCATAATACCTACCTTTGGATGAAATTGTGACTTTTTAATTCCAAATTCTTCAATATGCAAGTCGTTTATGGTTTAGGCAATTCTAGCTTTTGTAGCTTGGGAATCAGTTATAGAGCCTTGATAAAAGCGACTGATTCTTCCAGTATAAATCTAAATATTTTAACGTATTCAATAATTTTAATTATGATAAATTTTAAGCTAGTTATACGTTATGCTGTATATTATTTCTTTGAGAGATAATTTTTTTTTACATTCATGCGATTTTTAATGTAAACATTAATTGGCTTTCTACCCAGTTCTGAATGCAGCATATAAATAGTTGAATTTTTCTTGAGTCTTGTTGCGTACCTGAGGAATTCATTGTGCACATTTTCAGCTTTTTTAGTATCTTCAAACCCCCAAACTTCACTACCTTAAAGTAAAATAGTGATCCAAAACGTCATAGTTGAAAATCGATGGGGATGTGCAAGTTTCGTTTGTTTGACGGTGTGTTTCATGGCTTTAAAGATTCTACGGGGGGGGGGGGGGGGGGGGGGGGGGGTGGAGAAAAAGACACCAAAGTACTTAAATTCATCATACATAAAAATAGTATTGTTTCAAAGTTTAAATTTTATCTGATCCGTTTATTGTGTATACTAATTTTCGTGATCTTTGTTTTTGCAGAGTTAATATTAGATTACCATAGTCTTACATACTCATAAAAGGCGTTAAGGTTGTCTTGGAAAAAATCTGCATCAGTCGTCTGCATAAAATAAAATTCAAATTTTGATATATGTTGAAGTTTCAAAACCTACTAAATCTGTATTAACTCTGAAACATTGATTTTGTTTCAAGAAAGATTCAAGATTGTTAAGAAACAATGATAATAATCCAGGTGAGAGATTTATTCCTTGTCTAACCCCACAAAAACTCTGGCACGCGATACTCACACATACAACCATAGTTCCAAAGTGCACAAGTGCTCATTTCGAAGGACATACCCCGTTTTACATGTCAAGATAACCTGAATAAATGACCCTGCGGCAAATTTAATTGTGATAAAGTCCCAAATGGGCGATATAAAACAAGATTTTAGTTGGAACTTCTTAAGTGGAATCTCACCTGCTCACCAAGAAACATGAAGTCAGAAACAAGAAAAACTTGTTATCTCTTCTTCTCGTGAACAAAAGGTAATACAGACACGAGGTTTTCACTAAAATACTTTTCATGATATCTAGCTGGTCCCAAATGAAAAACGTGCTGATCAGACTAATGTGATGGCCATCGCACACATCTTGAAAATCTTGTTACCCCCACTCCTCTTCAACATGGTGTTTTCACTTAAACACTTCTCACTATATGTACTTGTTCCTAAATACAAATTATGTCAAGATGACATCACAAAATGTAGAAAATCTCGTTACAGCTACTTCTCCTAAACGGATGGCCACCCGACATGATTTAAAGAAAGAAACTCTTCTTTCTTGCAATATATAGTTGTTCTTATATTACAATCATCCAGAGCTTGCTTTCAAGATGGCTGCCTGTAAGGCCATTTTGAAAATCTCTATATTGCCATTTCTTCTGAATCGATATGGTATTTTACCAAAAACATCATAGCAATATTAAACTGGTTCTGAATACAAATGGTGCTTATCTGACTTCCAACATGGCACTATAGTGCCCATCTTATATCGCTACCCCGCTTGCACGAATGGTGATATTAACATGGAGTTTTCACTAACACATTGCTTGCAATGTGTAATTGGTTCTAAGTGAAAAAAGTGAAGGTCCAACCACCAACATATATGCACTTTTTGCGATGGAGTTTGAAAACCAGACCTAATTGAACTTGAGCTCAAGCCAAAAGTCATTGCTTGCATCTTTTTACTCACTGACCTTAGGGACACGGTGGCTTGTATAGATACAAAATAAGTTTTACTCTACTTTGTATTTGCTCTACTGCTTGTAAGTATAATGACACAAACAAGGCGGAATTAATTTTTATAACACCAAATTTGTTGATATTTTTAAAGAATATCTTGAATGATGTCAGATAAACAATTTCTTTTCTTCCCAAATGTTAATCATTATATAATTAACCTAACGTGGCACGCGGGTATATCTCGACCTTGTCTAAGTTCTATTCATGATTTCAGGTTCAAGGTCAAAGGCCATGACAAAAAATTTTGTACTGCACTTACGGGTATTTTGTCAACATGTATCAAAAAATTATCGTTACCAAATATGGTATGCTGGATGTATTTTTTTTAAATATCAGAGATGGTAACTAAAAATTAAAAAAAGAATAGAAGAACGGAAGAAACGGACTTATGATGGATTATTAGAGCGTCAGTCCCTTTGAGGGACTCTTGTATTAAAGTGTAATAGTTTCAGTATGATGTTTCAAGTTACAATCTAATTTTGTATTTCATTTTCAATTTTCGGAAGATTTAGAATCAAAGTGATGTAAATCCTATATACATTCACTCAGCAGTTGTGTTGCCCAGCTTGGTCGCATTTTGGATTCCTGTCAAAACATTGAAAGACAAAATATAGAGATCCCAATGGTTGAGAAGTCAGATTATCATTACAATGAAAGACAAAACATAGAAATCCCAACGGTTGAGAAGTCAGATTATCGTTACAATCATTACCATTACATTGAAAGTCTAACATAGAAACCCCTGTGGCTGACAAGTCAGATTATCATTACAGTGATAGACAAAACATAGAAATCCCAATGGTTGAAAAGTCAGATTATCATTACAATGAAAGACAAAATGTAGTGTAATGTGATACAATACTGAACGTCAAATTATTGTATTCACGATGAGCTGTGATATATCATGAACATTGTACACTTTCGACGTTTCTATTAGAGGAGCTTGTTACCAGATACGCAACTATATCTCTCATTCGGGCTCCATATAATACCTCTCAAGAAAAAGTATGAAATTTTGTTTGAATGTTTTCTTCAAATGTTTTTGTCGAAACGAAGATGATGACATGCACTGCTCAAATTTCCTAGAACAAACATGGTAGTTGATATTTCATATCTATTATACTGCATGCATGAGTAAACTTTAATCATTATGTGTGATCAATTTGGAACTTGCTAGAGTCCATTTTGAATAATGAGTTAATTTCTACAGACTGAGTCTAGAGATAAAACAACATTTATTACTCCAAGAAGATCGTATATATTATCGAATTTTTATAAAATTAGTATCCTGTATTAAATACGTTCAAAAACCTTGTTTTCTCTTGAGAATTAAAGCAATTCTTAGTTTGTACCTTGATTTCCTAAGCCCAGTTTAGCGAGTTACTCTCTGCAAAGTTTGCCAAAATATATATTGTATATTTTAAATAAATTACATGTTTTGTCATTCTTATCAAATAAGTAACTGAATTACTTGTTGAATAATACTTTCAGCATGTAAATAATGATTCGCATAAAACATATTCCCACAAATCATTCTGAGTACATATATTAGAATCACCACATATGAATGGAAGCCGTTCTATGGCAAAGTTGGAGAGTATTGGTTTCTATGACGTCATACCCAACTCTGCTTGCCGAGTGACTATTGTGACCCATCCCAATAGAAGTTTCTAGCAAAACATATTGCGTTTCTGTATTGCATATAGTGTGTATAAATATAGACTGTCTCAGCTATAAAAATAGTTCAAGCTACACAATTATAAAAACAGGTTTTATCAATTGACAATAGGCAGAAAAGCCGGAAATACCCACTTGGTTCATTGCACACGACTGAAAAAATTAAGCTTGATTTATTACAACTATCAACAAATACGATCATATTTTTATATAAAAGCAATTACAGGTATAAATAACTCAAATTTGGTTGTTCTCAGCATTTTGAATGTTAAGTATTGGTCTAAATCATTTAACGTTAAACTTCTCTTGTCACTCATTACTCGGGAGAATGACACGAACAAGCCATGCATAATGTTACAGTTAATAGCAAATATTATTCTAGTTTACTTACAAATAAAGAAAAAGTATGTTAACGTTTTTGTACTCAGCAATTTGAATGTGAAAAACTGATTCAGAACCTTTTAAAATGACATGTTGTTGATCTGTTACAACGCCATTTGAATATTTGACTGACGCAATATTAAATATTCGAGAATTCAAATTAAATATCATGTTAAAAAAACATAATATGGTGAAAACCATTTTATAGTTTCTAATGCAGATGGAGAAAAAATAGCTTGAAAAATTAGATGCAGAACTAACTATCTATCAGGTGTTCGTTTGTTCAATTTAGTTTACTGATATTTCAACACAATATAGCTTTGAGTCATTATTTATGTTGTGTTTTTAAAAAAATCAAATTAAATTATGTTGCGCTAGCTATGTTAGCTCATCAGTGCAAGATTTGTTGTGAAGCAGCATCCTCCTACCCCATACACAGGATGGTAATAATTTAGAAATATGCAAGTGTACTAGGTGTGTTCTAGTACCTCAACACGAGATGGTGATGATTTAGAAATTTGCAAGTGTACTAGGTATGTTCTAGTACCTCAACACGAGATGGTGATGATTTAGAAATTTGCAAGTGTACTAGGTGTGTTCTAGTACCTGCACACGAGATGGTCATAATTTAGAAATCTGCACGTGTACTAGGTGTGTTCTAGTACCTCTACACGAGATGGTAATAATTTAGAAATCTGCACGTGTACTAGGTGTGTTCTAGTACCTCTACACGAGATGGTGATGATTTAGAAATTTGCAAGTGTACTAGGTGTGTTCTAGTACCTCTACACGAGATGGTAATAATTTAGAAATCTGCACGTGTACTAGGTGTGTTCTAGTACCTCTACACGAGATGGTGATGATTTAGAAATTTGCAAGTGTACTAGGTGTGTTCTAGTACCTCTACACGAGATGGTGATGATTTAGAAATTTACAAGTGTGTTCATGGTGTTATCGTACCGTACCGGAGATGGTGGTGATTTCCAAATTTGTAAGCGTGGTCATGCTCGCAAAATGTATATTGCTGATAGTGATTTAACGTCATATACAATTGTCATCAAGAATTGTATTTACAAGAAGTACGAATTAAATGCGTCCTGTCATAAATAATGAATATATCAAACGGTATAAATGAGTTACTTGATGTTTCCAAATACTTATGCAAGTGAGTTCAATGCCCTTTTAACGCTTTTCCTCCAGTGGAAAGAAACGACAGTGCTAATGTTATTTAACAGTTGATGGCATTGAAATACAAAAATCCGATACTGTTTTACTTGAGGGAAAAAAGTTTGAATCAATAATCTGCTTCATCCTTTGCATAGAATTTCATTTACCCCAAACACCTTTTAAATTCTAGACGGTTAGTTTTTGACATGTTTATTATGTTTTCTGTACATATTTATCTATTTAAGAAAGACTATTGGTTTAGATCCGACTCTACATTTCAACCTAAAGAAGAGTTATGTGTCTATTTAATTTTATTAGTACCTCTCATGTGTCTATTTAATTTTATTAGTACCTCTCATGTGACTATTTAATTTTATTAGTACCTCTCAGGGTCAATAGGAAATAAATTAGTTTATAAACCTTTATAGTGAAATCATAATGAGACTCTTTTTTCCCCTTATTAGTGTAACTATCTGAACCTTGCAGTTACAGATCAAACCCTGAGTTAACTCAAAATCGGAATGTCTGTAAATCAGTCGTCCAGGGCTGTATTTTCGTGGTACTCTGGCCATGATCAATTACAAGCCGTTTTGCGACCTTGGATGTAGTCTTGTAAAGTCATTGTTCCAACCAAAGTGTAATCGAGGTTAACACTCATTTCAAAAGAAGCAAGATGGCGGACACAGTGAACACCATATTTCGTAGTATAGAAACTGAAGCGAGACTGCAGACAGGAGAATGCGATATTTGTTACTACTCTATTATATTCTCTGGCGACAGTTTTCTGGTTGATTACTTCTTGGTCGGAAGAGAAATCTTTGGTGAGAAAGCCTATAACATACTGGTACATACCAGAGAATACATACTGCTGATTTCAGAAGAAAAAAACAACAAAAAACAAAAAACATAAAACCTTGTATATAAACTGACGCGCTAATGTGTCAAACTTGCATTAACACGCACGTCAGCAAGGCGTGGTATCATTCAACTGAACGATATTTTCTTTAGCATTGCACTAGGGATAGAGCTTAGTAAAAAGCATTGGTATGCATTAATAAGTTATTTCCATCATGAGTAATACCATATCCTGACTGTATCGATCCACATTCTGCCCTATCTCCTGTAAATGAACAGTGTGTTCTAGAGCTTCTGATCTCCACAGAGCATGGACATGCCATTGATTGGTTGTCTGGGTCGAAACTTGCTCCCTTAAGAATACGCGGTCTTTGGACAACATACATGTAAATATTTTAACTGGGGAGAGCATTTCTTTCGTATCTGTTTGATATAACTTTGTACGAATACGTATGACCCATTGTGCGTAAAACTGCGTGACGATGTAAAGGTCAGGTATCAATTTCCTGATAATGCGTCGATTTTCTGTTCGGCTTTTTAAATTGAACATTGATCTGATAATTATCAATTATCCGTTAAATAAAAAATGCAAGTGATTTTTTATGTTGTGATGGAAGAGTAATAGATTTACCAAGTACTAAAATACCTTCACTCTCATGCGATCGCGCGTTTCAGATCACACCTGAAAATATACGGAACATTTTATGTAGTAAAGAATTTTCCGACCTGGATATCATCCAATCTCTCGTAATAAAATTACAAACAGTTTTGGCTAATCTGTCGTAATAGGTTTTTAGAGCTGGCTTGTTCAGGCAGGAATCCACTTTGTAGGAATGTTATTACTACTTTAATTCTACTTTAGCTTCTATTTTCAGTTAGAGAAAATCCGGTTACCTAGGTAACTACGCCAGCTTTCAACGATCATTTGGTGCAAACTTTGTGTGCGGAGTAATTGTTGCATATTTCTTTAGTCCATTTGATTATAACCCCTCTACAAATTTGAGTTTAGAAGAACCTTGTTTGAAACATGACAGTCAGAATCTGACCATGTAGCTGATAATTGTCACGTGCCCGGATGTTAGGAATATAACTTTTAATTCACATCGAATCTTTTTATATCTGCTGCTGTTTAACTGACCATACTATAAAAAACATTGGAAGGTACAGGACAGATCTGAACATGTTAAAAATGACTTTAGTGGAATTATAACTACGTACTCTCCGTTACACGTTTAAAAATGTTGTTTGCTACCAACATTTTTGAATGCATCTAAAACAACCGGTTATCTACGGAAGCCTATTTAAGTCACATAAAGATAATAAGGAAAACTCGAAATTTCCACTATTAAGATCACCCCAAAAATAATACAAATTATAAATTTCGATTTCGGTTTAATTATTTTTTTCCGTGAACTTAATAGACTTCCGTAGTTATTCGCAGTTATCCGTACGGAAGGAACATCCACAAACAGGTATCACCTAATTTAATAATAGTAGCCTTGTGCTTTTCGTGGGTGAACTGGTACCATGCTTGTGCTAGTACTATACTCATCTGTAGGTCATGACAGGTTAACTTCAGGTGGCAACGAATCACATCTTGTGCTGTTAACTCAACTGAGTAACACCTGTGTGGAATTCTTTCAAAGTCATTGTTTACGAACTATTGAAGTATAGGGCAAGATTTGGAGAAAATCTAACTGTATGGCCAGTCACGTGACATAAAACGGGCTATATCTTTGCACGAGATTGTATCCGATAACGAATTCATATCTGGTACATTTGTCGGTCCACATCAATTCGGCATCCATAGTCTGTGCACATTACACTCCAAGTGAATTAATTATCAAGTTAAACGCGTTTTTCCCCAGTAGTTCATTTTCCGCATAAACAGTTACCTATAAATTATGCTATTCAGGCATTGTTGTTAAAACTACAAATATTTTGCTGTTTCAACACTGTTTAAAACGTGAGAAAGGCACATAAATAGCGAAAGATAATATTGGTTGCACTCATATGCTAATAAGCGTCAACCTTTCTTTGTTGTAAACATGATAACGTGTGCGTGGATAATAAGCCTGTATGCAAATTTCTACAATGTTTGGACGAGTGTCTATTTGCTGACTATTAGATAACATTGTATAGGACGTAGTATGGAATATAGTATGTAAATTTGGACGAGTGTCTATTTGCTGACTATTAGATAACATTGTATGGGACTAGTATGGAATATAGTATGTAAATTTGGACGAGTGTCCATTTGCTGGTTATTAAATAACATAGTATGGGACTAGTATCGAACATATAAGCCCATCAGACTATGACACGTCTGTCGTCAGTGACATTTCGTCAGACTATCAAATAAAACCATTAGTTCATCCTTGATCTAGGTAATTTTTAAATAACACTGGATATAGAAAGACACGAAAGTGTGTGATATACTTTAGAAACATATTTGTTTGTAAAGGTATTAAAGCAGAGCAAAAAATGTGGAATATTTGAGAAAGTGGCTTCAAAGAATGGAAAGTTATGTTGCTAGATGTCAAAGGTAAATACTGTTGCCTAAGTTTTACGTCTGCTATTCCTCAGCAAGAAAATGATAGGAACCACACTTTCTTAAAGACACCGGTTAGCTTGTGTATTTCAATGGAAACTTGTATCCTTACACGTCTGCAAGTATGTCAGTAGGTCTTGTCTGTTTATTCGTTTTCTTTCTTGTCTGAACGATTGTGATGCTGAATGGGGTAACGAAGAAATATCAACCACTATATGCGACAATTACAATTTTCTTATTTGAAAACTGTTTAGGACATATGGTGATTGAACCGTGTTAGTAGTACACTAGCTTTGCAAAGAAAATTGTCTCCAGAAGAAACCAATTACAATTGATTGCTTGAATATCTAAATTCGAGTTGAGATAAAACTTTGGAGAGACACACACAAGATGGCGCCTTAAACCCGCTATGATCTAAAGCTTTTCATTTTCATAGATCTGCAATAACAATAAGTTACAGAAGAGAATGGTATTGTAATTTCATCTGGCTAGCTTGCACTTGCAACCCAACAGGGAGTGGCAGTGCAACGGGGGTTGGGGAGCTATTGCCCACAGGCTCTATGCGGGGGAGGGGGGCTGTTAGGAGATTTATTTTTGCAGCTGTAATCGGGTCTTAGATTGGGGGGATGAAGGTTGGCAACTGACATAAAAACTGTTCTCTGTGGCAAAAAAATAGGGGCGCCACTAAAGAACATTACCCCCAGGCGCCTCGGTAGGGCGCCACTAAAGAAAACTGCCCCCGGACGCCTCAAACCCTGGCGCTGCCACTGCCAACACGTCCTGCATTCAATCTTATATTCGCTGAAAAGAATATTTTATAACTCCCTGTAATCTATATCTAAATGCAATATCCCAATAGATTCCCTGAGACAGAATAATTTCTAAGACTCGCTAGATCAATCAGCCTCCGTGCTGTTTTAGACGATTCGCCGTCATTAACTAACAGATCAAGACGACAGATGTACTTAGCATTCATCTTTGAATGGTCATCATAAGGAAGAACCCAGATCGTCAAGCTGTGAGGCAAGAATAATATACTGCCATTACGAAGTTTCGTGGCAAACGATCTTCCATCCATTCGAGATTAAGTACAGTTCTATCAGAAATCTGGGATTGCATGCAGGATTTTATTAATTTCCACATCCTTCAGTTCAAGCGATTAGAAATCAACAAAGTTGAGCCTCGCGAGCTTGTAACCTTTTGCAAGAACGATGTTATTTATTGCTTTACATGTACAACTTTATTTATAACAGCGTGCATGTTCAGCTAATGCAAAGGTTATTGTTTGCCAGATGTTTGGTTGTTGTTTTTTTTCTTCTTCTTTTCTGTTAAATAAGAGCGTTGAAAAGAATGCTATGTCAGAAAGACTGGTATTTCCTCACATCATGTGGTCATGCGATAATAAAACTTCTCGGGCCTAGGGAGGGGTCTTGGTACATGTAATCGTAATCCTCTTTGTCAATTTAAACTTGCTGCAAGAAGGGTTCATTCAACTAAACATTCACCCTTCTGTTTTATAAATTTCGCCAAAAGGGACCAGGCGGTGTGATCCTTGAATATGCCTCTGCTAATAATATCTCAGAGGCATGTTACGCCAGACTTCTCCGTACGTCCTTGCAGCTTATCTCGCACCTGTACATGGGCTGTGTTGTAACACATATTATTGCCATGCGGTCTATGTGCATATCGTTCTGTCATCATTCTCTATGTGCATTTCCAGAGCTAAACCCCTTTTTGGTGTTAAATGTGTATAATATATATGATATTTCTTGTGAGTGCAACTAGTCACGCGGCTTTTCATGAAATGGCCTGAAATTTGGCAGACATTATTGACATCAGGACCATGTATGTGCATGTGGTTCTTCTATCGCCGTCTGATAAGTTTTATTTTTCTTTCCCCAGAGCTGTGCCCCTTCTTGGTGTTAAAATAGCAATGTTTATATGGGCAACTACTCTCACAGCTTTGGATGAATTGCCCTAAAACTTGGCAGACATTCTATTCGATTCATAGGTATTGCGAGATGTGTGCCTTTGTATTATTGATTTGGCCAGATGATTCGCCCATTATATGCATACAAGATCGATGCACAGAAACAGACCATATTTCAAAAAAGTTCAGTGAAGTAACCTAGCAGATGGACCTTTCAGAAGAATATTCATTAATTGCTAGTTTATTTTGAATGTATGTATGTATTTATATATTAGAGCTTAGCGGCACGTCAACACAACAGTGGCACTATGTAGCCATTGGTTTATCGTGCTAACGTGCATTGCTGAAGGACACATCACGGTAGCCGATCCAGGCTGATCCATTAGTGAGAATCAGCTCCGAATTCTTCTGGCTGCTTGACGGGAATAGAATCCTTCTGGTCACGAGTCCAACACGATAACCACTGAGCCACTTCGGCTTTTTAAAGTTAAAATTTTGAAAAACTAAAAATAGATGTAAGGATTAGGTCTTAAAAGCAATTCAGTATAAAAAAGCAAATTCTGTGTAGTTCTGTACGAAGCGTTTAAAAAATCCACAGATGAATTTTAACCATTAGTCTGGTTGAAAACCAAAGCTTCGATTGCTTAGAAAACTACGTATGTACAGTTGCATGTATGTCCCCCACTAGTGGAAATGTTATCTACAAAAGTACATGTCATGATGGAATTGCGATCTTGAATGCAAGTCTTGGCAGGCATTATCATTAGTAATTAATAAATGCAGGTCACAATCACTACAGGTGTCAATATTTCTCATCTCATATTTAAACATCTATATCCCTGTGGCAATATCAACTTGATAGATCTACTTCCGTGGGCAAACTTGTTTTAGAAGATCAATGATTGTATAGATACACGGATTCACATTGTACCTTGCTTTGGTATCCGTCGTGACCTTTCTTCATTTGCTCTTGTATAGATAAAGTGGTTCACCTTGTGCCTTGCTTTGTATCCGTCATGTACTTTCTTCATTTGCTGTTGTATAGATAAAGTGGTTCACCTTGTGCCTTGCTTTGGTATCCGTCGTGTACTTCTGTCATTTGCTGTTGTATAGATAAAGGGGTTCACCTTGTGCCTTGATTTGGTATCCGTCATGTACTTTCTTCATTTGCTGTTGTATAGATAAAGTGTTACACCTTATGCCTTGCTTTGGTATCCGTCGTGTACTTTTGTCATTTGCTGTTGTATAGATAAAGTGGTTCACCTTGTACCTTGATTTGGTATCCGTCATGTACTTTCTTCAATTGCTGTTGTATAGATAAAGTGGTTCACCTTGTGCCTTGCTTTGGTATCCGTCATGTACTTTCTTCATTTGCTGTTGTGTGGATAAAGTGGTTCACCTTGTGCCTTGATTTGGTATCCGTCATATATTTCTGTCATTTGCTGTTGTATAGATAAAGTGGTTCACCTTGTGCCTTGCTTTGCTATCCGTCATATACTTCTGTCATTTGCTGTTGTATAGATAAAGTGGTTCACCTTGTGTCTTGCTTTGCTATCCGTCATGTACTTTCTTCATTTGCTGTTGTATAGATAAAGTGGTTAACCTTGTGCCTTGATTTGGTATCCGTCATATATTTCTGTCATTTGCTGTTGTATAGATAAAGTGTTTCACCTTGTGCCTTGCTTTGGTATCCGTCATATACTTCTGTCATTTGCTGTTGTATAGATAAAGTGGTTCACCTTGTGCCTTGCTTTGCTATCCGTCATGTACTTTCTTCATTTGCTGTTGTATAGATAAAGTGGTTAACCTTGTGCCTTGATTTGGTATCCGTCATATATTTCTGTCATTTGCTGTTGTATAGATAAAGTGTTTCACCTTGTGCCTTGATTTGGTATCCGTCATATATTTCTGTCATTTGCTGTTGTATAGATAAAGTGGTTAACCTTGTGCCTTGATTTGGTATCCGTCATATATTTCTGTCATTTGCTGTTGTATAGATAAAGTGTTTCACCTTGTACCTTGATTTGGTATCCGTCATATATTTCTGTCATTTGCTGTTGTATAGATAAAGTATTTCACCTTGTGCCTTGATTTGGTATCCGTCATATATTTCTGTCATTTGCTGTTGTATAGATAAAGTGGTTCACCTAGTGCCTTGCTTTGGTATCTGTCATATACTTCTGATATTTGATATAGTGCAAACTGTGAAATGTAGTGATGTTTCTTCGTAATAATTCATTGTTTTTTTAGGAGACTGAAAAGCATTATACTACCCTGTGTATTTGTTGTACAGACTTTTTATATTATTGGCATTTTCTGTTGTACAGACTTTTTATATTATTGGCATTTTCTGTGAAGGTAGTGGTTGGTTTTGAAAATAGCAGATAGGTCTTTCATGACCAAATGTGTTATCTTCGTTAAATAAAGATTATTATTATTATTATTATTATTATTATTATTATTATTATTATTATTATCATCATTATTAAAAACTCTAAAAAATTAGTTAGCGCGTTACCTACGGCCTTAGATCAAACTCTTGAGAAACCAGATTTGGACATTTTTGGATGAAATAGAAGGCAATGTAATGAATATCAGTAAAACATATTTATTGTGTCTTTTCAGCGCCAGTAAATATTTGCGAAATAAAAGCTTTTCTGTTTATCTAAATAGAAAATGAAAGAAATAGTTTAATATGTAAAACAAAGAAACAAAAATAACAAAAATGGAAAGAAACAAAATTTGAACCAAAAAGCTAAACTGTGTTCATATAATACATAACTGCTACACCTGGAACACAATTGAAAACATGTCCTGTAACGGCTTACCAAGCTTACTTATACTGTTGTATCATTGTTATCTACTAGAATGTCTAGTCTGTAATGTTATATAATTGCATCTGCTAGAATCTCCAGTCTGTAATGTTGTATCATTGTATCTACATTAATCTCTAGTCTGTACTGTTATATCACTGTATCTACCAGAATCTCTAGTCTGTGTTGTTTTATCATTTTATCGACTAGAATATCTTCTCTGGACTATTGTATCATTGCATCTACTAGAATCTCTAGTCTGTACTGTTGTATCATTGTATCTACTATAATATCTAGTCTGTACTATTGTATCATTGTATCTACTAGAATCTTCTGTCTGTACTGTTGTATCATTGTATCTACTAGAATCTTCATTCTGTACTGTTGTATCATTGTATCTACTATAATCTCTAGTCTGTACTGTTGTATCATTGTATCTACTATAATCTCTAGTCTGTGTTATTAACTCAGCTGAGGATGCTGAAATTCTTGAAGATGAATTAGTTTAAGGTAAGCAACATATGGCTAGAATCACTTCCATCAATTAAAACAATACAGAGAATGCAAACTAATCGTTTGGTGCAGTAATCAACCCAAAAGAACCTGTTAACAAGAAACATTGTTTAAAAAGTATTGCAATAAACACAAGGTCACCTAGAAGCGAACAGGTCATAATTTGTGTTTGTTTATGATTTTGTCTTTCTCCATGCAAATTTTAGCAGGAAATAAATAAATTTGTATTATCATTGTCCTTTTAATAATCAATATATGTAGCATCAGGCCCAACAGATTTTTGTTAGCAAACACTTCATCTAAGATGAACAGGTTATCTATGTCCGTTTTTACACTGTACTATTTTTGTACACTATTGTTGATTTTCGTACAACTTATCTCAGACTCTCTGTTGTTATTGGTCAATAATGCGTAATAGGGGTAATAGTGTAACACACAACTGGCTAATTATTTAGAAAGTATTTTGTTATGAATAGGTGACCTGATATGTCCACTATTTGAATTGGTGAGCTGATATGTCCACTATTTGAATTGGTGAGCTGATATGTTCACTACTTGAATTGGTGACCTGATATGTCCACTATTTGAATTGGTGACCTGATGTGTCCACTATTAGAATTGGTGACCTGATATGTCCACTATTTGAATTGGTGACCTGATATGTCCACTATTTGAATTGGTGACCTGATTTGTCCACTATTTGAATTGGTGACCTGATATGTCCACTATTTGAATAAATATTTAGAGTCTTGCGATATTTGTGTACACATCATTTATCCTTATTATTATCTTTTTCTTTATTAAAAGAGTTTTGGAGTGTTTTTTTGTTTTTGTTTTGTTCTTTTTGTTGTTTTGCAGATAGTTGGAAAAAATATAAGTTGGATATGTTCGTTCATGACAAGTCAAACATTCACTTTTTTCATTTCATACTAAGGTTCCTCAAAATACATAGTAAAGACATTGTTTTCTCGTCCATTTGATTGTTAAATTTATTATGCAATATTTTTGTTTCCATGATTGTATGAGAAATTATAGTTTCTTGACCATTTGTGAAGTATAAGTTTTTGTTTTTTATTTTTAATCGATTTTATGGTTAACATCTGCGGAGAAGCAAGTAGCGAGCAGCGGAGCTATAGAACAGCTGTAATAAAATTGGTTCAATAAGTGGAACATATTCATATCTGATACTACTGCACTTTTGGGTCATAATGTGACAAATATATTCAGTAGATTTCCATTGTTATATTTTCTCAAGTTACTTCTGAGTATAATCTATAATGAATAGATTTCTCATTTTGGTAAAAGTGTTGCAATCCAAATTCTTATAAGTATAACCAGGCATAAGCTTTTGCTTGACCTCCATTGGTCCTCTTACAACTATATAGAAGAATGTCTAGTTGATTAAAAAAGACAATTTTTCTCAGTGATCACATGCCAACATTTTGACGATTATTTTCATTCAAGCATTAAAAACATTATGTGCTTTAAAAATATGCTTTTGATCTGGTATCAACATTATTATCAATGAACAATTGTAGAGTATCTACCCCAGTCTGGTTGTCCGCAAGGAAAACAAGCTCTTTTTTGTTCTAACGATTATAAGCAATTAGGATACCAGTGTGTTAAATACAAATATTTACGCTCAAGAAATATATCTTTTTGTTGACAGATTACGATTGTTTTTATTTTTATGTAACTGCAAATATTTAGGTACATTATTGTTCCCTTTTTTCTTTTTTTTTTCCTTCTAGATGGAATTAATAAATTGGTTGCTATGTTATTGTTCTCTACCATCACCACGTTATTTCTTTGATTTAATGATTCCAATGACAAACGAAGAATCCTAAAATAGATATACTCCAAGATATACTCTTTTTCTTGGGCTCAGTGGCGTAGCGAGGCAAAGTGCCGCCCAGGGCGAACTACCAAAATTACGCCCCCACTCCATTCGTATTATTTATGATATATACAGTACTCTTACCAAATTGCCGCCCCCTAGAAAGTGCCGCCCCCTCACCCCCCCCCCCCCTCGCTACGCCACTGCATGGGCTCCAATCTACTGGTGATGGTAGAGAACAATAGCATAGCAACCAATTTATTAATTTCATCTCAAAGGTAAAAAAAAGAAGGGAACAATATTGCACCGAATTAGAACTAAACTATCATACTCAGGAATAAGAATGATTTCAAATTCAGTCATTCTTGAAATAAAGGCAAACATGGTCGAATTCAAAATCAGATATTGTAATCGGTTGGTTGGTTGATTGGCTGTTTGGTTTTTCACAGGCACTCATAGCACTTTATTTGACTATATTATGCTGAGGAAATGGGAATTAAGTGCCCTTACCAAGGACACACCGAGGCAGCCGACCCGGGCTGACCTGGGCGGGTATCGAACTCGAGACCCTTGGATTACGAGTCTGACGCACTAGCAAGTGAGCTACCACGGCTCCTGAAATGATAAATTTAAAAACTATTCTTGACAAAATAATTGAGAGATTATTATTAGTATTGGGCATGACATAATAAAACCAGATTGTTTGTTTCAATGGCATGATTTGATCATGTATGTATATTATATGAGTTCTCATTACGTTGCTTATATGACTCATTAGTACCATGGATTGCGTGCTACTCAATGTAGGATAGGTAGGTAATAAATAATATCTGTATTGGTTCAGAGTTGATGAGATGTACGAATTAGAAGTCGAAAATCCCTGGTGTTAATTTATTTATTATTTGTTGAGACTTAGTTCTTGTGGACCCGCAAAAACAAAAAAATATATTGATGCATACTACAACATCCAGTGTAGGTACGACAGTCTATGTTTAAAACACACCTGATTGCAAAGAGCCTTCATACTGGAGAAAAGCTATATGGCAACCTGTATATGCGTCGAAACAGTAAAATGTATGTGAGTGGCAACCGTAGTTTTCAAAGTGCATGTGAACTGTTTGTTTACTCCCACCCCCACGCCTCACCCACCCCACAGCGGCAATTATCAGTTATCGGTATTCGATTGTGAGGGAGGGGAATCAATGGTACATATATGTATTTTACTTTTGTCAACTGCTCTGTTTATTGGCCATAAAAATATACGTGTACTATTACACAATACCCCTAGCACAGAAACACTGGTTCTTTCGTGCGAAGTATTTCCAGCCATTATAAGACCTTCGTAACATGTAAACACTCTCAGCAATGTTTGATTGGATCAAAAACAGCGAAGATAAACTATGGCATTCGGCGCCGGCACAAAAAAGTGGTCGAATCACCGTGACAAGGATTCCAAAACTTGCTGTGTGGATGCAGAAAAGAGGCTTATCTCTGAAATCGTTTGTTATTTGTTCTCGATGTGTTATGTTTATACCGGAGTCAGCTTTAATAAAGGTGGGCACAAGTGACTGGTTGTTAATATTCTCATATATATTTATAATGTGTGGGTGTGTGTGGGTGTAAAATGCATCAATTTTCGTGACGTATGGCCTGAGGAGGAGAGATTTTCTTGCAGAGAATCTGTCCTTAATTTCGCTCTTGCCAAATTTAAAAAAAAAAAAAAATTTTTTAAATTTTTACCGTTAGAGATAATTATATGAACATATAGGGATCATAAAGTGAGTGTGAAACAGTACTGCGATAATCATTTGAAACGAAATTATTTACCCATGCCTGTTTATGCAAATTATACGAGGAATTCATTTTCTCTCCACCGAACAAAGCGGCAGATTGGATTTTGCATGCTGAAGTTTCGGAGACTTTTTCCCACCTTCCGGCATGTATGCAGAGTATTCAAACAAACTTTGTTTCAGCTTCTTCCTTTAGCTGCAAACAAAGCACAAATCACATAATTGCAATGTGAAATTTATTTCTATAAAGTAAATGCTAGATTAGAGATTTGAGTTTCATCTATATATATTCTAAACAAAGTGTTCATCCATGCTATTTGACAGTGTTCATCTCTTCCCGGTAAAGAATAATTATTACGGTTGATGGTTACGAACATAAAAATAACTAATGGAAAATGATAAGACAATAAATTAAACAAGACTGTCACGTCAATCATCCGCAGGTTATCATCTTAGTCAACATCCGTCTGATACGGTCGTTATCAAAAGTGTCTTTTGAAAACACGAGAATATGCTGTGAGTATTTTGTAAATTAACTATCTTATTCCATCACACCACCACACACTTTCTTTGCTCGGCACTAAATAACCTACTTGTGCTGATGTGCCGTAAAACACCAAACCAAACCAAACCACTTTGATTGCGTAATTTTTAGCCAAACCTTCATCTTCTGTTACCATGCCTGTGTTCAGAATTAAAACAATATACACACGTGTATAGCTCTGTTACCATGCCTGTGTACAGAGTTCAAACAATCGGCATACGTGTACAGCTCTGTTACCATGCCTGTGTTCAGAATTAAAACAATCTGCATACGTGTAAAACTCTGTTACCATGTCTGTGTACAGAGTTAAAACAATCGACATACGTGTATAGCTCTGTTACCATGCCTGTGTTCAGAATTAAAACAATCTGCATACGTGTAAAGCTCTGTTACCATGTCTGTGTACAGAGTTAAAACAATCGGCATACGTTTATAACTCTGTTACCATGTCTGTGTGCAGAGTTTAAACAACCGCCTTCGGTTTATAGCTCTGTTATCATGTCTGTGTGCAGAGTTGAAACAAAATTTGAAACTGAAGTGGATTAATTCATGATGCTCTGGAAAATATAAAAGATAATGTCATGTGCAAAGCCTCCTTGAGTAGACGGGAAAATGACTTAGCATGTGACATTATCAAAATAATTTTAAAAACTGATTTTCATCGTAAAAGCCTGAAAAAGCAAATTCAGTAAATTCTTGTGTAAAACGCGTCCAATGGGATTCGAAAGGAAAGGAATTCTTCAGCCCACACTGGAAAAAGCACTTAAGCATTTTGAATGTTCGGTTGGTGATAATCACTTTTAGCACATTTCTAGATTAATTTCCAATGTGAGAAGCAAATCCCATGTGGGAAACACATAAGGGCAGAAAAGAAATGAATATGCAAACGCTTAATGTAACTAAAATCTCAGCCGACCAAAATTGATGTCAGGTCACATAGGGTATAAAGCCATCTATCTGTACACGCTTATGTGTTTACACCCCGTGTTTACTCAGCAGACGACAATTTTCTATCAGGTCACACAAGGTATAAAGCCATCTATCTGTACACGCTTACGTCTTTACTCCCTGGGGGTCTATTCCTCTGCGCCATCTCTTGAAACCACGAGGTATTATGTAAAAAAGGAAATGTTGTATCTGAAAGTTATCACAGGAAGAAAGAATATTGTATGCACAAGTGAAAATGATTCAAGTGGCGTAAGAACCTAATAAGATAACAAAAAGGGTTGCATTGAGATGCAAGGAAGCGTCGAATTCCATTAAGAGAGTGATACAAATAAAAATGATTAGATTTGGTCTTGTTTATAATTGGCTTGACACACAATTTTATATCAACAATCATCGTTTAAAACAATTACGTGAATAAAATTTTACGACAATTTATGGGATCCATACTTGAATCAGTGTGTCAGTGTTAAACATCAATACTTGATGTAATAATGACCATTGCTAATGACACATCGTGTCAGTGTTTAACAGCAACACTTGATGGAATCATGACAATTGTTCATGACACAGTATGTCAATGTTTAACATCAATACCTTAAGAAACCATGACCATTGTTTAAGACACAGTATGTGAGTGTTTAATATAAACACTTAATGAAATAATGACTGTATGCTTTTATCGCTATAGGTCGCGCCGACTCAGTGGCACACTATGTCAAAAATATATCGCTCGCCTTACAACGCATTGGCACCACACTTCACCACTGTTTACTTTTTCGACGAGACACGTGTAGCGGGACGCAGGTGTCTATGATCACGATTTTGTTTTAGCAGGTGAATGTTAAGGTAAGTCTACGTAACGTCCCCTATCCTCGCATTTCTTGTATCACTTGGAAACTAAAACTAAATGTTATTCATCTACCAAACCACAAATGTCAGCATCATGGGAAGAGAGTTACGATTTTGTATGTACCGACCAATCGGAACATCGCTCGGCCATTTGCGTCAAGTCGAGAAATATCCTCTAATGTAGTTGCAGGAATACACATAAATTTGAAGGCTTTGTTGATTCGCCTCCGGAAGAGCCCACCACATATGTTGCAACAGAAAATAGGCCGACAGTGGTTCGATTGTGACTTTGTCTCCTTCAGCCGCCATATTGTGCCAGGTGAACAAAAGTTGTTCTGAATATAGTTCTCAATGGCGGCGAATTACATACTAAGTTTCATTCTCGACCTGACGGAAAAGGCCGAGGACATTCCCATAGATGTCTCGAGAAGTACCTCAGCTGGTCGTAATCTATTTTGGTTTTCTTTAGTATTTATGAATCGTTCCTGGCAAGGATTTTAAATACATGACGGTTGCATTTTTCTTAATTGGAATTTTGAACATGTAAAGAATCCTTCTCGTAAATTCATTAAATGATGTTATCACAACTAATGCTTAAAATTGACAAGGTCACGTCCTAAAGAAGGAAGCAGATTCAATTCAGTTACATCTCCACAATACAACTGGCAATACACTGAGTTATACCTGGATACAATGATCAAATTAAATGGAATGTTTCTTGTTACTGCAAGGGTAATGTAGCTTAACTCCTTCTACACAGTCTGAGCCGCGCGTGCAAACTGCATGTTAATGAGAATGCATAGTTTGTGTGCACAACAATTTTAGATCTCGATGCACATTTCCGAAGGCAGATATAGGGAAGAAGAACTGTAGGAACGAGGGAGAGGCTTGGTTTTGTCAACACTTTATGATAACAGACAACGAAAGTAGAGAGCATAGGATTACATCAAGCTTAATATCGCCATCCCATCAAATCTGCGTCAACATTATCGTACTCTTCTCATCTCCCCACTATATTCATATCAAGCAGCGGTGTCTGTTCCAACGAAATAATTTGCCACAGTGTCAGTCAGTGGATAGATGATCAGAGATAATGGACTGCTGGCATCAGTGTGTATCTGAAATCTATGGAGAAATAACACTAAGCCGTCATACACCAGCTGTGTTTTATTCGACATCCAGACAGTGGTGGCCTTATTATTTCTCCTGGAAGCATATACAAGAACCAGAAAAGTCAGTTTAAAGAGTAAAATAAAGGGCATATATCGTTTTCATTAATTTCTAAATATGATAAGAATTACCCCCGATGATTTAATAATTTCTGTACAGTAAGAAATATTGACAGAGGATGTTATTTCGGTTTGTAATAACGAATATCCAGAAATTATATCCATCACGATAAATGCTATTGTAGATTGGATGTTAAGGTAAATAGTGTGATCCCACAAAAATGTATTTCCATGAGTATTTCTGAATTTACAGTATGTCATTCTTAAGGTAAGAGACCAGTTGCACTTAACCTTAACTCCTCTGCTGGGGGCAAAGTGGGCTTATTCATGCAGCATTGCCCTACATCTATCATGCTCCAATTAAAGTGTATGTACTTCGCCTTTACTTTCCCAGACCAACTAAAAGAAGCGGTTCGACAGCAAAAGTACTTCTTGAAACCCAGCTTTGAATCATGTAATTGCAGTCTTTTCATTTTCTAATAATCATCATATAACACCATTCATTAGGAGAAAGGAATACGTTATTTTCTTTTTACCAGAAACTTAACAGCCAATTTCTGTGCAAATGGTTATTCCATGTGTTTGTACTACTTTAATTCTACTCTTTTCGTTGAATTTCAAGTGCCCATGAAAAACAATTTTAAATAAAAATCATACAAACTGGAAGACTCACGAGGAATAAATCGTTAATCAGGATGGTACGTTATCATTATTTAATGAATTATCTAACGGTATTTCCATTGGGATATGTTCTAAAGAGGTAAAAATAAAATCATTTCACGTGGCCATCGGATAATATTGAACTTCATATTGACATCCTATCTAAGGTTTGTCAACATCGTCGCATCCTGATGATATCCCCATCATATTCTTATCAAGCATATTGTCTGTTCATGTTCTACTGGAATAATTTGCCTCGATATGTCAGTTCGTGGATAGCTACGGTAATTAGAGAAACTGGGTTGCATGTGTGTATATCTCGCACCAAACATGTAACAGCGAGTGTACATCAGGGATGCTTTATTTTACACTCAGACAGTGATGGAATAAGGGTGTTCTTTCTTTTGGAAATATAAACAAGTACCAGAAGTGAGAGCTTTCATTAAATCATAAAATACACATCGTTTACATTGATTTCTGATTATAAGGAGAATTATCCCAGATGTTTGGACAGTTTTGTCATTATTAATGTGAAAGATTAATTGAATTAAATATAGATTCATCTGGCTGAAGGCCAAGCTGGTCTATTCATGCAGCAATACTCTACATCCAGCATGCTCCAATTGAAGTGCGTGTAGCTTGCTAACGTTCAGTAAAAGTTGTAGTCTAACTGTTAAAGTGTGTATGAACTCTAACATTAAAAATAAATATATGCCTTGCACCCACCCCACCCCCACTAATCATCTAGTTACATTCTGCATGAGAAGAAGATGATAGACGCGATGTTGTTTCTCGTAACTAAGCAGTTTATTTCTGTCGATATGCATATTTCAAATAAACTTTTACTGAAGGTAAAAAAGGAAGGTAAAGGTTAGTTAGCTGCATATTTGAAATATTAGTACTTGAATTCTTCACTTTTTCTTTGATTTTCGAGAAAAACAAAATCAGTGCGAATCCGTACAATCGCAAAGTATTGCTCATCCAAAGTGTGCGTCATCGTTCGTCGATAAGTAATCATACGAAAGTTCCTATATCACCATCTGAAAATATCGAGCTTTGTGTTGGCTTCCAATCAAAATCTCTTCAACGTCATCACATTATGTTTATCTCCGTACCATATTCACATTAAACCATATGTTATTCGTAAACGTTCTACCAGAATAATTTGCTTTCAGTGTCAGTTAGTAGATAACTGATCAGAGATAATAAATAGCTCGCATTTGTGCATCTCACACACCTTTGGACAGGTACCGTTAGCGGGAAGAAGATAGTCAGCCGTGCTTTATTTGAACTCCAGACAAAAATGGAATACCGAAAAACTTCTTCCTTCTAGAAATGTAAACAAGTGCCAGGAGAGAGAGAGAGAGAAAGAGAGACTATTAAGTCATGGAATGCATATCGTTTACATTAATTTCTTATTTTTAGGAGAATTACCGCTGATGTTCAAAAAACTGATGCCATTGATGATGTAAAAGACGATTTGAATTGAGAATAACTAACCTAGCTTGTATAGTCCATTTGATTCCTGTGAAAACCCAGTTTCCAAGTTTTGTTAAAATCCAGTTCTTTAAAAAAAACCCATCAAACATGTCACAGTAATTGATATTGGCATATGAAACTGGCCCAGCAATTTTGATTTTATTTTCATAATGTATTTTATACAAGTTTTCTCATTTATGATCTATATTTATATTAGCACACACCCTCTGTCTACGCAGATTAAGTCTATTTCTATCAACAGCCGATTCTGCCCTTTATTAACAGTCACATGGCTTTGAACCATGGTAAGTAAGGTAGTTGAGTGTATCCTGCAAGTCCATTGCTGCTTTTATAGAATGGATCATTTTAAAGTAGATGGGGATAATTAAAACATAATTATTAAAACAGGTTTACACGGTAATTTCGTGCAGTAAATGCACTTCTTGCATTTGCGTGTATAAATCAATGCATGGGAATACAATGAGAATTGATTGTGAAGGAGAAGGAAAAAAATGACAATTTAAAATAAGAAGACATAGTCTCGATAATAATACTCTGACAGTCTTAACCCAAAATTATTTTCTGCGGGAGAACACCGGTAACATAGCAAACATTTTCATTTAAATGACTTATAGAAATACTTTTCAAGGATGACATCTTTGAAAAACTTATCGTCATAGGCCTCTAACCTGAGAAAGAAAGAACATTTACAGTTGACTATAATGCATATATAACATTAGCTTCATAATATATTAAATATATATATATATATATATATATATATATATATATATATATATATATATATTTAATGCAATAAATATTAAATGAAATTGTAAGGAAGTCTAGAATTTTTACTTAATTACTCCACCCACTAAATAGCTAAACAATTATTCACAACAAATCGCAGAATGGTACATGAATTGTATACTTTTAGGGAAATGCATCTGTTGAAAAATAATTATAGAAAAGAATCACAAAGTAAATTGTGTGAAAATAACATGTATTCCATTGTTATGCAGATATAAGAAAATGAGATTTTCCATTTTCGACAACAATATCACAAATTATGCTTAAAATTTGCTTCTCTTATTTTTTCCTTCTCTCTGAGCGACGGTATCATCCATGAATTTGTAAGATTGAGACAATTTTTAAGCAAGATGAAGATGCTATCGATTCTTGTTTGTCAAGCAGTAAGTAAGCCGGAGGTAATTTTGGACCGCTATTGTTTCATGCTGCCACCTATCGAATTAAATGGAAGATAACTGGTTACGATCCCTCATTTTCCTAGGAATCAACGTCTGTACTCCATGACCAGTTTATGAGTATGGTGATATATCCTTAATGCAGGTCTGTTGCAGGTGCAGAGTAAGCAATGCCATGTGAATATACCAGTATGAAGTCAAACTTAGCTGTACTAGGAAGGGGTCCCCTCGCACATTTACAGGGAGCACCTTTTGACAATTTAGAATGATATAACAACTAAGACAAGATTGTGTTTAACTTATGTATAGTTATGTACACCTATTAGATCAAACATTGTTGCATTAAAGCTTTGCTGCTTGAATATAATAGGAATGAAACAGACTATAGAAATTATCACCAAAAATTGAAGTGTAGAAAGCTAACCTTTTCATTTTCCCTACTTTCATGAAAAGAGGTGTTCGACTGTGAAGTGCTTGTTGAAGCCCAATATTCGAATCTGAACTTTTTATTCCCGACCAGTCATCTAGAAACATATTTTATGAGAATATAATGATAGATCATATTTCTTATTGCAAACTAATTAGCCCATTTCTGCCTGCAAACTAATTAACCCATTTCTACCTAAACTCGGGGCACTTTTATACTTGAATTCTGCTCTTTCTCTTTGATTTTCGAGTGCCCTGGATAAAGGGTAAATAAATTCGTGTAAATTGGTAGACTCGAGAAGAATTCCTAGCAGGAATGGTCGGTCATCGCTATCATGTTCGTGGTATTTAAACTGAGACATGTTCCAAAAAGTTAAGCAAAAAAGAAACATAAACTTGAACCATCCGTTAATATTGAGCTTCCCGTTGGCTTCCCGTCAAAAGCTCGTCAACTCGTTGCACTCTGTTCATCTTATCATTATAACTACACTGAATCATGCTGTCTGTGCACGCTCTACCACAATAATTTGCTTTCAGTGTCATTTAGTGGATAGATGGTCAGAGATTTGGGGTTTTCTTCATTGGTGCGTATCTCACGTGTTTGTACAGGTAACATCAGCCTGACTGCATCAGTGATGCTTTATTTTATATCCAAACAATCATGAAAAAGGTTTTGCTTCCTTCTTCTGGAA
Source organism: Margaritifera margaritifera (assembly GCA_029931535.1). Lineage (NCBI taxonomy): Eukaryota > Metazoa > Mollusca > Bivalvia > Unionida > Margaritiferidae > Margaritifera > Margaritifera margaritifera. Next base: position 826,078 of record JAQPZY010001464.1, read on the forward strand.
ATGTAGACAGTTATTAAGTCCTAAAATTCATATCGCTTACATTCATTTCTTATTGTGACAAGAAGTACCTCTGATATTCATGTACTTGTGATATTATTCGACCGCAAGGGTGCTTCTTAAAGTAGATTTTTAATAGATGAAATGTTTGCACTGGAACTCTTTTACATCACTGTCTACTTGGGCTGTAATAAAATACATTAAAGTAAGATTCTGGATGATATTTTTCTCTGTACGAATGATTCCGGTTTGTATTATTTAAAGTTTTTAATGCTTTTACATCCGTATTTCCTCTTTCATTTTCGAGTCTCGGGGATGAAAGAAAAAAATCCATGCTAAATGTTAGACTCGAAGAACTGCAGTGGCGGATCCAGAAAGGAGAGCGTAAACAAGTCTGCGAGGGATTATGTGGTATAGGACGCCAGGTGGGGGCCCATGTAGCGAAGCCCACGGAAGCTCCTGTATTTTAAGAGTTTCCATGGCATAATTGTAACCATCTAACTGTAATGAAAATTTACTTTAGGAAACGTTCCGGTTGTTTAGCGCTCATTTTAGGACCGGGGGTGGGGTGGTAGCGCGCCTTCCGCCCCCCCCCCCGTCCCACCCCACCCACGGATCAGACCCTGACCTGGAAGATGCGCCATCGTTCGTCAAAGGTCCTACACACTGTCTTTAAGTCATTTTGTATGAGCTGGCAGAAAAAAAGTTGTATGTTATATATACACAAACAAACAGAACCAATCATATTTTTCTCAATAGCTTAACTATCGTTAAAAAGGGGCAGTCTTGTAAATAATTGATTTTCCAGAGCTAAGCTAATAATGTTGATTAACGTCATATTTTGCAAAAATGCAACGTGCCTTGCAACGTCCTGTAGTTGTCTCATCTTGACTGCCTCTCTGTGTATCTTAATACATGTAGCTTTGAATCCTGGCTGAGCTCACTTTTGAGGCCACTTGTTTAAGGTGCGTATGTTGCATTAGATGCAGCGCAGAGTATTTGATAGCTACACTTGCTAGTATTGAAATCTACATTTGTTGGCAGCATAGTCCTTTCGTTCCCATAATGATAGGCAGCTAGCAAACCGTTATTTTTCTATAATTGAATGAGCTCGAGAAACACCAAATGATGTATATGAATACCTGTTTTGGATTATTTATCAATAACATATACGAGGGATATTTGAAAAGTTCTCAATATGTTGTTATAACTTTTTTGTTTCTTTGAACCTGTCAATATCTTTAATGCCGATCGATAGACAAAATAACCTTCCATAAAATGATCTGCAGCTGCATCTACAGCACGGTGGACACCTGCATGTGGCGTAACATTGGTAAATTATAGTGACGTAAAGAAAGTCAAAGAAGGAGTACAATTCTGCTACTGAACAAAGAGCATACTGTAAAATCGGAACGCTCTTGGTACACTCCAACTGATTTCAAATTGTTTACGGATGTAATTTTCCCTAATATCCTAAAATTCTGTGGTGGTTTCATCGTGTTAAGGATGGTCGGGAATCCATGGATAATGACCCACAATTTCTTAAAGACCGTTGTTTTGATTGGTGGGCGGGAAGTGGCTGCTGTGAAGGGGACAATTGATGAAGATGCTCGATATACAGTGGAAGATATATTTATCATCACGAGCATTAATTCGTCATCGTTTTTTTATATATTATTATATTGAAGAATCATTTTAAGCTCAGATAGGCTTGTGCAAGTAGGGTCCCGGATTTATTGACGGCTGCTCAAGAACAGACTTGGGTTGAAATCGCGAAACAGCTACTCGCCAAATATGAAAATAGTGACCAGAGACGTTTTAGAATGAGATTGTCACAGATGAAACATGGATTTACTTTTTTGAACCCGTCTTTATGGGAAAAAAATTTTGTTTGCATTCGAAAAAATTAGCATAGACCACAAATCACTCGAGGTATTCGGACTGTCAAGAGAGTTTTATACGCAATATTTGTCGATGCAAAAGTCCTGATCCTCCAAGTACCTGTGCCTGACTCTGCTAGTGTCACTGGACATTTGCATGCCTCTAAACTGTTGCCAAATGTTGTGGAACACTCCCTAAAAGCCCGTCTGAGCACAGGTACTCGAGGCATTCACCTATTCCATTACTACGCAACGGCACATAAACCAGCTGTCGTTACAGACTTCCTGAAGGAGCACAGGATCAAACTTTGTGACATCCTCCGTACAGCCCTGATTTAGCTCCAATTTATTTTTGACTGAATCCCGTTATCCAAGATTCGCTTTGAGGCAGACGATATGAAAGCGGACATACGGTTGGAAGTGCAGTTTTCCAGTGTATGAATAATACACCCAAATGTAAATGCAAAGTCACATTTACTAATTGAATAATCAGACTGAGAAAGTGTGAAGAGGTGCATCGGGAGTACTTTGTGGGGATGCACTAACGTACTGTTCACTAATACAGCACTAAAATTCAGTAATTTTTAAATACCCCTCACACTTAGTAAATATGAGAAAGATTAAAGATCCTACGTCGGCCGTGTTAACGAATTTGAACTTCCTGAGAAATACAAAACTCCTAGTCATATATTTGTGTCATAATGATAACTAATTTTTTTAAGTGATCTGAAATAAAATCTCATCTCCTAAATTCGGTTTTGACTAGATCTTTGCGTTATTAGACAAATGTTGCATCTTTTCAACCCTTTTGTTGAATGTTCTATAGTCGCCCTAAATCCACAGCACGTTGCCACCTTTGTTGATAAATGCTTCTCTTCAACTCTAATGTAAAATGACATTAAGGCTCATGGCTGTCAACTGTCATGGTAAATCATGTTAAAGCTCATGGCTGTCAACTGTCATGGTAAATCACACTAAGGCTCTTGGCCGTATGAAGGCAGTAAAGTCAAGATTGCTAAATGGAGTCATGTCACGAAAAACAAATGTCATCTTATTGGGATCCAATAAATCAGTTTAAAAATAGAGTGACATTTAGAACAAGCGTGCGTGCTGTGCTTCGTTATTGATTTACTTGGTTTGGAAAGGTTTTGGCTACATGCTTTCCACTGTTTTGTCTTGCTATCTAATTATAGTCGACTTAAAGGAATTATATTTCGACAGCGTCAACGACAGTGTCGGCAATATGAACATAATTGTTTTGTTTGTTTGCTTGCTTTCAAAGTGGTTTTTTTTTTAAATTATTTTTCATGTAGATCCAGTTTTCGGACACTTTTGGTAGGTTGCTAGAAACCTTTGCCCTGTGTGAGTTAATTACAAGAGCTGAATCATTGATAATGAGCCTAACAGAATACGTTCATCTTGTATATAAACAGTTATGTTGTTCTAAACAAATATACAGCGCCCTTATATTGTATCATATCAAACAGTAACTGTGAACTCGACAGAAGATAGTTCCTTCGGCAAGGGCAGCTACTAAAATTTGTATTTATCGATTAATTAAATGAAACTGATTGGTTTCTTTTTATATCGTACTCTTCAGGTTATTGTGGTGGACTGTATTTGTAAACGTCTGCAAACGCAATGGATTGCGTAACATGCAGTTTCTTGTGTATGCTTTCCTGTACTCATACATCTTATGTATAAATACAAGTTCTGTTTCATGTTTATAAACGCTAGGAACTGTATTGCAAAATACAATATTTAGCCGCATAATTTAGCGCGGTTTGAATATTCGGCATTATATATGTCCCAGTTTCAGACAAAGATTCAACTGGTACAAATTCATGCCAGAATATCGCAAAATAGGTTATATTTAAAATAAAATAAGGTAATTAATGAACACGTTACGTAAACATTGAAATGTGTGGTGTAATCAATACATTTGATCAAAACAGGTTTTGAATACTTTGCGTACACTCCATGGCATCTACTCTAATTTTTCTCTTTAACTTCTTGTACTATTTGTTTGCTTACTATCGACATGAAAAATCAGAACAAAACGTGGAGCATGAAAATAATGTCGCTCACATCTGCTCGTGTATCTCAACTTGCATCAGTCCACCCCCCCCCCCCTTTTTTTAGAGCTGTGAGGACCAGAACAGCGCAAAATTGAAACCCCAACATTAAAATCTTGCTGGTACTGCATGCCTTTTTCTGGTTTTCATTGATGATTGTTAATTATCATACACTTGACTTCTATAAGTTGAAATTTTCATTTTATATATTTTTCTCTTAAAATGTTGGTTTCTTATAGTTCCAGCTAAGGAAACAAAATGACGTACATTGTAGACAACTACGTTGCTATCTATCATGTTTGGTATGTACCTTGTAGACAACTGCCCTACTATCCATCATGTTTGTTATTTACATTGTAGACAACTGCCCTACTATCCATCATGTTTGGTATGTACATTGTAGACAACTCCCCTGCTATCGATCATGTTTGGTATACACATTGTAGACAACTCCCCTGCTATCTATCATGTTTGGTATGTACCTTGTAGACAACTGCCCTACTATCCGTCATGTTTGTTATTTACATTGTAGACAACTGCCCTACTATCCATCATGTTTGGGATGGACATTGTAGACATCTCCCCTGCTATCGTTTGGTATGTACATTGTAGACAACTCCTCTGCTATCGTTTGGTATGTACATTGTAGACAACTCCCATTCTATCGTTTGGTATGTACATTGTAGACAACTCCCCTGCTATTGTTTGGTACGTACATTGTAGACAACTCCCCTGCTATCGATCATGTTTGGTACGTACATTATAGAGAACTCCCCTGCTGTCGATCAGTTCGGTATGTACATTATAGACAACTGCCCTGCTATCGTTTGGTATTTACATAATAAACAACTCCCCTGATATCGTTTGGTATGTACATTGTAGACAACCCCCCTGCTATCATTTGGTATGTACATCGTAGACAACTCCCCTGCTATCGTTTGGTATGTACATTGAAGACACACACACCCCTGCTATCGTCTGGTATGTACATTGTATACAACTCCCCTGCTATCGATTGGTATGTACATTGTAGACAACTGCCCTTCAATCGATCATGTTTGGTATGTACATTGTAGAAAACTGCCCTACTATCCATCATGTTTGGTATGTACATTGTAGACGACTGCCCTACTATCGATCATGTTTGGTATGTACATTGTAGACAACTGTCCTGCTATTGTTTGGTATGTACATTGTAGACAACTGTCCTGCTATTGTTTGGTATGTACATTGTAGACAACTGTCCTGCTATTGTTTGGTATGTACATTGTAGACAACTCCCCTGCTATCGTTTGGTATGTACATTGTAGACAACTACCCTACAATCGATCATGTTTGTTATTTACACTGTAGACAACTGCCCTACTATCCATCATGTTTGGTATGTACATTGAAGACAACTGCCCTGCTATTGTTTGGTATGTACATTGTAGACAACTGCCCCACTATCGATCATGTTTGTTATTTACATTGTAGAAAACTGCCCTACTATCCATCATGTTTGGTATGTACATTGTAGACGACTGCCCTACTATCGGTCATGTTTGGTATGTACATTGTAGACGAATGCCCTACTATCCATCATGTTTGGTATGTACATTGTAGACAACTGTCCTGCTATTGTTTGGTATGTACATTGTAGACAACTCCCCTGCTATCGTTTGGTATGTACATTGTAGACATCTCCCCTGCTATCGTTTGGTATGTACATTGTAGACATCTCCCCTGCTATCGTTTGGTATGTACATTGTAGACATCTCCCCTGCTATTGTTTGGTATGTACATTGCAAACAACTGCTCTGCTATTGTTTGGTATGTACATTGTAGACAACTACCCTGCTATCGATCATGTTTGGTATGTACCTTGTAGACAACTGCCCTGCTATTGTTCGGTACGCACATTGTAGACAACTCCCCTGCAATTGTTTGGTATGTACATTGTAGACAACTGCCGTGAAATTGTTTGGTATGTACATTGTAGACAACTACCGTGCTATTGTTCGGTATGGACATTGTAGACATCTCCCCTGCTATCGTTTGGTATGTACATTGTAGACAACTCCTCTGCTATCGTTTGGTATGTACATTGTAGACAACTCCCCTGCTATCGTTTGGTATGTACATTGTAGACAACTCCTCTGCTATCGTTTGGTATGTACATTGTAGACAACTCCCCTACTATCCATTATGTTTTGTATGTACATTGTAGAAAACTCCCCTGCTATCGATCATTTTTGGTATTTGCATTGTGGACAACTCCTCTGCTATAGTTTGGTATGTACATTGTAGACAACTGCCCTGCTATTGTTTTGTATGTACATTGTAGACAACTCCCCTGCTATCGTTTGGTATGTACGTTGTAGACAATTCCCCTGATATCGACCATGTTTTGTATGTACATTATAGGCAACTGTCCTGCTATCGTTTTGTATGTACATTGTAGACAACTCCCCTGCTATCGTTTAGTATGTACATTGTAGACAACTCCCCTGCTATCGATCTTATTTGGTACGTACATTGTAGACTACTGCCCTGCTATTGTTTTGTATGTACAATGTAGACAACTACCTTGCTATTGTTTGGTATGTACATTGTAGACAACTCTCCTGCTATCGTTTTGGTATGTACATTGTAGACAACTCCCCTGCTATCGATCATGTTTGGTATGTACATTGTAAACAACTGGGCTGCTATCGATCAGTTTTGGTATTTGCATTGTAGAGAACTCCCCAGCTCTCGTTTGGTATGTACATTGTAGACAACTGCCCTGCTGTCGTTTGGTATGTACATTGTAGAGAATTGCCCTGCTGTCGATCATGTTTTGTATGTACATTGTAGCTAACTGCCCTGCTTTGTTTGGTATGTACATTGTAGACAACTGCCCTGCTATTGATTAGTATGTACATTGTAGACAACTGCCCTGCTGTTGATTATTATGTACCTTGTAGACAACTCCCCTGCTATCGTTTAGTATGTACATTGTAGACAACTGCCCTGCTATCGAGCATGCGTGGTATGTACATTTTAGACAACTCCCCTGCTATCGATCATGTTTGGTATTAACATTGTAGACAACTGCCCTACTATTGTTTGGTATGTACATTGTAGACAACTGCCCTGCTATTGTTTGGTATGTACATTGTAGACAACTGCCCTGCTATCGATCATGTTTGGTGTTAACATTCTAGACAACTGCCCTGTTATTGTTTGGTATGTACATTGTAGTCAACTCTCCTGTTATCGATCATATTTGGTATGTACATTGTAGACAACTGCCCTGCTATTGTTTGGTATGTACATTGTAGACAACTCCCCTGCTATTGTTTGGTATGTAGATTGTAGACATCTCCCCTGCTATCGTTTAGTGTGTACATTGTAGACAACTGCCCTGCCATCGATTATGTTCGGTATGTACATTGTAGATAACTGCCCTGCTATCGATCATGTTTTGTTTGCACATTGTAGACAACTGCCCTGCTATTGTTTGATATGGACATTGTAGACAACTGCCCTGCTGTTGTTTGGTATGGACATTGTAGACAACTGCCCTGCTATTGTTTGATATGGACATTGTTGACAACTGCCCTGCTGTTGTTTGGTATGGACATTGTAGACAACTGCCCTGCTATTGTTTGGTATGGACATTGTAGACAACTGCCCTGCTCTCGATCATGTTTGGTATGTACATTCTAGACAACTGCCCTGCTATCGATCATGTTTGGTATGTACATTCTAGACAACTGCCCTGCTATTGTTTGGTATGAACATTGTAGACAACTGCCCTGCTATCGATCATGTTTTGTATGTACATTGTAGACAACTGCCCTGCTATCGTTTGGTATGGACATTGTAGACAACTGCCCTGATATCGATCATGTTTGGTGTGTACATTGTAGACAACCCCCCTGATATCGATCATGTTTGGTATGTACATTTTTGACAACTGACCTGCTATTGTTTGTTATGAACATTGTAGACAACTGCCCTGCTATTGTTTGGTATGAACATTGTAGACAACTGCCCTGCTATTGTTTGGTATGTACATTGTAGACAACTGCCCTGATATCGATCATGTTTGGTATGTACATTTTTGACAACTGACCTGCTATCGATCATGTTTGGTATGTACATTTTAGACAACTGCCCTGCTATCGTCTGGTATATACATTGTAGACAACTGCCCTGCTATCGTCTGGTATATACATTGTGGACAACTCCCCTGCTATCGATCATGTTTGGTATGTACAATGTGAACAACTGCCCTGCTATTGTTTGGTATGTACATTGTAGACAACTGCCCTGCTGTCGATCATGTTTGGTATGCGTTTTACAACTTTTGCACATTGGGAGAAAAGAAGAGTAAACTATCGTTGAATTTACCCTGTAGAACAACAGTTTCCCAAAGAAATTTGCAAACTATCAGTGAGTGAAGATCATATGAAATCAAAAAGTATTCCATTGACTGTACAAACAAATAATAATACATGGGAACACTTCTCTTATATTTATCGAATGTGCTCTCTCAAAAATAGTTTATATATCCTACAATCTGATTTCTAATAAAAAGGGAATCTGTAGCGAAGGACAATGAAATTACTTTCAACTCACTGAGGTGTATTTAATTTTCTTTATAGATAGGAACAGCTGGAGTCTTGGTGTGAATTTGTACAATATTGTAAACTGCCATTGTTTAACTCTGCTAGACACAGTTACGATGTTGTAAAACTGCCATTGTTTAACACTGCTAGACAGTTACAAGTCGGTGATATAATGAGAAAGAGAGAGAGAGTTAATAAACTCAAGCCTCGTTTTGCAACATAATGGATTCTTCATCCAAGAATGATATTGCATTACTGCCTCTTGATGTTCTGTATATTTAATGCATTTAAGGAATAGTATATACTCTCTAAATTCAATGCAATTTGAAGTAAAGTCGACCCAAAAATCTATTCTACTTAAATGAGCACATTTAAAGTGTGTAACACGACTTATGATTACAATCACAGAAATTATATCGCCTGAATGGATAACGACTAATAAAGAAATGTAGAAATAATGATCACTCTTAGAAAACATTGGATCATTGGATCATTGGATCGGTATTTATATTTGATCACTTTTACTTGGTTACCTTTTTATTTTTGCTGCCTTCTGGAACAAACAAATTAGTTGATTTTTTTTTAAAATCCAGGTTCTGCAGCATTGATATTTCAGCACATTATGTAGAAATTGGGAGTGGATTTTGATCTGCTCACAGAAATTAAACCTCTTAACCCAGCTACTATCCTAGAAGAGAGGGTGTTAGATCTGAAGTGAATATGGTACACTCTTCACAAATAATGGAATTCCAGTTTACATTGATGCTCAATTAACACTGTATAGGACTGATGGACAAGGGCGTAGTGAGAGCATAGCTACCGAAGTAGCAGCTTTAAAATCCTCATATTAACACAATACCTGATATTTTGTTAATTTTTTTTTATTTGCTTTTGTGGCGCGTTACAACACTTTTTTTTCCTTGCAAGGTCTTCTGTATTAGAGCCCATCTTCTGTGACTATTTTTTTTCTTCAAAGTCCGTTGAAATGGTTGTATCGAGGTTCCCTTTGACAGACTATGACTATGTCTGCAAACTTTCTTACAGAACAAAAGCTCAAAATAGCGCTTGTTCTACTTCAAGGAAGTCCCTACTGGGTGGACGATTAGTACATTCCACAAGATATGATCATCTGCTAATATATCTTCCATTTCAAATCTTGCATAAACGGAAATTACTGTAGTAATGTAAACCATATTGACTAATGGAACAAGAGTTTTAATTAAGTATTTAATTACATAACGGTAGCTAACCTCTTTTCAAGCCAGTAAAAGGTGAAAATATTCAGTTCGAACTGCCTTCAACCTGACCTAACATCTTTCATTCGCTCGGGTTATAATGACGCCAGAAATAAAACGTCTGATATTCAGTCTCAAGCACGAAATGTAGGCAGTTTTACTATGCAGCAATTACTAGTTATTTGCATAATGAATAATAACATATTCCAAGTCCATCGATCTATCATGTTCATACGTCCTGTAAAATGATCAGTGCTTTCCAATGCTTCAGTCCCATCACAAAATACAAGGTCAAACATCGATTGTAGACACTTGGCGTTCCAGTGTATTTAATTCTGTGTGTATTTAGTTGACCGAAGAGGTTGTCTTTCTTTATTTGCTATGTTATTGCTCTTCAACCATTCATATATATATATATATATATATATATATATATATATATATATATATATATATATAACATCAAGTAATTTTCTTTCTTTTATTTTTGACTAGAAATGACAATTTCTAGTTGGAAAGTCTTAAAATAAAAAGCACAGGATGTAGAAATTCTCTAAACATCAGGGGTTTTCTATATTTATCACACATTCATATACAAAAGGGATCCGACTTGTGAAGTACTGGCTATTTTTTTAATGTTAAGGGCATAATTTCTGTACGTTTTTTTTTATTACCTACTAACCAGTTTTGGGACCATTTTGCGATTAAATAAAGGCAAAACTGTTTGTGAATATTGTTGGAAAATAGTTAAACGTTTTACAAGACGATTAGAAAGAAACATTCTGGTGGCTTTTTTTTATTTCTTCAAATGAATCACATCAAATAAGGAAACCATCTGTATTAATATTACAATTGGCAATACATCCAATACGCACAAAAGAAACTTGTATGTATTAAAATAACGATTGGCAATACATCCAATACGCACAAAAGAAACTTGTCTGTATTAATATTACAATTGGCAATACCTCCAATGCGCAACAAAGAAACTTGTATCTTAAGAAAACCATATGTATTAATATAACGATTGGCAATATATCCAATACGCACAAAAGAAACTTGTATGTATTAATACTACAATACATCCAATGCGCACAAAAGAAACTTGTATGTATTAATATTACAATTGGCAATACATCCAATACGCACAAAAGAAACTTGTATCTTAAGAAAACCATATGTATTAATATAACGATTGGCAATACATCCAATACCCACCAAAGAAAACTGTATCGTAACCAGTGACGGATTTTTGATTGTGCCGTCCCGAGGCACTATCAGAGTTACAGCCGCCCTTCCACCCCCTCACCACTCACCACCCCACCCCCGCCTCCACCGCCGCGGCCACGAACTAAGCCTTAAAACCAGAGCTTTTTAATACATTTACGCATTTAAGTAATTGCAAAATTGACCTAGAGTTCTTTTTTCTTTTTCTTTTCTTTTATGTTTTTACATAATAAATATTTATTTTGAACAAGACCACATTTTTCGTACTTTAAAATCATCCACACTCTGAATTTTCCTCTCTAGGCAGCTACCTTGTCTGCAGAATGGGAAATCTGACACTGATTGTAACTATTGGCAATACACCTAATACGCACCAAAGAAACTTATATCGAAACTATTGGCAATACACCCAATACGCACTAAAGAAACTTAAGCTTACATCGAATCTATTAGCAATACACCCAATACGCACCAAAGAAACTTATATCGAAACTATTGGCAATACACCCAATACGCACTAAAGAAACTTAAGCTTGTATTGAAACTATTGGCAACCCACCCAATACGCACCAAATAAACTTATAGCGAAACTATTGGCAATACACCCAATACGCGCCACAGAAACTTGTATCTTAACGGTCTGTCATAAATAGAGGATTTTGCATGAGTGTTCATGTCAATGAAATTTATTAAACGAGTAAAACAATTTCTATCTTTTGCTGCAGCCTTGGCGTGCAAAAGATTGTTATGACTCGTCGAGTTTCATAAATTTAATTGGAAATTAGCACTATTTATCGCATGACAAAAACTTTTGATTGTATTTGACCAAACCGCATAAAAGTGTTGTTATATTTGATTTAGAAAGTGAATTCTCCACCCATCAAATAACCTCTCGGAAATAGACGAATGAGACTACCAATTTATGGTAAAAGACGACCGAGACTACCAGTTTACTGTAAAAGACGGCTGAGACTACCAGTTTACTGTAAAAGACGGCCGGGACTACCAGTTTTATTGCAAAAAATAAACAAAAATCATCTAAAGAAGAAGCTTATCATGGTAAATAAAATCTGACCATACATATCGTAAGAAAGTGGATGAAATTTTTGTTTGGTTTGGTGTTTTACGTGACAACAACACAAGTAGGTTATATCGAGCAGAGACAATTGGAGTAAAGTTCCTTGCACAAGGACACACCATGGTAGCCTACCCTAGCTTATCCTATGGTATGATTCCAACCCGCACCCTTTCGGTTGCAAGACCGGCACGCTAACCACGTAGATCCCGCGGCTCCTACCTCCATTAGTCTCCTCTTACAACATGCAGGCGGGCGATTCAGGCCTAATTTACATCCCGAATCCCCAAGGCTACGTTGATGAGGTTTCTCTGCAAAGCCTCTCAGCAAAGTTGATGAAGAATATTTAAAACAGGTGTATAAGAAACGAGAAAGGAGAACCAAACAAATCGATGTGGATTATTTATCTCTCTATGTAATTAGCTATATCTTTGAGTCTACATCCCTATTAGAGAATGTGCCGTGTGTCACACATTTCACACGAGGAAACCTCTTAAGGGTACAACATGGCTCTCCTGCAGAAAAAAAATGACAACGTATCACTGGTGTGTTAAAAACTAGCGAAACACGTGTTACTAATTAAAGAAATGATGGAAGCTGTATTTGTGCTCATATAGCCCGAGAAGTTTACAGTAACTGAATTTAAGGACTAGGTTGATATTATAGAAAAGGGAGGGGGTTATTTACTCATTTCAATAACTAGACTAGAGTAGAATATGCAATTTTGCACACCATTGATTTGTCTTATACGAAACGTATTCATATGTAATGTTATTATTATCATGATGTATCTATCCATAATCTTCCAGATAACAAAACTCGTTCATATTGGTGTGCACAACTTGATCACACGAGTAAAATTGTTCTCATAATACACTTGCTGTCATTATTAAGTGAAGGTTGTTCATTTTCATGGATAAATAAAACAAAATGCAGTTCTGGTTAGACATTTCAAACCCAGCCCAACGGTATGGATGAAACTTCAGGAATTTAATTCCTCTGCTATACCATCTCACCCAATTTCTAACGTTTATGCATAAGCTTTACCTGTACCTTCGTTACCTTTCTTCTCTTTACTCTTTTTTACAACCTTTTCTGATAATAACTGCAACTAAACTGTCTTCAAACGCTGTGCTAGCAGAAAAGTAGTCCATCTTCTTAACGTATTGCTTTTTGTTTTTAACTGAATGATAGCATTGAACGCGTTACCAATCTGTGGTGCTATTGTGGAATGCCCGTATGTGAGGTGTGATAATACTGATATATTTTCTGCTAAGGGTAAAAAAATAAATTGCATTTATTATGTATCTGTAACTTGAACTCTACAATTATTGATCTAATATAGACAAGTCAATTTGAAGCAGCTGCTTTGTAAATAAAGTTTACAGCAAATAATTGTGTGAACCTTGATTGATTATGGAGAACCGAACCTGATCTCTTTTAATTTATAAGGCAAATTTGAAACCTAAAACTGTCCAATTAACCGTTACATTTTGTTTGAAAACGGTAGTTAGTACCCATCGATCGACGTTCGCTTATGACAAGACGATCAATGTATGGGTTTCATTGTCTCCATTAAAATATTCATTAATACAATCATGGAGGTAGTAAAATAACCAAGCGAAACTTATCCAGTGAGACAAAATGTGATGAACAACAATAACAAACAATGAAAGAAACGCATACTAGTTTTGTTTGTATACGTTAATTTTATATTTGATTATTGTCTCTAAGGTCAATTAGATTTGAAATAATCCACATATGTTGAACCCTTATTGTGAAACCATCGCGTAATTTCTTGACCTACTGATGCGTTGGAACGAAAATCAAACAAAAAGGGGTGAAATTCAAAAACTGTATTTTTGCGACCCAAACATTCGGTGTGCTTAGTGGGCTGGTTCATCATAGCCTGATACCATCAAGACATCGAGTACACAATTTTGTTTTTGTAAACTGTGGTATCAGAGACCACTTTTGAAGATGTGCAAAAGTTCAGCTGGTTCAGGTTTAATGGAAATACTTTTATCTGTTGCACTCCCCTATTGAATCCATCAAATACGTTTCCAAGAGAGACGGGTCGCATATCGTGGGCACACCCAAGGCTAGAGTGCTATCCATCCAATACGTTTCCAAGAGAGACGGGTCGCATATAGTGGGTACACCCAAGGCTAGGGTGCTAAAATGAAATTGATTTACATTTACTCATCAAATATTTACTCTCATGCACCAGAGGGTAAAGAAATAACGCAGTTATTTCAACTTAAAAGTTTCACATATAGTGAAGATTTAAGATCTAAAAGACTTTAGATACATATCTGATATATGAAACAAAATCGATACTTATAAAACTAGTATGCATTTCCTTTTGCTCAGTATACACATATCAATTCTGTGCTACGATACCCTTTTCTGCAAAATTACTGTCAAAAACGTGTTTTCAGATATGTTCCTTATGTCTATGCTAGCTATTTAATTTTTTTTTAAAACAACAAAAAACAGCAAACAGATTAATTATGAAGTAGAGTTCATAGAGCAGACATATGAAGTTTGAATAGGTATATCTTTCTTGATGGAAGAATATTGCAACAAAAAAGAGAAGAAACATGAAATATTCACTTTAACTTTATGCTAGTTCGTGAATTATTGGATTTTCCAATAGAATAATTTTGATAATTCACTGTGGCGTTATGACCTCAAGCTAAATGAGCCGATGCAGCGTGGACACCTTCGCTCTTTATCTTGATGACTTTAATTTTTTATCAAAGAGCAAAACAAAAAACTGTAGTGGGCTTGATTACGTGGCAGTTTATTTTAAGTTTTAAAATCAATACTCCTCTGTGCTATTGATACTTTTTTAAGCAAACGTTGCATAACCAGTGCATATTTTCTGCGCATTATTTTCGTAACGCCGTTCTCACTCAATAATGCTGGTTAAATGGGAATTTAGTATAACGTAGAATGCACATTTTATGGCAACTGATAGCAAATATTCTCCAAACAGTTCATATACAAAAATTGTATCATCCACCTTTCTCCTATAATTGAACGATACATTTAAGATTTCCGATGTGTTTACATTAACTGTCCAATGTCGTTACTGAAACAAAGATTAAAAGCATTTTAGTCCTGCTGAGAGCGAATTCTATGAAAATCAATAATTTAAATGAGATTTTGTTAATGCAGTTGATCCCAGAGGCTCTTTGATTCTATTTTAATACCCGAATGCATAAAACAAGCAGTCATTATACCAAAATAGTGCCCGTTAAATTAATTACGTTAATAATAACCAAATTTTAAGTGAATCAGTTATGGGCAGATTGTTTTCAAATTAATTTTACACAATCACGATCATATAGAAGAGTTTGGAAATGATTTATGAGATGATGTTTGCAAACATACTAATCATGCGTTTATGCAGAGTTTAGTCCACGTCACCAAAGAGAACATAAGACGAATCAGTTCATACCTTTTATATCAACACCTTACCTATAAATGTACTTTGGAAATGAAACATAATTTTTGTATGACATTATTAATGATGGAAAATATATCTTAACAATAAACGACAAAGAGTAAGCAATCAGTTTTTCAAACCTTAAATACGGACCAGATTTTTTGCACTTATCCGTCAAGTAGTATATTATGTTTATGGGCCAGATTTTTTACACTTATCCTTCAAGTAGTATATTTATTTGATGGGCCAGATCTTTTACACTTATCCGTCAAGTAGTATATTTATTTTGTGGGCCAGATTTTTTTAAACTTATCCGTCAAGTAGTATATTTATTTGATGGGCCAGATTTTTTACACTTATCCGTCACGTAGTATATTTATTTTATGGGCCAGATTTTTACACTTATCCGTCAATAAGTATATTTATTTTATGGGTTAGATTTTTTTACACTTATCCGACTTATTCGTATATTTATTTTTCCTGTTATTTACCCGTAAATGGGATCAAGTACAAAATTAATCTTTCTTACAGCGCCGTGTGTGTGATTTGAATTGATTGACTAGAAACATTTAATTTCAATGGATACTTGAGACTATATTTCATTAGCCGCGCTAAAACCATATGTCCTAGCCAGATCTAATTAAGAATGTTATCGATGGAAAACGTTACACTTTGAAAAGAAATACCACAACTAATTGAAATGTTTTAAGATTCTCAGTTAGATTTAAAAATTATTGAGCTCGATTCGGTTTCTAAGTTAAGAAACCTAGCTTCGAACAATTTGTAAAAACCTTAGTTATGGTGTTTCCTCTGCAATTGAATGTTCTGAAACATTAAACGTGGGACAAAAATCTGAGGGCAAGATTTCAATTTATTATCTTTGTACATTTAATTTTTCGTTAAGCTTTTCACTGCTTGGGATGACAATTTAGTATTGAATCATTCAAGTTCAGGAAACGTTTATGTTGCTTGTTTAATTTTATTGTTCTATAAAATTGATTCGCTTTCAAATTAACTTCAACAAATCCATATGTAAAATGAAATTAATGTGATTAGCAGCCACAACTAATCCATCGATATATCAAAATGATTTTGTCTTGTAAGTCCTTATTGAAATGAGTCCACTCTTAAAAGAAAGCTATCTTTAATGAAATTATTTCATGTTTCTTTTTAGCTTTGAACTTGCTACATCTTGGCTTGTATTTCATTCGTAATCCAGTTTTCAAACATCCATTAGCAATTGGTTTATTTAAAACTTTTTCTGTCCTAATTTTGGTAATTTCACTCTTGCAACTTAAATCACATATTTGAAAATCCTTATTTTATGAAATCTTAAGCTATATTTAAATTCATCATCTTTCACATCTGATTTTCTGCTAAGAACTTGCTTCTTTGACAAGTCGTGCATTTTCCATTTAGCATCAAATCGCTCTCCGGATAAAGCGATTGTTTAAATTTAGATGGTTCTGTTTGTCTGGGTAATTTATTCATCTCTACCTCGATTTAAATAAATTCTCATCCTCGAACCGTTGAATCTAGATCGTCCAAATATGCTAATTAACTTCTTGTCCCGGATCAGGGCTGTGGTTTGTAACTCTACAAGAAAGGGAGAAATATATAAAATATTTCAGTGATAAGTCTTGAACTGCCTATCTAAACGCCTGAAACGTTTTACTCAAATAAAGTCTTCCCAGGAACTGTACTCAATAAAAAATCTCTTAGCTTAAGTATGAAACCTAATATCGATACACTGCGCCATGCTCGTGGTCTGATAAGGCGTCTATTACGCAAATAGGTTTAATGAAGACGAGGCTACGTCATATGCTGACAAGGCCATTTCATATAAGCATCATAGAGAGATGATATAGATCTTAAATAGAATGCAGCTCAAAAGGTCGAGGAATAAAAAACAGAAAAACATAAAACAAAAAAATTCTGATTGATCTGGCTGGCTGGAAGCCTTGATCCAAAAAAAAACGTTTAACATTTTCAATCCCCCCGCGATACCAATCTGGTCTGCCATTCAAGCTAAATGATATAGGCTACCGCACAGATACATTATAAGTACTCGACTGGATGGAAGGTACACAGAAAATGTGAGTCGAGTCGGTTACAAATTTATTAAACGCTTTGAATTTCATTTTCTTACGTGATAAGACCTGCCCCAGATGGATTTGACTGACCGATTTTGCCACTTTCGCAGTTCTCGTTGTACACATATTATACATATGTCACGCTGTGGCGAGAAGCTGACTTTCAGTTTTGTGCGAACACAGAACTTGAAGTTGTATCCAAATACCGCGATTACACGTACCTATGTAGTACCGGTTTTCATTACGATAAAACTATTTTTTGTAGGTTATTTTGTAAATGGTTTATTTTTATGGTGATTAATCATGCAAAAATAACAATCATACTTTGTTTGCTAGATTTCAATAGTTACAGGATTATTTCTGAAAGAACCTGAACCAAAGGGAACATACTACCATTGTCTTTCGGAAAAGGTTTGAACTCAGCAAAGAGTATAAAGTTCTTAGATATGCGCATTACATTATAATTCATTTCACGCAAAAGGGCATGCCCGATGACCTTGAATATAAGACTGTTTGTAGTGACAAAAGCTTTATTTCGCTCAAGCTGCTATAGGCAACATATGAGGTTAAAAAATCTTTCTATCTCACTTTGCATGCGTGTACATCAGCCATGGACGACACAATAATTTTTACAGTACATCCAAATTAACTCAGATTAACAGCAACAAAGCAATCAATACTGAGAATGAATACAAACAAATGAAAAATTACATAGATCTCTACACACAAAAACAATATTTACATTGATATAATTGGAAAGAACGGATTCTTTTGAACGATAAATGAAAACCAAATTCATCTGTAGTTAACTCTTTACACTACAATTAGGAAAGAGTAAGATTATATATATATATATATATATATATATATATATATATATATATATATATATATATATATATATATATATATATATATATAGTGTTTAGACTCTATGGTCTAAGAAAAATGTAACAGATAACAGAAAGAAAGTGAAACCAACAATGTATGATAAATCAACAAACAATTTGTTTTAAGATAATTAAAATTAAATTCAAAAGACACTTACAGTAATGTGAATTAAAATCCAAATAATCCAATAATCCTAAGTGTCCTAATCACAAGTCCTAAATGTAGAATGTTCTGAATGAATGAATGTTCTGAGTGAATGAATGTTCCGAATGAATGAATCTTCCGAGTGAATGAATCTTCCGAATGAATGGGTAGTCTAGAATGTCATGATGTACCCCAATAATGTAATCCACATCATCTCTGAAAATGTCCACAAGTATACAAAAAGTCATATTTAAATCCAAAGGTTGATGCAAGCACTTTATGTAACTCCAATGAATGTTCCAATAAATAAGTCCTTTCGAATTATGTATACAGCAATACAGCATTGCAGGATTACAAGGTTACAGCACAGCTATGATTCCAAACAATCTGATGATTCCAAAAACTGATCATAAAAAACAGATGTTTTTAAAACAGGATTTAAAATTGGAATGAATATAATGCGTATATCAAGTACTTTTTTAAAACGGCCTATTTCACAACAGGAAACGTGTATTTTTACGAACGACCCAGAATGCAATACTAAATGTCTTTCGAATGGAAATATTCTCAAGAAATTGGTAAACAGCTCTGACCTTGAACTCAAATGTAGTCAACATTTTGTTGACAACTTTAATCAAACTTAACGTGAGGATGACACAATTTTAAAGTACAGTCATAGGTCAAAAGTTTAGGCACATTATAGATTCAGAGAGAGAGAGAGAGAGAGAGAGAGAGAGAGAGAGTAATCGCTTTCTTTGTTCTTCGAAACAACTGCGTTATTCAAGAAGATATAGAAATTCATCAAGCACGTAAGTTCATTCGCAAAGTTGGCACAATCATTCATGTCTAGGCAAATGTTGTTCCCATCGGACTCTCTCTCTATAGGTAAACAATGACTGCATGTTCTAAATTGTATGATAATTGCTAGTATGTTTATGTCATTTTAAAAAAAAAAAAATTTCGTTTTAATTCCATTTTTAAAAAAATTATATATGTATTGGATTTAGTCAAGTAAGAAATAGATAATTCCCATGTCTGTATAACTGATCAAGATGTAATTCTTTCAGGATTGTATCTTACCGGGATTTCTTTGGGATATTTTTATAAATACAAATTAATTGAAACTCAGTTTCCTATAATATGTTATGAATGCTCTCAATCTATTTACGTCTGCCTAGATCATTATTATAATCCTTTAATAGCCTAGATCATTATTATAATCCTATAATAGCCTAGATCATTATTATAATCCTATAATAGCCTAGATCATTATTATAATCCTTTAATAGCCTAGATCATTATTATAATCCTATAATAGCCTAGATCATTATTATAATCCTTTAATAGCCTAGATCATTATTATAATCCTATAATAGCCTAGATCATTATTATAATCCTATAATAGCCTAGATCATTATTATAATCCTATAATAGCCTAGATCATTATTATAATCCTTTAATAGCCTAGATCATTATTATAATCCTATAATAGCCTAGATCATTATTATAATCCTATAATAGCCTAGATCATTATTATAATCCTTTAATAGCCTAGATCATTATTATAATCCTTTAATATCCTCAAATACATAGATGATATTTTCTTTTCCTACGTTAATACCGGATTTAATTCATCGTGTGGTACAAAAACGTGATATTTTAACGAGTGGTCAAGCCACGAGTTAAAATATACCGTTTTTGGTATCACAAGATGAAATATATCCGGTATTAACGCAGGCAAAGAAAATTTTCTTTTTATTATATACCAAAGTTTCTCCAGAATCGAGGCTTAGAAGATTAAACTCACTATTTAGCACCACTCTCTACCCCCATCCACCCCTTTTATCGTAAATTCACCTCACTTTCATAGGCTGGTCATATACATATCAGTGACTTAAGATAGCGGTATGATTGGGTTGACCTAATCTGTCGCAGTAAATTATATTTTTGACATTTTGTAAACTATTTGATCATATGTGACCACAAAGCAAGTCCGATTCATCAATGCATCACAGCGGGTTTATCATTGTTGTCAAGGAACTAAGGGGAAATAACTTCATAGAGACGCGAACGGCGTCGACTCAAATTTCGTCAGCAAAAAAAATTTCCATGTGTGAAATGTAATGCAGTTTCTATTTATTTGTTCTATCTCACAAAATGCTCTTTTTTGTTTCTGCAGGTATAACTTCTGTAGGCACACACAATCCAGCGTCACATGGCATGATGGGAAATCTTATATTTTCACATGTGAAAATATAAGAATGTATTTTTCACATGTGAAAATATAGGAATGAAAAATGTGACAATTATTTCGCCACAAGTTTCTATATTTCACACTAAAGTATATAATAAATGATATAAATAGGTACGAGTAGATTTTTTTAGCATTGTTACGACTCTAGGTCTTAAATAATGTAACAGAAAGAAAGTGGGACCAACAATGTATGTAAAATCAACCAACAATTTATTTCTCTGTAATTAAAATGAAAATTCAAAAGACAATTAAAATTTGTGAATTATACTCCAAATAATCCAAATTATCCTAAACGCAAGTCAAAAGTTACAGAATGTTCCGAATGAATGAATAGTCTTGAATTATGGAGGCGCTCTACAGATATTATGTACTTCTGAGAGAGTGACAGGTGTAAGGTGAAGTTATTTGAATTTGCAACATGCACAATGAACAGAATGTTGGCATACCTTTATGCTATTTTCATTTACTGTGGCTAAAAAAATTTTATATATTGTACTTGTGGAAACTGTGCATGATCTAAACACACAATGCTGACACAAATGGCCGCTCGCATTTGCTCGAAAAATCAGCCTGAATTAGTCCAAAGTACAGTATTTTTAGCAGTTATTAAAATAGGGAAACGAATTTTGCCAGAGTAGGAAATACCACCTTTTGAAAGTATAACGAATGAATTACAAAATATATAAAAAGTAAAAAAAGTTATCGGCTCTTTTTATTGCAATTTATTTTTGAAGTCCAGGAAGTGAAAATGACCAATCGGAGCTAGCAGTTTTTTGATAGGTGCACATCTGAAGTAAGACCAAGCTGTATACTCTATAGCCCAAATTGCCCATCAGTCATATACAAAAATAAAGATAATTAAAAGTTTTTGTAATAATACCTAAGATATACAAGGCCTTTTTTTAAATAGTCAGGATAACCAGTGAGGAAAACCTGGAAAATTCTTTATCTTTAAAAATCTAACCCTATGCAAAATACGAAACTGTAGAGCGCCACCTTAAAACAAATATGAAAATGTGTGCAATTGCTTTTCTCTTTTTCATATCATCATGTATGCTTTTCTAAACAAAATGGTATATTAACATTGATCTTATGCATGAAAATAAGCTAATAATGCCTATTTTGCTCTTGCTTACACAATATGCCTTCTGGCAGTATTGTGCGTGCAATGACCTTAATTATGGAGAAATAAGAAGTCTTAGAACACAGGAGTAAAGTCAACTTAAATTTAAAACTGTTGCATTAAGTGAAATATAAATATAGCAAAAATGTTTCTTTTCATTCATTTGTAAAAAAAAAATTAGGGAAAAAATGATGATAAAGCAGATTCGCTTTCTTCCATATACTAGTGTTAGAAGAATTAGCAAACTTTTTACGCTTTGACCTTTGACCTCTGTGAACCTGATCTCTTCCATCCCTGTTCAAACTGTAAATTTTATTAGTGACATCTCAGGAATAATTGTGGCAAGTTTCATGTTCCTGTCTTTTCGCAAAACATTGGTTCCTATTGTTGAGAAAATGCAAGGTATGTTTTAAAATAGCTCACTTTTCATCATGGGTGTGTGTGTGTGTGTGTGGGAGGGGGGGCTGGGCTTGTGTTGAATAATGCTATATAGAAAAAATACATGAGAATTATTCAAAAGGACTGTTTAGATGCTTGCGACTTAAATGTTTCAGCTATGCAACCAAAATTTAATCATATAATAATAATAATACATGTGTGGTCTTTATGGAGGCGCTCTACAGGTATTATGTGCTTTTGAGAGAGTAACAGGTGTAAGGTGAAGTTGTTTGAATTTGCAACATGCATAATGAAGATAATGTTGGCATACCTCTATGCTATTTTCATGTGCTGTGGCTGAAATTTCTGTACATATTGTATTTGTGGAAATTGTTCATGATCTAAGCACACAGGTGACACAAATTGCCGCTCCGATGTGCTCGAAAAATAAGCCTGAATTAGTCCAAAGTACACTATTTTCAGCAGTTATTAAAATAGGGAAACAAATTTTGCCAGAGTAGGCAATACCAGCTTCTGAAAGTACAATGAATGAATTACAAAATATATAAAAAGTAAAAACAGTTGGCGGCTCTTTTTTTTTCAATTTACCTTTGAAGTCCAGGAGGTGAAAATGACCAAGCGGAGCTAGCAAGTAAAATACGAAACTGTAGAGCGCCACCTTAATGTCCTGATATACCACAACGGTCCAATCCAAAATATTTTTGAGAATATCTACAAACATCCAAAAGTCATATATATATATATATATATATATATATATATATATATATATATATATATATATATATATATATATATATATATATAAAATCCAAAGGTTAATGAGCACTTTATGGTAATTCAAATGAATGTTCAAATATATAATTTCTTTCGAATTATGTCGTCAGCACAACTATAAACTCTGATCATTATTAGATTCACAAGGACTGATAAAACAGGAATGAACAAATGCGTATCAAGTCCCTATTACACACACATATTCTGATAACCCACAATGCGTCGTTCTTGTGGAAAAACACCAAACTAGTTGTGAATAATTATCAAGACTGGCCTTGAACTCAATGTCAGTCAACAAGGTGTTTACCAATTAACCAAAACTTTTGAGTGCGACTTATTATCATGGACAAGGTTAAACACACATAATAGGTTAATTATACGTAACAGCATTTAAAAGTTATACATATCTTAGAAAGTCTAAATGAACCCTTTCCACCATGTCATATCTATTTTTTCAAAAGCCCAGAGCTCAGTTGCATATGTAAGAATTGGAACTTTTATTATATCAAAAACTTTTAAACTGACAGTCAATAGTGGCATATATACAGTTATTACTGTAAGACCAATAGTGGGCATATATACCGTTATGACTGTAAGACCAATAGTGGGCATATGTAGCGTTATGACTGTAAGACCAATAGTGGGCATATGTAGCGTTATGACTGTAAGACCAATAGTGGGCATATGTAGCGTTATGACTGTAAGACCAATAGTGGGCATATGTAGCGTTATGACTGTAAGATCTAACAGAGTATGTCTTGCACAATATTGAAAATGTTTTGTTGCTTTTTTTGTACTACGGGTATATACATCGTTGAAAGCAGCTATATAACATGATCAGCACATGGCATTTAACAAGTGCATGTGTATGTCTGAGCTAAACACCAATTTAGCCAAATTTAAACACTTATTATATATATAAATCTTAGGACCCGTCCGGATCATCCTTTCTGTGTTGAGTTACTTTCTTATAAATCTTCAGTTCAATTATTTATATATATAGTCCCAGAATCACTTGTATAATATATTATTTTCTAAAAAATTAGGTTATTTATGTAGGATGATTCTTTTTTTTTTCTTTCTGGGCATCTTCAACAGGATTCATTATTTAAACCTTTCATTTGTGTCGCCCAATCGGTCAGGGGTACACTTTTGTGTTGGGTTGTATTCAACGTCTCTCAAGGTAAGATGATGTATGTATGTATGTATGTATGTATGTATGTATGTATGTATGTATGTATGTATGTATGTATGTATGTATGTATGTATGTATGTATGTATATATATATATATATATATATATATATATATATATGTATGTATGTATGTAAACAGGTATTTCCATCTATCTATCTATCTGAAATATTTCAGCCAATTTTTTTTCTTCATGCCAATAAAAAATGTGAGATGTTCAGTTCAAATGAATACCTTGGCGTCTGCTGCTTCATGTGGCCATTGTGTTGAGGAGAAGGCAAGACTAGGCTAAGTCTGCTGCTTGATGTAACCATTGTCTTCAGAAGAGTACAAGTCTAGGCTACTGCTCAATCCTTTTAAAGGTTTCTTCTTTCAATAAAATATATGTCATCTTGATCTTACTGTTTTTTTTTTCTTTTTTTATTTCAGCCCAGAAGTTGGTTTACTTGAACAATTACTTCTGCTTACTTAAGTAACTCGTTCAGAAATTTGAGAAATGCGTGTATTTAAAATTTAAAATTGATGTTAAATGTCTTTCAGGTATACGCTATATTTTTTATTTGTGAAAAAATAAAAAATAAAAACTGGACTTGCAATATTGAAGGCGACAAAAGTTGCATCTTAAATACATATCATGGACTTTCTCTGAATGTCAGATATGAAATAGATATCATGGACTTTCTCTGAATGTCAGATATGAAATAGATATCATGGACTTTCTCTGAATGTCAGATATGAAATAGATATCATGGACTTTCTCTGAATGTCAGATATCAAATAGTTATCAAATTCATCGCAGTCAAGGATGACATCACCTAACAACTGTCGTGTGAAGGAAGTATATGGATGGAATCAAAGTAAAAAACAAAATAACAACACTATAAAAACTTGTATTTTGTATTGCGAAAAAATTGTTTAGGGTATATAATAAACACATTAGCAGTACAGTAACTTGATCAGGGTCTTGCGAGATCCGATATCCTGCCAGTATCAAACTCGACGCGATACGAGAACATAGATGAAGTTACTGTACTGATACCCTGTATGTAATGCTATAATGCAAATTTAAGGTGAGATCTTTTCCACCTGTAATTAGACTCAGTAACATTAATGTTAAATCTTGGAAGTAAACCCGACAGTAAGATCTGTTATCTTGATACATAGACACTTGTTTGTTTATTTCTTTGTGTTTGCTTCTTGGTTTATGAACACAACAGGCTTTACATGGAATATGCATTAACAAGAATCTTTTTTCTAAGTCAATGTCACAAAATAAATGACAATCATGACCAGTAAAATCTATATTTAATTATAAAACATATAATTAAACTGTACGTGATGTTGAAGTGGTTTCCAATCAAAATAGAGTAATATCTCATTCGTCCGAATCTGGCTCATTCAGATTATTATCAGAACAACAGGTAAAAACAAGACCAGGTTTGATGAAAATTTGGACCCAGTGAAGGTCCTTGCATGACTAGTTACAGGAGCCAATCTGATAAATGACTCGCATGGTATATATCATAGCTCTGTTTAGGTAGTTTGCAATCACTTGTGACTATGTCATAAGACTACACATATTGCATTTTCATTGTGACTATGTCATAAGACTACACATATTGCATTTTCAGGCGATCCGACCTAATGTCCGCTATACTAACAGCATTCGTATCTGTATAATCTTGTTCAGATAACAAATCAAGATATCGAAATACATTGGTGATTTATTTGCGTAAGAAACAAGTTACTGTTACGAATTAAAAAGTACAAAGGGAAAAGGGTGAATATGATGGGGATTGAACTCAAAACCTCTGACACACTGTCCATGCTCTCTTTCCACTGAGCTAATCAGAACACAAAACATAGCCTGAAAATTTCATGGTTGATCGCTAAAGCATAATTAGTTTGAAACCGCATTTTTCAGGTTGGTCAAAAAGTAATTTTTACATTTACAGCACAGTTCAGAACCTCCGTAATTTATTTTCAAATTTAAAGTGTATTATTATAAAATTCTTTATGGTAAAGATTGCAGAGGTACTCTCTGTGCTTTATGGTAAACACTGTTGTAAACTGGGAAAGCGTCATATAGAAAACGAAAATTGGACATAACTAATAATTTTAGACTTTATCTGAGTTCAAAGAAAAACTGCAATATAACTTTTGTTTCTTTTGGGTAGACCCCAGGGAAGCTACTGGCAAGCTTTCTCACATACCCACGTTGGTCGATCCGAGACTCTAACCCACGTGGACAGAGGTGAGCAATCTATAAAGGCGAGCTCCTTCGACCACTCGGCCACCAGAGGCCCCTTAAAAGTTTCATGAGGTCTTAAATTTATTACTATTATATCCCAATCACGTAAAGTCATGAACTGTCCTTATTGGAACAGGTTTCAACGCGGCTATCTCGGTACATTTATTTACATTATTCCTTCTTTTTATATTTTGGCAAAATCACAATGCAATTATCGTTTTCTTATTGATTTTTCTTGTCCTCATGCTGCTGACACTAATGAAATGTTATTTATTTTCTTTTATCATTCCGCCGTGTATGATAACAGTGGGTGAGCACATATTTTTATTATTAAGTTTAATCCTTTGCTTTTGCGTGTTGCTTCATTCCAAGCCTACCGTCTTTCCCCATATATAACGCACACCCATCTTCGAATAGCATAGACTCAGAACAGCCGGCGCAATATGCACTGAGAGATCAGAATCTACCCTGTTCACTTGAAATTAAAAATAGAATAAACAGCGTAGACCCTATCTTCCGGTGCATGATTTGATGGGAGATCGAGGTCCACTCCTGTTTTTAGATGGGTAAGCGCTCTATACGGGTGCATACAGTTATCATTATCAGCTATCCATATAATACTACCTTGAATATTACAGCAGTTTTTTCCGCTCTTTAATAGTTATTACTCAAATTATTGACTTTAGTAGTTATTATTCAAATTAGGGACGTAAGTAACACTTTTTTTATTTACTTCCCTACTTCAATGCAGGATTGCATGATTAGCTTATATAGAAATATAGTGTGCATTTGACCCATTCTGAGCTGTACCCCACGTTCGATCTCCGAAAATTATTACCAGTCATAATTAAAATTTAGTTTAGTGATTTAGTCTTTTCTAACTATACAGATTTCACAATATTAAAAAATGTCGATGTGAACGGCGACTGCAATGTTGCATATTTTTGGAAGACAAAGCAGTGCAGTGGCTTGATTACTCGTACGCAGGTCCAAAAAAAAAAATGGTTAGTGCATATAAACTGTATACAACTAGCAAGATATCCAACGTTATAACAGCTACAATTAAAAATATAATGGCGACAAAACCATGGTGACAAAATGTTCTGAATCTTAAAAATGTATTTTAACTAGAATCTGGATAGTATTTTTGTTACATGCCAAACTTTTCACAGATACTGCAATCTTAATAAAATTCTTTTCACAGATTAGTATGGTAATTAAGGTCTCAGCCTTTGACCAGTACTTAGAGAATAATACTAGTCTTGACATTATTATTATTATTATTATTATTATTATTATTATTATTATTATTATTATTATTATTATTGGAAAAATTAATTCAATTGTTGATTTTAACCCGTGATTAAATGAAAAGATATCAGACATTATTTTTAACAATTATATTTATTTTTATTCTTCATTTTTTTTTTTTTTTAAGTTTTTACTGAAGCATCTGAATATTTTCATTATTACTTAGATTATACATACAACGTTGATTGTTGTTTATTATAAGATAACATTAATAATAAAAAACTGATTCTTTTCCAAATCTTAGTCAAAGCGTTTTCATTTTAGATACCACTCTAATCTAAATAAAACAAATCTCTAGGGTAAAGCCACTTTTATATTAAGACTGCATTGCAATGAAAAGTTTGGTATGTAAAAACAAGGTTAAAGAATGCAGACTCAATTTATAATACATTTTTAAGGTTCACAGACTTTCATCACCTTGGTTTCATCTTAATGTTATTTTAATTGGAGGCGTTTTAAATATTTCAATCTCTAAAGTTGTATACAGTATATATGTACTTAGATCTGTTTTTTTTACCTACGCGATAGTCTGCATCAAGTCACTGCACCCTGTTATGTTCATTAGGCTGCCCCGTCTCCCAACAATTTTTTTTTCTTTTCTCCTCAAAATTTGGAAAGTTTACGCGGCAGGAGGAAGGAATGGTGGGAAATTTGTAACGTTTGGAGGGATGAAATCATTCTGAGCTAAATTTTAATTCTAACGTCTTACGATTACAGGGAGTCAACTACGAATGATTCCCCAATCCCTGCAGCCGCTCTCACAAGGGAGGCAACTCTTCACAGCTTAACTGAATCATTCTTTTAGCTCGCCTATAGCAGTGACTTCAGCTACAGACTTGGATGATTCGCTGATATAATGACCCCTGCTTCGTACAGTATTGATTTCAGTTTACAGAACCACGTAGATGACAACTACAAATAACTTCTCCGATATTATGTAGAGTATTTGAAGGGACACAACTCTCACTGGCTTATTTTATAAAGTATCAGAATGAAAGCGATAACACATTCGGTGATAATAGAACTGTTGTCCCCAAACATAGCTAATGGCGAAAATTTAAAGATATCTAAAAACTATTTGGCTCATTGAAAGTTTACTTGTTTCTTTTTTTAAGATTTGGGAAATTCTGAATGTTATAAAATTCTGCATGTGGTATCCCAAGCGAAACTATAATTATTGAAAAGTCATATGTCAAAACTTCATATAACATGCCTTCATATCTACCCAATATGCATAAAAGTTGTGTCTTATTTCGAAATTATTTCCGAAACGAAGAATCTTCTGTAAACTTCAATCCAGTTTTAGTATTCACTTACAAAATTTACTGTAGGCAATATTGGATCAATCCATGAAATTATTTACCGTGTGTGTGTGTGTGTGTGTGTGTGTGTGTGTGTGTGTGTGTATATGTATGTATATATATATATATATATATATATATATATATATATATATATATATATATATATACACTTAATCAAAATTATTATTATTATTATTGCTAATATTACTATCACTATTTATTGCTACTACTACATTTTCCGTCATTGTTACAAGCATAACTTTGCTTTATTATCATTACATGGAAACTATCGGATAAATTGATTGCAGTGTTGTCATAGTATGCAATGTAATTGTGATGTATTATATATAATTTATCCTTCAAACTCGTTAGCTTTACTTTCTTTTCTTGTCTTTTCTTGCCTTTTCTTTTCTTTTCTTTTCTTTTCTTTAACGATATATCGCTAACGCATTTTTCTAATTTGCACATAATCATAATTCTCTACAGCATAGGTTTGTATGAAAATTAAATGTACAAAGTTGCCATGTTGGAACAGCAATTCCAAACAAGTCATACATTTCCTTCAAACTCGTCATTTTTTTCTCTTTCTTTCTTTTTATATTTTTATACTGATATATCAATAATATATATTTCTAATTTATTTGTAATCATAATACTATTAAGTATACTTTTCAATTAAAATTAAATCTAGGAAAATGGCATGTTGGAACACCAGGAAATCGAAAAATAAGTCATACCTATAGTAGAGGTATATTGATTGTTTTAGATTTTTTAACCAACATCCGTCAGCGCCTTTGTCATTTGATATATGCCACATGACTATAGTATTGTTATCTCGATCGTCGCATATTAGTGCATGCTATGTGAGTTTATGAAATATAAATTTGAGAGCGGGTGTGATTTTGCGTAAGCAAGCTGTTACGACGTGACAAGCACGCAACCTACGCACACAGTTGTAGCCATATAATTTATAGACATGACTATTTCTCACTACAACCTCACTGATCGACTGACAGATCGATCAATAGTCTACAGACTGACAGACCGATCAATAGTCTACTATAAAAGCCCTTTGTTAATGCCCTAGTTACTTAGGCCGATCCTTCTATGAAGTCGAGAAAATATTTTGTTTTGCGTGCGTATCTCAAAGAGAAATTATGATTTTCTTGATTTAAGCAAGCAATGTAGTAGTTTCTGGCGTGCTTAAATCTCAAAGACGGAATTCTACATTGTTTGCCTCATACAAGAATCGGCTAAATTGATAACTGCCAACGTGACAATTTCTCAAATGATCTGTGGCGGATGTGCTATTGATATTTGAGAGACCTGGAATTACTATTTCAAGAGTATGTATGCTTACCATTACACGGAGGTATATTATAATCCATGAAATAATAACTGTTGGCGTAATTTTTACATTGGCTTAATAGGAAGGGTGCGCGCCCATGTTTTCTCACCAGCCTTTTAACTTCAAATATGAGTTCTTTTTCATATATATATTAATGTGAGCACAGTGGGCGAACTAGATGAAGCGCTATAGTTACGATCAGAACATTGTCGGTTCGAATCACAGTCGCAGAAAATGTTTTTCTTAATAACTGAGGAGATGTCGATGATTGAGTGGTTGTACATGAAAAAGTGAAAGTCAATTTGATGATTTGATAATTTATATTAATTACAAGTACGAAGCATTGTACATTGTTTGAGACGTACTTTGGTTTGAAACAACCTCTGAGCGTTCTAGTCTGTCGTTTGGCAAGCTAGGGGCTCATCTGGGGTTCCAAATTTAAACCGCCGTGATTAATATGAAATACGTACATCTGTTGACTGTAAACTGTT
This sequence comes from Margaritifera margaritifera, assembly GCA_029931535.1. Classification (NCBI taxonomy): domain Eukaryota; kingdom Metazoa; phylum Mollusca; class Bivalvia; order Unionida; family Margaritiferidae; genus Margaritifera; species Margaritifera margaritifera. The sequence goes on from JAQPZY010001464.1 coordinate 857,199, forward strand.
AACAGCTTAAAGTAGGCAGTGTGTTTATAATCTCAGAGAATACCTGTTGCCTGTTGACAAGCGCAACCCGAGCGGAGATCTCTCCTTTAATACTACAAAATTACCTCGGTATGTATATATAATGGCGAACAATTTACACGGTTATTATTTTGAAAGGGTTTATGGATATAAACAATTGTGGCATTATTTTACCAGACAAATGGAGTGCTTTAAACGTTACAGAAAAGATTAAGTCGTTGTTTCGTTTCAATCAATCATACAGGTTTGTCAAAGAGGCTAAAAAGATGTATGAGTTTTCAAATACGTATCCGGAGCATCTTGATAAATTAATCAACTTTGAAATTATAATAGAATTGCAACGACACAGACTTTGAGAACAATGCAACAACAAAAAAATTGAAATGTCATTATATCATATTGTGCAAGAAAAGTTTAAGTCGCTGATGTTGACAAGTGAAACGGATGAATACTTTGAAACATCGAGCGAGTAGTAGAAGTGAAGATCATCAAGAATAAATCAAATAGATATATGGAATCAGCAACGGCACATTTTCGTAATTCTGTGAGAATTTTAGAATGGAGAGAGCGTAAGTGGGATATGCATTGTTTCGAGTTTCGCGGAAAGAGATTCTCATGCAAAGACACAGAAACTATAGAGTCAATATACAAAAAACGGTACAAGACATGTTACGTTATTGGATGCCATTGTACAAGCGGCGGCCATAGTATAGTAACTACGTGTACCGACGAGTATGCAGTGATTTGGCCAAATACCGAATTAAAGAAAATTATATTCAAATACAAAAGTCTATTTGAAATTGATCCTCGGTTGATGCAGCCTGGTGAACGAATTTGTTTACAACATACTGCCCAGAATTTGTAAATTACGATCACGTATGAAGTCAATGCAAAGGTGTATGCCTTGGGATCGTGAACTCTGTGGCAGAACATGTCATTACGAATACTGTAAATCACATTTGCTCGCGTTACGTGTTGGTTCGGGTGCTCGACCATATCTCAAATGTGGTATCGAAGTAAAGTCTCGTAACCAGCTTCGCCGACCATGTGGATCTGTTTGCGAGTATTATAGTACGCGTCAGCAAAGATTTTCCAGCGCAACATCAATATAACCTGTTTTTGTAGAAATACCCAACGACGCTGTTGAAAACGATACAGAAATAAATGAAATAATAGCCAGGATTAAAGCAATTGCCGTTTCCAAGCCCGTTAAAAGTAAAAATTCTTAAAAAAATGTTTTAACGGAATTTGGAATTCGACAAAGATTTTTCATTATATAATAGTATGTCGACTGGGATTTAACTAAAACAACTCTAGCAACAGCGTGGGATACGAATAGAAAGCTGTATGCGAAAAGCTGTATACCTGAGATATTAGGATCTATAACTGAACTACAACTAGCTGTACAACAACCACAAAAAACGGTTACACAAGCTATTGCCGCTGAGGCTGCTGCGTATGTTCGTGAACTTGAAGTCCCCGAGTTTAAGTTTTACAAGCGAAAAAGGTGATGATGAAGATTACCTTGCGATTATTCCAAACACGTACGCGCCAAACATAGACGTTATAAAATTTGTATCGAATATACGCCCGGAAATCGTATCGACGTTACAGCGCTCTGGCACATCCGGAGTTAGTGTTGTCCATGCGTATTTGACTATGCCACTTAATCGCAAGATGGATCTAAAACCGCAACCCGGTGGTTTCATGGTGGTCCACTTATAATCCAGAACCTCAAAGACACCGAGGCTATCAATGAAGCAATAGATAAAGGTACTGAAAAGATTATTCACACGTTGGAAAAATGGACCAATGCAGGATCAGGAAGGACTCTTGGCAGATGTGTGGAAGTTCAACTGCATATTTCCCCGTACGAACCATTCCGCGGATCGAGTTATATACCAACGCCAGACTATGTTTCGCTGCGGTCAGTGATAAATGTAAAAAACGATCAAAATGAATGATCCAGCGTCCCCAAACAGTTAGGTTATGTCTTTTTAATCTAACAATCTTTATGATTAGGCAATGATGCAGTCCCTGCCTGTTGGTGGGTTTGACTGGATTGATATCACGCACATAGCCGTACAAAAACAGGTGCACGAGTATGACAGCAACAGCGACCACGGATACTTTTCTGAAGTTGATCTGGAATATCCAGATGAGCTTCACCACACTCAAAATGATTATCCTCTTGCACCAGAAGCCTTGGTGGTGCCTCGCGAGTGGTTGTCCCCGTATCAGTGTGGGATCGTCGACGAATCCGGACGCAAGTTTACAGAATGTACAAAGCTAGTACCAAACCTGAGAACTAAAAACAACTACGTAGTACACATACGAAACCTCCACCTGTGTCTGCGGCTGGGGATGCGTATAACTAAGGTCCACCGGTGTTTGGATTTCGCCAGCGCGCATGGATGACTCCTGGATGATATCCAGATGAATACAAATCTGCGAACAGATGCTAAAAATGAATTAGGAAAAAAAAAGATTTCTTCAAACTAATGAACAATTCCGTGTTCGGTAAAACGATGGAAAATCTGCGAAAGCGAATTCGCCTTGACCTTGTCCGTGATACCGAAGAAGACAATCTTCGAAGGCTCATAGCGGACCCGGCATTCGAATCCTGAAAGGTCTTTGATGGTGGACATACATAGTAATAAATCAAAGCTGAAGTTGACAAAGCCAATCTATGTTGGCGCGTCCGTGCTAGACTTGTCGAAACTTCGTATGTATGAGTTTTATTACGACAAGATTAAACCGTTTTACCAGGATCGTGTGTTAAGATGCTTTATACAGACACCGACTCGCTGCTGATGCATATAATCACTGACGATGTGTACGCGGATATCGCATCAGACACATTCATGAACGAGTGATTATCCGAAAGAACACCCATTGTTTAGTAACAACAACAAAAAAGTTGTTGGAAACTTCAACGATGAATGTACGGGTAAAGCTATCGAGAAATACGTTGGACTGCGCCCCAAATTGTACTCGATTGTTGTCGGACACGGAGTGCTAGCTTTCCAGAGCGGTCTCGTCTCCAAGAACATAAAAAAGGCGAAAGGGGTTCCCCGGGTTATTGTGCAAAAGGATCTCTGACACGAAATGTATGTGGAATGTTTCCGTAAGCCACGCGAATACATACATACATTAATACGTGACACCCCAGACAGCAAGCTTTCAAAACATTTCACATATGCGATGCCGTTGTCATTGGTCGTCGAAGATGAAATTCAGTTCGAATGAATAAACATCTATCCATACGGGTACATACCGTCTTTGGTGTTTCTGTTTAGGATTAGATTTATCCTTACATACAAATGATGGATTTTGACCGCTGTGATGAGGGTGCGGAATTTACCGCCGGAGTGTTGGATCGTCTGACCAGTGATGCCAAATATCGATATTGATTTTGTTCACTTTTCGACGAATATCTGCTTCAAACTGGATTTAACAGACTCTCGCACACACTCAAATATAATCTTGTTAAAGACCAAATAGAAATCAAACGTTGGGTCCACCCTGGTGTGGACATACCAACTCGAAGCCAGCTAGGAACCATTGCATTAGCACGTAATCATGTCTGATCGCTGACTGCACCACCAGTTGTGAAAACATCTAGGGATTGATTCATTAACGATGAAGTGATATTCAGCGTTGAATCCACCCCGGTGAAATTCCCCAACGAATTTGTTAAACCGACATTAACTCAACCGAGGAGAGAAAAAACTCGACTACTATTTAACAAGTCGCACTTGTCCGTGTACCAGTTATTGGGCAAAGACGAGTACAATACCAGACCCCAACCAAGGGTGTAATCAATATGGTTATTTATGAACGTAGTGCTCAGACCCAGGAACGCACAATTGCCGGAGATTTAAGTATTCTAGAGGAAGATATTTGCTATGATTGTATGGCAGTTGTACCAGTAAAAACGGGTAATTGGTTAGAAGTGCCTGTGCGTGTTGCACCTGAACAAGGCATCATTGTCGAGCAATTGTACTACGCGATTACATTGTTAATAGAAGAATTATAATGGACCCTCAAGTTTACCGGCGTGAAAAGATAATCGAAGCGGAACTGCAACTACGAGATGAAATCGTTAAGAGAACCGCGCTACTCGTGAAATACAAACGCGTGTGTGTGGTCGTTGATGCTATTTGTCGGCTTGCCGCGGCAACAACTGTTGGCCTTGTCGTGGCGGGAATCACGTCCACGACAACTATTATAGGTGCAACAATCGGAATTATTGTCGGAGCTATATCGATAGTAACCGGTAACTCTGGTGGTGCTAGCAAAATAATTTCGATACGGCTCGCGGCGGCACAAAATAGTCTCAATACGATTGCGAAGCTGTACTCGGGTGCTATCGACGATAAAAGCATTAGCGCGGATGAGTTCGAGACTGTGTTGGCAGAAATGGAAAACAACGGATGTCTCCGCGCACAGATACGCAACCGAGTAGTGGATTTGCAGACAGTAAAAGTCGAGTAACTGTTTGCATAACATCTTGCTCACGCAAAATCGTACACGCGCACGTGAAATTATATTTCACAAACCCACCGCGCATGCACTAATATGTGACGATCGAAATAAAAATACTAAAGTTATGATGGTATCGACAGAAGGCTCTGACGGATGTCAGTTAAAAAGATCTAAATATAGAATATACCTCTACTCCTATCCAAGCAATCCTTCAAGCCTTTTCGAACATTCATTCCATGTACTTCATCGTACGCAGGATCTGAACATAACATTGTGGATTCTCTTTATTCTGGTAGATTTGTATGTCTTTTTTCCCGGTGTTAATAACAATGTGTTAGGAGAAAAGAGAGAAGAAAAAAAGAGAGAATCATTCGCACAGATTAGCGTAAATAAGACAACTCTAGCGCAAAGTATTGTAAGGCAAATTCAGGAGCACAGATTACCAGTAGGCAGATTAACGGGACAATTTGCACAGGCGCATAGGTTTCGATGCTGTGATAAAGATAGTCAAATGATTTGAGAATACTATGGGGGAAAAACTCGGGTTGATTTTTAAGCCATGGGAAATAGGTTTTGTTGCTGTACGAGTTGTCTCCCTTGGACTCTTGGCTACTGTCTATCGATATTACCGTAGCTGGAAATAATGAATTCTTTGTGCAACAGACCCCTATAGTTTTGTTCAGTGTGAAACAAACCCTAAACAAGATTTTTAAACATGCAATATTTATCATGTCACAGCAATCAACTCTGACATTGCCAAGGATATAATTAATTGCTTTAAAAATATTTGCGGAAATAAGAGTTACTAATCATCCACCATCATTTAATCCAGAAAGGGGTCCGATCTCAGGGATTTTCAATATCCCACTGAGACCCATTTATAAACAAGACTAAAGAGATCATACACGGGTTAGCTATTATCAAGCGTTCGCTGGAGCAGGAGAAAAAAGTTTGAGCCAGGGCTTTCAAACTCTTTTTGAGATTCCTTCCTTCCTTCATTCATTCATTTAGTTGCTGAATAAAGAAATAAAAAATAGCAGTTTTTGTTTGCAGCCTAGACAATTCAGTGAGTATGAAACATTAACCTTTTGCAAACACTGGTGTTGTATTGAAAGTAATTTGTATGAACTTCCAGATTCGGTTACAAGGTTCTTTATAAAAATACAAATAAAAAATCTTTTTTTACTGCCTGTAAAAGACTGAAAATATGTAGCATCGCCGTGCATGCTCTTTCTTTCTTTTTTCGTATTTACTGTTCATTTATTAAATGCACAGTTAACCTATTATTTATTCAAGAAGAAGAAAGGAAATTATTGTTAAAAAATTATTTATTATGATAAACCACAAGGTGCTTGGGGTACAAGACCGTAATAACAATCCTTACACCCCGGGTAAAGTAACATATAATGAATTAATTGATTACCTCATAAACCTTTAAGGCACCGCGCAAACTCTGTTGGCCAAATTTTAACCGTTTGTGTGCGTTGCGAATCTCTTAGCAGTCAGTGTTAGCTATGCAGACGATTGTTTACAAACAGAGCGCTAGTTGCAGCAGTTACTTCCCATTGGCGAAGCCAAAAATCCTGCCGAACGGCTGACGAATCATCATTGTTTAATTAAAATCTAGGCTTTTTTGTTTTTGTGGTGGTGGTGGTGGTGGTGGTAGTGGTGGTGGTGGTGGGGGGAGGTATTTTCCCTGATAATAAACCGCACAGTAATTCATTTCTATATATGATTTACCCAGTTGTGTATTGCCAGTCGTCATGTGACTTACTTACGCCCTGCTTGTAAGTCACATGATCAAATTATGACCATGGAGTTCTTACACCCCGCTAGAATAATATTTTAACAAAAATACTGGATTTTATACTTTGATAAATAACCAATCATATTCCTAGAATGTGTTTTGAGGTAATAATTGAACTATACTGCACGTTGGAAAATGTTATCGAAAGTATGATTTCCTTTATGAAGAAACAAATAATTTCGATGGACTTGTGTTCGATACCTTTTTCAAATATAGATATATAATTCTCGCAGACGGAATGAGACTATTACAGCCATGCCGCCATATTGGTTTTTGATTGGGAATTCCTTATAAATGAACTCCAGCAAGATTGACTCCCAATGAGTAGTCTTCTTATAACAGAGGTTACCTTTCTTATTTAAAAACAGACTGCTGTAAAACCTTGTCTTTTATTAATGTGAAAGGATATTTGTCTCATTTTATTGAACCTTCAATATTGTGATTAAAATTATTTCCTTTAAACTTAATTTAATGTGGACCAATGTTACTCTGTTGTTATATGTTGCTAGGCTTTGTCCTATCAATTTAGAGCGCAGTGTAGGATGTATGGGTATACATTATGACGTTACAAATGAATTTTTTTTTGGATGCATCTAATAGGAGCAAAAGTTACATAGATACATAACGGACGTCCTGGGTTTATTCAGTTGCCTGTAAACAAACAAATTCGAAGAACATATTCCTCTTGGTATTAGTTTTGAATTAAATTAGCCAACCATTCCACTCGGTATTAGTTTTGAATTAAATTAGCCAACCAAGTAGTAGATTCTTCTAATACGCTATTGTGTTACGTATAGGATACAAATCGTTAAAAGTCGCTCTCACAACTTCATAGGTCAAATAATTATGATACTTTTCCACCATTTAGCAGAAAAGTGATTCATCGTTACGTCTGGTATGGCGGGGAAGAATGAAACATATGTATAAGTTTTATCTTTAAAGAAAGCGAAGGGTCTTCTGAGTGCCTCGTCACCGCAATCTAATTGGAAATAAATAATGAATGTGTGTTCACGTTGCATTATAGTTAAAATTGTTCTTGGCAGTTTAGCCTCTTTGATTTATATAAAACGTTTGGTGCATGACTTTCTTCTTTAGACATAGGTATGGTTGCACCGCTACTTAACTAACAACAACAAAGACTCCATGGTCATGACAAAACATAATACTTAACTAACAACAAGCACTCAATGTTCATGTCAAAACATAATTCTTAACTAACAACAAGCACTCCTTGTTCATGACAAAGCTAACAACAAGCACTCCTTGTTCATGACAAAACGGAGAACCACACGCACTCTCTGTTCATGACACAACTAGCAACAACAAGCAATCCATGTTCATGGCAAAACTAACAACAACAGGCACTTCCTGTTCAGGACAAAACTAACAACAAGAAGCACGCATTGCTCATGAAAAAACTAACAACAAAAAGCACTCCCTGTTTATGGAAAACATAAGTAAGTGTCAAGATAAAGAAGTATTCTTTTTTTTTTCTTCTTTCAATGTCAAAATAATTTTAAATTGAGCTTAAATAGTGACTATGTTTAGTTTGTAATCGTTCACACTATTTTCTCGTTAGTGTTTTGAAATATAGCTTTATATGTGTGTGTGTGTGTGTGTGTGTGTGTGTGTGTGTGTGTGTGTCTTACATGAACTCACAAGCCTCGCTCGCCACATTTGTAATGTTTATACTTACAAAACAGTGGTGTACTGGCCATTTGGCATACTGGAACAAATCCCGGTGGGCCGCCGCAAAAAAATCCGTTTTTACGGTGTTTTACTGGTGTGAGCAAAACCCCGGGCCTGTCCCGGCAGATAAGTCCAGGGCCGATTTGCTTACCCAGTACACTCCTGTTACAAAATATGTATGGAATGATAATAGGGTCAATTTCAAGAATGACCTTTTTTCAAGATTTAAAACGTTTTAGAAACAGAACGGCTTATATCCGAGGTGGGAGTCCTTTCGAGACCGGCTTGATTCAACATTGTACAGTTATCAGGTTTTTAGAAATTTGTTGTATGATAAGTTGCAGAAAGTTTTGATTGTGGTGAAGTACATTTGTTCTTGAGGCATGCGGGAAAAGAAACATAGCAAGTGTGTAAATTTTGCGTTTATATAGTGGTTAGCAAAAACATGTCGGGTTGATTTTGGAAGACTGTATGAAATATATGAAAGGTATAAGTTTAATGTTGGGTTTGTTTTGGAAGACGGTATGAAATGTATAAGTTTAATATTGATTTTGGAAGAGGGTATGAAATGTATAAGTTTAATGTTGGGTTTGTTTTGGAAGACGGTATGAAATGTATAAGTTTAATATTGATTTTGGAAGACGGTATGAAATGTATAAGTTTAAAATTGATTTTGGAAGACGGTATGAAATGTATAAGTTTAATGTTGGGTTTGTTTTGGAAGACGGTATGAAATGTATAAGTTTAATATTGATTTTGGAAGACGGTATGAAATGTATATGTTTAATGTTAATTCATACGTCTTCGAATTCAAGGATGCCCGTTTTTATAAAATTAAGGTTTACTGTGCAGCTTGAAATGATGTGAACATTACATTATCACATAGTTGGTATACTTTACATACAGTATTTGCGGTTTATTTTTTTTTTTCGATATTTCAACACGTTCACATATCACTTTCTGTGAATTTGATTGGTTCAAACAAGCCTCTGAAATCCTTGCGCAGTATTCTGCGATCGTGGCAATTTTCCTTGCCCCGCCTTCTAGAGGAACTTTATTTTACTTTTACTATCAACAATATGGCGGACGTCTATCCGTTCGGTAGCCGAATGGACATAAAATTAGGAAAGGGCGACTATCACACAAACGCACAGAAGTGGTTACGTCTATATGGTCCATTTACCCTACATAAAATTTTCCGAACGCCAAACTGAAACTAGAACACGAGTCAATCCGCTGGACGTTCGCCTAGTTAAACCCAAAATGTGCGAGAACAAGTTATATCAATCACGATATCCAACACGAACATACCGAATCTATGCAGAGAAACGCCCGGCAGCCTATTGTAATGCAGACGGCACCCTTTACGTTGCTGCTAACAGGCGGTACGGATCTTGCACCCTACTCTCAGGACAAGCATGGTTTGAATGTCAACGTATAGGAGTAAATAAACTCACATCTCTTATGAACAGAATGTCGACCATTGCTTGTCTCTCAGCTAACAAACCAAAGCATTCTTCCGAGTCAATTAATGCAAATATGCGGTCACAAAAACATTCAATCTGAGAATAACTCGAGCCATATGAATGCAAATCAGCACAGGCGTATCTCCTCTATTCTCATCAATTTCCTCTAGATTTAGTACAATTTCTGCATCCAGTAATCATCACTTCAGAGAAATATCCAACAACTGGAATGCTATCCAATAATGCATCTGTGGTAATTGTCAGTTTGTGGAATCGAAACACTGTTCGGTGGAAACGTTTTAAACAGTCACATCGAAATGCATGTATACGGCTCGAAACTATCTATATAGCGCCTCTACTTCTCCAGCTGGTCTGACCGGGTGAACTAGGTGACATTACACAGAAATCCATCGCAGATCCAGTGTTTAAAAATGAAGCTGTTCGTGTTAAATGTTCTATTGATTAGAAGGACAGTTGACCTTTGAATTGCAATTTGTAAACCAAAAAACTACTTTCTAAATGTTATTGGTTATCGAATTGTGAAATATTGCTTTAACTCACGCCTGGAACTATTTTTTCATGCGCAAGAATTGAACGGTGCAGCGTATAATCCAATATTAAATGAAATGGTAAAACTCATTTATTTCTCTTTCTATCTAAACTCTTTCCACTCAAAATAAAGACATAATCTGAAATGGGTAATAATCTTTTATTGAATTTATAAAGCTGGTTGAATAATGTCCAGCTTTTTCTCGACAAGGTTTGCAAAAGCTGGAACTTATTCAGCTCATTTAATAAATTCAGTATTAAATCATTACTCATCTGAGATCCTCTTTTATGACGCCATCGATATGACGTCACGTGTTACCTAGATGGCGATCTACAGTTCCGTATTTTGCATAGGGTTATATTTTTAAAGAAAAAGAATTTCCCAGGTTTTCCTCATTGGTTATCCTGGCTATTTAAAAAAGACCTTGTATATCTCAGCTATTATTAAAAGAACTCTTAAATCTCTTTATATTGGTGTATGATTGATGGGTGCAATTTGGGTTTTAGAGTATACAGGTTAGTCTTACTTAAGACATGCACCTATCAAAAATCTGCTATCTCCGCTTGGCCATTTTCACTTCCTGGACTTCAAAAGTAAATTGTAAAAAGAAGAGCCGATAACTTTTTATATATTTTGTAATTCATTTATTGTACTTTCAGAAGCTAGAATTGCCTACTCTGGCAAAATTCGTTTTCCCTATTTTAATAACTGCTAAAAATAGTGCACTTTGGACTGATTCGGGCTGATTTTTTCAGCACAAGGGAGTGGCCATTTTTGTCAGCTGTGGGCTTAGATCATGTACAATTTTCACAAGTACAATATGTAAAGAAATTTCAGCCACAGTACATGAAAATAACATAGAGGTATGCCAATATTCTCTTCATTATGCATGTTACAAATTCAAACAACTTCACCTTCACCTTCACCAGAAGTACATACCATCTGTATCGTAGCGCTATTAACTCTGGGAGAGACGTGGTTGCGACTTCTGTCCATTTTTAAATAATGGAAAAGAAAAAAATGCTTATAGAATTTTAATAATTTTAATAATATCAATAATAGTGCTGTGAAAGAATATAAAGGCAACATAAAGTGTACTAGACCTTGGTAAATCTTCCGACAGACCATCTGCTGCGGAAACCCGATGTGATTTCAATAATTGTGTCACACTAAAGAAAATTTACTCACCACCATACACTGTTCTTTGTTTATTTGAAAGGAGAAGTCTACGATCTTCAGCCTCTGCATTTCATGAATTAACAAATGTTCATTCATCTATTATTTTATGGACAATTAGAGATAGAGTACTTTCTCCTATACTTTATTATATAATAAACCTTACATGGAGATATGTATTTAATTAAGAGTAGAACAAACAATGCAAACCAACAGATACATTTTCAAATGCTTTTAGATTGCTTGGACATTTAGTATATGTAAAAAATATACATTTTTCTGAACGTTAAATACTCCAACATTTCACAAATGATCATTCTTAAAGTCCCAGATGGTCAGCTGTATAAGGGGTCTAGATGTTGCACAATGCATCTCCTTTTTCCCATTTGCTTTTCCTCCTTCCATCTACTCATTCATGTGCATAATTATACATATGCATTCTATGTCATGTACATTAATAGTATGCGCGTTTAAAGATTCATACATAGTACTCTTTTCAAAATTTATATTGCATTCTTTTTACTGTGCATTTATTTACACGGAGACAAAAGATTTAACTTAGTCTTTATATCAACGTTCCAGCACTAAAAGGTGATGAAAATTTTAAAAAACTTTACAACTTCTACAACCTAAGAATTTTTTCCAGATGTCATAATGGTGCCATATCATGATGGAATATCCACATACAAATTTAGGAGAAATGTTCTTTCTTTGTCTCTTCGTTTTCATGCTCGTAAACTGTTATTTTTCATTTGATCGAAATTGACGTTTCAAATGGATAAATTATATATCTAGTCTAACACAGGAATCTAACATGTTTAGTTCTTGGATCATGAATTTGTATCTCATTTATATCTGTGAGATCATTATTGCCCTGTTACAGCTCTCTAAAATCTAATTTCCTGATGCAGTGCAAGTACTTAAAGGGCTTTACTTTGTACTGCATATTAGTTTATATTACAGAGACAATTTCGGTCTTTATGCGCAGATAACAAAAACACGTAATTAAATCAGACCAAGGCTGTAGACCAAATTTGTCAATATTCTAGTCGTTTTTCCCTGAAGCCAAGAGCTGCCGTGGCGCAGTAGTCGTAGTTAAGTATATGGGAGTGCGAGACAACTTGTAAACTTTAAATTAATCTGATGTTCTTTTTTTTTTCGTGGGTGATGCCCGCGCACAACAAAGAAGAAAACAAAAATATCACACTGATAATTTCTAATTACCGCACTTTCATATGCATGCTACTTGTTGTGCTGGTTCACTTGTTAAATTTAAATTGCTACCATCTAGTGTAAGTGTACAAGGATGTTGCTATAGCAACAACTCTTGAACCTAAAGTACAACGAGAACATTTCTAGCCCACTTGTAAATTAAGATTAGTACGATCTTTTACCACGGAGCTGGACTAACACACCGAAAGCAAAATAAAATGAAATTCTTTGAAAACAAAAATAATGGCACAAAGCTACATTGTGGTAAATTCAGCATTTGTTATAGAGGTGATAGAAATATGTCATGAGTGTCACATAAAAGGAACAATCTCAGTATCAGAAGACAATGTGCGTTTGTTTGGATGGGATAAAAGTATGCTCAAAGCTAGATGTATTACCAGATAACATTCAAGGGAATAAAAATGTTGATTTCAAACATTAAAAAAGATCACCAGCCCTGGTAGCAAAATGATGAAAACTGTGCGAAGAATGAATACATTACACATCTGATGTGGATAAATACACAAATTTGTACACAGCTAAATTTACAGAACAACTTAAAGATCTCATATATATGGAAAACAATTTTGAATATTTAACTGAAGCTGGAAAATATTTCCATACAGAAGAATATATGTAAGTCACGTGGATGATCAATGGCAGGCAGACATTGTTGACATGCAAGCATATGAAAAATGTAACGAAAGAGACAAGTACATTTTAACAGTGATAATTATTTTCTCAAAATACGCCTGGGATGAAAAAGTAAAAACCCCAAAGGGAGATAACACACACGAAGCTTTCAGATAAATCTTTAAAGAAAGAAGGCCTGAAAAGATGCAGTTTGATGACGGAAAAGAGTTTTGCAATACAAATGTTAAGGATTTGCTGGAAAAGAAAAACATCGAATACTTTTCAACCTAGGGAAAAAAAAGTATTTAATACTTTTCAACCTACTCAGGCAAAAAAATCTGTAGTTGAAAGGTTTAACAGAACCCCAGAGACTAAAATGTGGAAGTGTTTCATTCAAAATGAAACTTGAAAAGAGGTTTGACTTATACCAAAATTAATTGAGGAATAACACTCATCAAAGATCAGAAGCAAATAAAGTACACCTCTCCTCCGGAGACGGATGAATTACAATGCACAAATAACAGTATCAAGGATCATGAAATCTTTGAAATTTTTGGAATATAACGAGTTTCCAGAATGTGACCGATGTGTGAAAAAAGCGAATTAGAAAACGAAATAGTTTCCAGCCCAGCATGCGAATTTGTATTAATCGCAAAATCAGAGGAAAAACAGACAGTACATCCAAAAACATCACAGTTAAAAAACAAAATGGTACATATAATATAGACAATGCCCTAGCTGGGTAATAAATTATATCACAGAAGAAATGAAAAGAGACAACAATGAGGAAACAAATCGATTGTTACTACATTTAAAAAAAAAAGAAAAACAAATACAAGGTAAACGACTACAAGATGATCTACGAGATTTTGAGCAAGATAAAGGGTAATGAAAATCCCATAGATGATGATCCGGTCACGAGGACATTAAAATTTCCATTCAAATTTCATTAAAAGAAGGTATAGCAGCGATTGGCACAATTACGTCAGAAACTATGCATTTTCCTGGACCAAATCCTTACAATGAATAAATTTTAACTCATCCATAAAACCTTCAGTCACAAAAAATTACCACGAAATTAACCACAATCAGTTGATATGGGAAGAAGTTTTGCACGATCTAAATGAAGTAAAAACTAGTACACTTTTAATAGTGTTTATTGATTTTGAAGATTCATGTTTCAAATAACTATCAGTTGACACTTAGTAGTTTTTTGAAATTAATCTACAGAAATAAATGGCACACTCCAGCAAAATGTATGTATACGTTTCAATGTCACTCTGTTCAGTAACAGTCAATTTATTTTCAACTTGATTCCACCATATTTTAATACCTTTCAAATTTTCTGTCTCAGCATGAATGCATAATGATTCTGTATCAGTCACCAGTAGTCTCGTTCTATCACCGTATTTAATTTTCAACCTGTTGTAAGAAAATTTGTAAATAAACCATATTGATGATTCTAATACTGCAGATCCATCATAGATCTGTTTTATTAATTTGATTTTGTCTTTATCTAGTTTTGTCTTTCTGGTAAATTCTGTATCTTTATGGCATTTGAAACATTTGTTTTCATCTTTACATATTTTACAGTTGTTCTTTTCTCAAATTCTCCATTCGTTTACCGAATACAGCGCTATTCGTTATTTTGAATAAGACTTTCTCGAAATCATTGTTAGCCTTTTGTCTCAAACTGGTATTTAACTCGACGTATGTTTTTCACCAAGGTTGCTGATCTATGTGTCTTTTTCAGTTTTAAACTTAATTACACGTGCGGTTTTTAGTTTGTATAGTGAATGGTGTGTTTAGTTTTATTACTTTATGTGCATAGCAATTTCGGTACATTTGCATTTGTACCCTTGTAACAATGAATTTATTTCTTTTGCAAGGGAGATAAATCATTTTCGTCTAGTATAAGTCTTTCAGGTCCTAGCGTGTAGTTTTAGAAATGTTTGTGTACCTGAAATAGAACCTCCAAATCTACTCCTAATATGCAACCAGTATCACTGTTATCAGATACATCAAACAGATTTTCTTCCACCCATCTAATTTGTTCTTTATTTGCCCATCTAAAGTTGCTTACTGGTATGTATTGACTCATGGACAAGCCATTTACATTTG
Source organism: Margaritifera margaritifera (assembly GCA_029931535.1). Classification (NCBI taxonomy): domain Eukaryota; kingdom Metazoa; phylum Mollusca; class Bivalvia; order Unionida; family Margaritiferidae; genus Margaritifera; species Margaritifera margaritifera. Next base: position 872,359 of record JAQPZY010001464.1, read on the forward strand.
TTAATCAAGGTCCATACTGAATGGTTTTGACCTTAATCTTTTGAAGTGATCATCTATGTTCATTATTTGCTTTTGCATGTCTGTATAATATCATACTAAATCCACCACGAATTCCAACCTCAATCATCAAAACATGTTATAGGCTATCAAAAGTTCAAGTTCTACACCCGATATCTTTAAACTTGCATCGTGAGTTAAAGCGGTTGTACTGTCGTATTGTACTGGGTCATGTTTGTAGTGTTTTATAGAATCATTACTAAACTCCTCAAAGATGTCAAAGTATAATTCATGTCATACTAGTCCTATCGAACTGCACGTGTTTTCAGATTGAAATATTCTATGATATCATGTACTTACTGGTAATCGTCATTTGATATGTTTAGATAGTTAAGTAATGAGTAAACGTTTATATATGGGTGATGTAGCTGTTGCGTTCAATTGTTCAAAATTATAAGTGTTATCATAGGGATAAATATATTCCCTCAGATATGTAGGTGTCATGTCTCTGTTTCAGTGTTTCTATAAATATGTAGTTGTCATGTCTCTTTTTCAGTGTTTCTATAAATATGTAGGTGTCATGTCTCTGTTTCAGTGTTTCTATAAATATGTAGGTGTCATGTCTCTGTTTCAGTGTCACTATAAATATGTAGGTGTCATGTCTCTGTTTCAGTGTCACTATAAATATGTAGGTGTCACGTCTCTGTTTCAGTGTCACTATAAATATGTAGGTGTCATGTCTCTGTTTCAGTGTCAATATAAATTGCTCATCACTCAGATTTTTAGCCAGCTGCTCTATAGATTCTTCCATGAACCGATAACGGTCTACAAATCTAATCGTTCTTTTCACAGTTTTTTTTTTCCTTACCATCCTTTAATTACCTATCAACCACGAAGGTGGTTATTTCCAATTCCCAGAGACGGCTGCCAAGAATCTCGGTAAATGGCTTGACATTCTGGGAATCATTTCACAACAAATAATAAATAATTAAAAGGAGCCCCATAAATTAAGGAGTTTTGCCGCAGTTAGAATGTTGATGGGATTTACGGGCATTGAGAGAGACAGAGAGAGAGAGAGAGAGAGAGAGAGAGAGAGAGAGAGTAATTAAGCCAGCTTAAATTAGAACATTTTTATATTTTGATCCTTGATCACTTCTCTTTTATATGTGTGTTTACTCGTTTTTCAAGACCATTGCAATACGGTGAGTTATTTCAAGAAAAGCACATGTAGTGTCCAAAGATTTAAACTGAACTCGTGCATATGTTTTTAAGTCATTATTAAAATTTAAAAATTGCAGTTTTTGTGACACAAGAACCTAACATATTTTCAAAACCTAATCTGCAAAGAAGGACAAAATAATGAGCTTGATGGAAACTATACTCAGTAGAATTTATATAGTTTGCGAAAGAAAGTATAGTTCAGAGTAAAACCTAATTTTCTTAGAGCCTAGGCAATATGATAATGAAATATTTTGCATCAGGTTCAATAAGGCTAGACCGTATTCACTGTTTGCGTACAAATTGCCAGCTTATTGATGTGCACAGTTTTTATTTTGTGATGCAAAGACTAACTAAATTCATTAACTGTATGGCAAAAATACGAAATTCATACTTTTCGGTAACATATATAATTTTAACAATTTCATAAAAGTTCAGATTTGTATTCATAATCCCTGCAATCTATATACAGTGTAACCTGTGTTAAGCAGCCAGATTAGGAAGGTATGAGAAAGACATCTTAAGATCCGTTGGGTATTTCATTGTCTTTATCATATGTGTTATACTAAGTTATCTGTAAGAAGGTTTTACATATTGAATTTTATAGTATGACCCAGGGATCAGGGATAAGTTCAGAGGGTTAAAAACCATCATGGGCTAATTTATGCATATGCATGCGTTGTAATGAAGCAAATATTGTTGAGTACTGTGTATGAGGTCAGTTTTTCGTGTCTACACAACCATATAATTATAGGATGATATATCAATATTACCCTATCACTTTCCATTGCCCTTGCCCACCTCTCTCCTTACGCTCCACCTCCCCACCCACACACACTCACACCCCGCCACTAGTATGGGTATAATATTATAGCGTAACACATAATATACTCATTGTACTGATGTATCCAACTGCATTGCCTAGTATGCATAAAAATTCTTCTTGTTCAAAATTGTATTTATTAAAATGGACTTTTTTTCTTGTCAATGAGTGCCTTCTCTAACCTATACAATACCCTATGCACCTACATATATTAAATAGGACCATGCCACCAACCTATACTATACCCTATGCACCTACATATATTAAATAGGACCATGCCACTTTTACTATACTATACCCTATGTACCTACATATATTAAATAGGACCATGCCACCTTTACTATACTATACCCTATGCACCTACATATATTGAATAGGACCATGCCACCTTTACTATACTACACCCTATGTACCTACATATATTAAATAGGACCATGCCACCTTTACAATACTATACCCTATGCACCTACATACATTAAATAGGACTTTGTGTCATTTTTACAATACTATACCCTATGCACCTACATACATTAAATAGGACTTTGTGTCATTTTTACAATACTATACCCTATGCACCTACATACATTAAATAGGACTTTGTGTCATTTTTACAATACTATACCCTATGCACCTACATACATTAAATAGGACTTTGTGTCATTTTTACAATACTATACCCTATGCACCTACATACATTAAATAGGACTTTGTGTCATTTTTACAATACTATACCCTATGCACCTACATACATTAAATAGGACTTTGTGTCATTTTTACAATACGATACCCTATGCACCTACATATATTAAATTTGACCATGCCACCTTTCTGCAGCCTGCCACGTTTGCGACCATTTGGAGAAGAAGTTCACATTTAGAAAATTGACACTTATGTTGCACGGTAAAAATTGGTCTTTGTTACTTATCTGGTATCGTTAACTCAAACATTCCTTGAAAGCGTTTAGTTGAAATTTCACAGATCCTGATTGTTGTTACCACATTAGCCTCTAAGGGGGCTAGCGATCTGCATTTATCTTTCTTTCAGAGATATTTCTATGTAATTATCTAGTTATGGTTATTTTCATTTCATAAAACACAAAATAAGTTATACATCTGGATAGGTCTTGATCTGCATCACATTATAAGACTCGGTTACTCAAACTATGTCACTGTAGCCCAATTTTCATGCTTTTAGATATTTTAAAAAGTCTTTATACATTTTTTTTATATCAGATACTCATATTGTTATGCTTGTAGGATAAGAAAGCTGTGCTTATCCATCTGTAAAAGTATTAAAGAATCTGGTTAAATCAAAGTCACCTTAACCTACTATTATACTAATATTTATTGGACGTAGTTTTGCATTAAGACAAGTAAAATGTCTACACATTCCTTTGTTCTGTCATTATTTTATAGCATGTATAGTTGTCAGTTAGTAGATCCTTCGGTACTTTGATGGGGAAGGGAGAGTGGGAAGATTTAGGTTATAAACAGGGTAGCTAGGAGAAACAAAATCACTGCAGAATGAAATAGTTTTATTTAAGGGATAGAGGCACAGTCCTACATGTATGTCACTAAACCCCAAGTGAATTTGCCTCTGTATTCGAATGCCTACTACATGCAACAAAACAAAATAAGGACAACAACACATAGCAAAAACATTGAATTAGATCAGATCACATTCATTTAATTATCCATGATCATTATACATGCCTCATGTTTGTATTACTAATTCCTTCCTCTTTATAACAAGCACGATTAGTTATAGAAATGTCGACATTTTTAAACAATCAGTAAACTATTCTCCAACAAATTAAAAAAGGAAGTTATTATTTGGTTTTAGACATTTTTTAAACTGTTTATAATTTAAACCTTGTATCACTAACTTTTACTAACTGTAGATTAGAGTTAATGGACGCTATTCATATTTTTTGTAATATAGCTAAGCCATGCATGCATGATTGACTATAGATAAGCCATGCATGCATGATTGACTATAGCTAAGCTATGCATGCATGATTGACAATAGCTAAGCTATGCATGCATGATTGACTATAGCTAAGCTATGCATGCATGATTGACTATAGCTAAGCTATGCATGCATGATTGACAATAGCTAAGCTATCCAGGCATGATTGACTATAGCTAGACATGCATGCATGATTGACTATAGCTAAACCATGCATGCATGATTGACTATAACTAAACCATGCATGCATGATTGACTATAGCTAAGATATGCATGCATGATTGACTATAGCTAAGCTATGCATGCATGATTGACAATAGCTAAGCTATGCATGCATGATTGACAATATCTAAGACATGCATGCATGATTGACTATAGCTAAACCATGCATGCAGGATTGACTATAGCTAAGCCATGCATGCATGATTGACTATAGCTAAGCCATGCATACATGATTGACTATAGCAAAACCATGCATGCAGGATTGACTATAGCTAAGCCATGCATGCATGATTGACAATAGCTAAGCTATCCAGGCATGATTGACTATAGTTAAACCATGCATGCAGGATTGACTATAGCCAAGCCATGCATGCATGATTGATTATAACTAAACCATGCATGCATGATTGACTATAGCTAAGATATGCATGCATGATTGACTATAGCTAAGCTATGCATGCATGATTGACAATAGCTAAGACATGCATGCATGATTGACTATAGCTAAACCATGCATGCAGGATTGACTATAGCTAAGCCATGCATGCATGATTGACTATAGCTAAGCCATGCATACATGATTGACTATAGTTAAACCATGCATGCAGGATTGACTATAGCTAAGCCATGCATGCAGGATTGACTATAGCTAAGCCATGCATACATGATTGACTATAGCTAAACCATGCATGCAGGATTGACTATAGCTAAGCCATGCATGCAGGATTGACTATAGCTAAGCCATGCATGCATGATTGACTATAGTTAAACCATGCATGCAGGATTGACTATAGCTAAGCCATGCATGCATGATTGACTATAGATAAGCCATGCATGCATGATTGACTATATCTGCAGGGTACTGTAGAGTACACAGCACAAAAGCCTCATTTTGACTGATTAGTCTAGAATCATAAAAAAAATTTTAAAAAATTTTGTAAAGTATTTTTTTTTTAAATATATGTATATTTCATGGGTCTACTATATCTGGAGGATGTGTGTGTGTGTGTGAGAGAGAGAGAGAGAGAGAGAGAGAGAGAGAGAGAGAGAGAGAGAGAGAGAGAGAGAGAGAGTAAATTGTATATCTTTTACGAATTTAGTTCACATGAATCCTCTAAAAACTTGGAATGTAACAGGCATTTCACAATTAAACGTCTCCTTATGTCAAGAACCTTAATCTTATTTTTAATCCAGCTCCAAAACTAGTAACATTATTGAGCGTAAAATAATATACAACCTATGAAAAAAGCAAAAGCTACCTTAATTACATGAATGATTTAAATACAATGATAGGCTAAGTATAGGGTTTCACGTAATCATTATGCATTTACGTCGATAGGTTACTATTCCACAGCACGTCCTTCATAATTTACACCGATGTCACCCTATTTTCGAGTACAAATAATTTCTACTACGATTGTAAGAAAAAATAAGTACTTATGATACATTTCAATGACGAAATCTATTATCCTCCATCAAAACTATGTAAAATAAAAATCGTAGATTCATATGAGTTAAATTTGATTTAGGGCTTATTGAATGTCATTTTAACCGCAAAACGGTGATCACGCCGCAATTTTTGTTCCAGCTTTACAAGCGACAAGGTGGAGTTACTAGTGGGTAGGGACACTCGCAAAGTTGCAATAAAAATTAGAACTTGCTCGTAAGTAACGATTTTTATGTGAAAGGGTGGTTTGATCGTAAGAATCTCGTATTTGCACTCTTACGACTTTTTCATACTTACGATTATTTGTGAAACACTAACCTGGTTCTTAGGTGGTTTAGAGTAGTCAATAAGTCAAGGACATTAATGCCTTATTTAGTTTAGTAACAGATGCCTTATTTAGTATAGTAACAGTTCTAAGAATTTTATTTCAGCTTTTTGAGCTGCATCAGAGTTCTTTATTATCGAAATTTAATCTTCTTGACAACTTGCCCATCTTTATCGTTTCAGGACATTACAGCAGTAAACTTGATTTACTCGTTGAATAATTTGCCAATAAGAAATGTACACCAAGCACATTTACTATATATATCAAATAAAAGTTTAATGTTTCCATTCCTGGCACAAGCAACAGATGCTATACTTTTTTAAATATATGATAATATTAACAACATTTTGAAGACTGAAATAGAAGATCAATCTTTCAATGCTCGATTATTATTATTATTATTATTATTGCTATTTTCAGTAGCTTACAAGTATACGTATTTACATTTAATGTCTTTCAAATATATTAAGCAACATTTTCCGAATTTAATTCATATATCTGTGTGCTATATCGTACGTAGCGCGCTGTGTAGATGGCAATTGTATCAATATAAAAATACCACTGTTCTCGGTACGTGTTAGTGTATCAATATCAAAATACCACTGTTCTCGATACGGGTTAGTGTATCAATATCAAAATACCACTGTTCTCGATACGGGTTAGTGTATCAACATCAAAATACCACTGTTCTCGATACGGGTTAGTGTATCAACATCAAAATACCACTGTTCTCGGTACGGGTTAGTGTATCAACATCAAAATACCACTGTTCTCGGTACGGGTTAGTGTATCAACATCAAAATACCACTGTTCTCGATACGGGTTAGTGTATCAACATCAAAATACTACTGTTCTCGGTACGTGTTAGTGTATCAACATCAAAATACCACTGTTCTTGATACTCTGGCCATTTGGGCCATTATCGTAGCCCCGGGCGCCATTTACCCTTAGTACGCTACTGTGTACTCCACATAGCCATGCAACTTTTGTCTTCGAGATAAGGAATGTAATATACACAACAATGCCACTCTTGCCCGCGAGATAAGGAATGTTTCTTCTGATTGCTTTATCTTTAGCTCTGTAGTTTATACAAGTGCTTCTTCCGTCACCCTCGTGAAATGAAACTGCACTCTTACACAAATTAGCATTTCTGTTATGTTGATGTCGTTACAGTGTACACCAAATATAGGTGGTAGATCACAAACATATAGTTCATAAGCAAAAGTATTGAAAAATATCCCAGAGAACAGCTTATTATATCAACGAGTTTTCATATGGCATTTTTACAAGTGATTGCAGATTGATATTGCTGATCAAGAGTGGAGTAACTCTGGATTAAGTAACAGTCTCCGTTTTTATTTTTTTTCTTCATCTTTTTTGATGTCATAGGATAATGTGAATATGATTGTCCAAAAGAATTTTTCTAAGTTTAGTTCATATATGTGTACCAGTAGGATCTCGATCTCTCTCTCTCTCTCTCTCTCTCTCTCTCTCTCTCTCTCTCTATATATATATATATATATATATATATATATATATATATATATATATATATATATATAGATATACGTGTCAACCCATTTTTATATAAGAAATTACAGAGGAAGTGCATAAATAAGTTCCCGGACATGTTTTCAATATCACGAAGTCTCAAAAACAATATATAAGTCTGTGATGCACGAGCTTCCCGTGCCCCTTCTTGGTAGCAATGAACTTCTATATCTGAAGCAAATTTTAAAAAATCGCTGTACAATGCCTAGGGATTTTAATATATCAATGTTTATCGTACTCTTCTTGAACACTTGCATGTTTGCAACCCAAACGGTAGTAAACGAAATCTTCGACCTTTGTGCACCAGGTTGTACAATGGTAGTGCAACAATTGCTAAATAATTGTACACGTTTTGTTTGCAAATTTTGGTGCATTCCTAGTTTAAATGTAATGCAAAATAAGTTCGTTTTGCGTACGGTTACGTTTGTATCTATTATTTGCCTCATTAAGAGTAGTCAATATTTACTGGTGAAAGTTGGCAGTGTTATTGCAAACCATACTGAATTGAAAATCAGCCTCTCAAACAGCACAGTGACACAAAACATTTATTCCGTATATTGAAATATATAATAATATCTTACATTAAGTCTTGCGTAAAAGGTGTAACCTACATTCTTAGTGTACAAAATCTTGCTCTGTTCTCAAATTCCTCCGCTTCCCCACCTGCCCGGTAAGTACTGACCGCAGTCTTATCAACGTAGAAAAAAAAAATCACATCGACTCCAGTCCAGAAACCAGTACCAAATTGATTATTTTCGAACAATTACTCCGTGCGCGATTTTTCGATACTCAGGTAACACTGTTTAATTTATGGCGATCGATAACAACGGATCCTTTTCATTTCTCGCAGGGGCTTACTTGTACATTTTATTATATTAAACAATACATTCACCAACGATTTCTGTTAATTAGTTATCCATTAAGTGGTAAATGTTATATTGTTTTCCATTAAGTGGTAAATGTTATTTAGTTTTCCAATAAGTGGTAAATGCAAAGGATTTTAGGATGGATTTTAGTTAGCTTTTCTTTAGGATTGCAACAATGTTACCTCGTCGAGGAAAAGAGATTATCTGACAGATATTGGCTAATCCAGTAATTTAATAAACGTGAATAATTGCAAAATTGTTTGAGGAATTCAAGGTTGCTGTTTTTATGTAGGCTGCTTTCTGACCATGGGAGTCTGCAGAAATTTATTAGAGGGTGGGGGCAAAGCAAAAATCAAAGGGACGAGCCTTCAAAGTGATGCCAATAGGGTCAAGGGGAGAGGCAAGCTCCCACTGTCGGATTTGGGTGGTTTAATATTTTTGGAGTTTGTTTAAATCTGATTGCAGGCTTGCACCTAACTCTCTCTCTCTCTCTCTCTCTCTCTCTCTCTCTCTCTCTCTCTCTCTCTCTCTCTCTCTCTATATATATATATATATATATATATATATATATATATATATATATATATATATATATATATATATACACTGCACACTGGATTTTATAAAAATCGGGGGGAGTTGCCCCCTCCCCCTTCGGACGCCCATGTTTCTGGCTGGCAAATAATAGAGAACTTAAAAACAAAACAATATTGCTCAAATATAAATATATCTTTCTTAAGAAAAGATGGATGGATGATGCATGGAGAGAGAGAGAGAGAGAGAGAGCATGTGTGTATAGTAGTAATGTAAGTGCAAGTAAATGATGTCGCTGCGTTTTCGGTCGTAAATTATCAAATCATAATTGCTACAAAATGGATCCTCAGATATTTATTTCAACCACTTGCCTGACGCGTACATTCGGCTAGTATAAACCGACACAACGAAATCTTATTATAGAAAGTCACTTAATATTAGCCAGCTTGTTTCTTTCCTGTATCCATAACTTTGCGATATTCCAGTAAACTAATCTTACGTATATTGGCCAGATTGCAAAGTGATTCCGGTTTATCGATTGATGATATATGTGCTTCCGTCTGTCCGTCGGTCACTCTGGCATCGACACTCAGGTTAAGGATGGGTTTAATTATTTTTCTCGGAAACTATTGCTTGTAGAGTAATATAAGTTGGTATTTCGATGTGTCATGTGAAGTACTACACCTTTAAGTGAAACCTAGGTCACTGTCACCTATATATTCAAGTAGCATACATGTAGTTTTACTGATCATAATTGCTTCCTATAAATCCCAACAATGTATCCCCATCACTAGAAATCCAATGAATTGGCCTGGTGAAATTTCATCAATGACTTTGGTTCCGATCGGCCCCAAATTTTTCATTTTCGTATTTCTGATTTGCTGATTGTAAATTTATCACCTACGGACCGACAGCTGTTCGGTAAGTAGGTAAGGATATAACCCGTATCCCGTCTTTTCTGGTAAAATCTCAACTCATCGAGGATATATTAGAGCCTAATCTACTTACATCGTTTTGGCGTCGCCTAGCAACGCAAGCTGAATCGATTGACCTCGGTTCTGTTTGTAACGGATAATTAAGTTTGAAACGAGCTTCAAAATTGTATCGGTCTGTAAGGCTTGCAGACTACATCATAGAAAGTAGAAGTCGATTTATGTGTTGGGATATTTCCTGTGGGTTTGCTTCTTCGGTTTTTTTTTTTATAAAATGATTTAAGAAATTCCTTTATACCGGGGCTCGAATTCAGTGAATAATATAAAACTGTTGTCTACTCTAAAAACAAAACAGATAAACATCAATTTTTTTTAATGGTATAGAAATCGATAAAAATACATTATATCAATGCTGCAAATTGATCTTTGAAATTAGAATTGTTTGCTATTCTATGTCCAAACAGGGAAAACGTCAGTACTTTAGTGGAAAGTTATGGAATCAGTACTTTAGTAGAAAACTTATGGAGTCAGTACTTTAGTGGAAACTTATGGAATCAGTACTTTAGTGGAAACTTATGGAGTCAGTACTTTAGTAGAAACTTATGGAATCAGTACTTTAGTAGAAACTTATGGAGTCAGTACTTTAGTGGAAACTTATGGAATCAGTACTTTAGTGGAAACTTATGGAGTCAGTACTTTAGTAGAAACTTATGGAATCAGTACTTTAGTAGAAACTTATGGAGTCAGTACTTTAGTGGAAACTTATGGAATCAGTACTTTAGTGGAAACTTATGGAGTCAGTACTTTAGTAGAAACTTATGGAATCAGTACTTTAGTAGAAACTTATGGAGTCAGTACTTTAGTGGAAACTTATGGAATAGAAACTTATGATATCAGCACTTCAGTGGAAACTTATGGAGTCAGTACTTTAGTGGAAACTTATGGAATAGAAACTTCTGTAATCAGTACTTCAGTGGAAACTTATGGAGTCAGTACTTTAGTGGAAACTTATGGAATAGAAACTTATGGAATCAGTACTTTAGTGGAATCTTATGGAATCAGTACTTTTAGTTGAAACTTATGGAATCAGTACTTTAGTGGAAACTTATGGAGTCAGTACTTTAGTTGGAAACTTATGGAATAGAATCTTATGGAATCAGTACTTTAGTGGAAACGTATGGAATCAGTACTTTAGTGGAAACTTATGGAGTCAGTACTTTAGTGGAAACTTATGGAATAGAAACTTATGTAATCAGTACTTTAGTGGAAACTTATGGAATCAGTACTTTAGTTGGAAACTTGTGTAATCAGTACTTTAGTTGGAAACTTGCGTAATCAGTACTTTAGTGGAAACTTATGGAATCAGTACTTTAGTGGAAACTTATGGAAGCAGTACTTTAGTGGAAACTTGTGGAATCAGTGGCTCTGCTTCCTGTTCACATTTGAAGAGTTATAACATTTGAATGAAAAAGAAAAACCACACAAAGCTTTTAATATATTACTTTCCTAACTCATTTTCTTGTAAACTTGAAGTCCAAAAGAGATCAATAACCAAACGATGCCGTTGTTAAACGTGTCTCCTATAGAAATTTTATGTAAAGTAATTATACTGGAATCACAATGTCATAATCTTGTAACGTATTTGATTCCTTTTTGATCGGTGTTCAAGCAGGTCAAATAACTCTGAATCAACAAAATTATTCTTGAATTTTCCTTTCATGGACAATTTCATAAGCAACGCTATCGATCAAACATTTTTAAGAATCTGTGTATTTTTTCTCAGTTAGATTTGCAGTTTGTAAACATTTATTTGAAATTTAGAATAATAAATCGTATTCGGGGTTTTCTTGCCAATGCATACAGCATTAAACCGTTTGCCAGTGCATACAGCAATAAAAAGTTTGCCAATTACTAGCTACAAGTACATGTTTCGCACGAATAACCTCTTTTTGCAAACGATAAGTGGATAAAAACAATAAATCTGTTGCAAGAGTCAGTAAATTTCTTGCTATAGGTTTCACACAGTTATGCATCTGCTAAGCGGCTGTCTGAATATTGTTTAGATGGAACAGTTTAATGTCTTCAAAGATTGACAATGTCAGAGGAAGGTAAACGCTTGGTATTATAATTTTATCTGTGCATTCAAAGAAACAAGAGAAGATTTTTGTATTATTGTAAAGGAAATACCTGTTGTTGCAAAATGGCCATAAGTACTATAACTCTTGTAATATAAGAGCTATAACTCTTGTAATGTAAGAGCTATAACTCTTGTAATGTAAGAGCTATAACTCTTGTAATATAAGAGCTATAACTCTTGAAATATAAGACCTATAACTCTTGTAATTGACAAATCACCTTAGTGCTATAATTACCACTTTTTCAATTCCTGGAGCAAGTTTCACCTCTAACGGATCCCTTTTAACTGAATTTGAATTGTATATGTTTGATTATCTCGAACAGTTGTTTGGTTGTTCATTTCCAATTATTTGCTAAACAAATTCAAGGAGATAATTAGAGCAACACCGCAAAACACGTAAACCCATGAGTCATCTTCACTAGCCAATGATCGTCTAACCACTTTCCGACACACCAACCCTTGGCATACGTAGCTACTGTTTTGAACAAGTGCCCTCTTGTGGATGAAAGAGTTATTTCCCATAGCAAGCAAAACCTATTAACCAATAAGAGAGCTGTCTCAATGCCAATTAACCAACGAGAAAGCTTGTCTCAATACAGCGACCGTCCACATGCATTGGCTCGAAAGAAAACCTTTAAATTAGGGTAAGTGACATGCGACACGTGTCATTATCTACAGAGGCCGCCACAATTATTCCCAGCTATATTTCTTGGTAAATGCAACGCGCAATCTTATTGAATCAATTTATTTCGGCTGCATGCAATTAGGTAATGCAGTAGACACTCTTTTGCCTAGCTTCATAGGAACGGCGTGGAACGAAGTCTTTTGACGACCCTTGGCTACTGAAGATGCCCATGGGTAGTCTTTTACAGACTCTCGAAGACAACGAAGCAAAAATCTAAATTGTCTGTTTATTTAATAGGATTTTTTTTTCTTTCTAGTTTCGTGGTGAAAACGAGATTTTCATTTTATTTTGGCTATTTAATTTACTGAGTTAGCAAAGATCGTTTTTGTTACTTTACACATGTATATCCTAGAAGCACATTGGGTCCTATTAGGAGCAATGTGTGTCATCATACCATGTTAAATATTCGTGCAGATTGTTTACATTTGTTCGTAAAGTTTAACATTATTCTTGGACATATTACAATATTGTTTGAAGATATTTCAATGCGAAGGTAATAGAATTACTGTAAATATTCTGCTTTTTCACATTTTTATAAAACCTTATCTAGTGAAAAAGCAAAATTTAAAAATCAAGGGAAGCTAATATAATATACAAGTGAAATTGAACAAAATCAAGACAAAAAAAAAGTCAAACAACAAGAAAAGAAATACAACAAGAATCAAATGGCAGGTTCGGCAAATAGAGAGATATATAGACTAGCCTGACATTCAAATTTCGTTATTCAGTGCATTCTTTAATCTACAATACACTGAATAAGTTCTCTTTATCATTTAACACAAATAGTAAATCAATATTGCTTACGTCAAGCAAAGAAGAGCTTTACAGATTAAAATTCATAGAATGTCTTGTTCTTTTCCAACCATCGTCTTTCCTTTTAAGAATTTAAAGCCCTTAATTTCTGTAATGATATTTTGCTTTGTTTTCTTCTTATTAATCAAGACCTATGCCATATGAATAAAAAGTCAGAAGGCTTACAACTCATTTCTTTCCTCTCTCGTCGGCCTTTATTTCAAGCATATTAAAAATTAAATCAGCATTGCCATTCGAATATTTCTCTTCAATATAACTTTATAAAATGCTTCATCGTACATGAGTTTGAAATAAGCGTTTCTCCACGATAAGACCATGCTTAATCATAAGCCCCCCCCACACACACACACACACACATATACACACTACAAAGTGTTTATAAGAAGAGAAAAACTGCAATGTATTTTAAGAATTTGTTTTGTGTAAAATCTATTTTTATTGGTAAATATTTGTTCCAGGTCGTGGGATATACATCGTATTATGAGTTTTCTTTTTGTTTTTGATCGTTTCATGTAGCAATGATCGTCTATGCTGAAACGCTTTGAATAGAATTCATACTGCTAAGGCATGAATATAAAAGAATATCCACACACGTCGCTTTAACTCTTATATGATTTGCCACATATATTTCGAGACTTGAATCCGATCATAATCAGAAGAAATTTCCTCAGAATAAAGCGTTCGATTGGGAGCTACATTATCCATAAGTATAGTATACGGGTTGGAAAGATGTTTTTGGTAGGTGAACACGTTCGCTTTACTAGGACCTTACCACATTCCTTTATTAAAATGCCCAATATCAGTTCTTATGAATTATGGGGTATGAAACGAAACAAATCGGGAAAATAAATATCTTTATTACAATGTCTTTCATGCCATAGATATTTCCCAAAACACCGAGGAACACTTGTCATTATCACTGAAGCTAAAGAAGTTGCATGGGCAAATACTGAGTAAACAACCTCTTCAAGTGAACATAAGTCGACTTTTGATTGGCCATAACCAGGGTTGACGTTGATGATAATATTTGGATAATCCACCATCATGTAATCTAATATGAACAATTTTCATCACAATTTCGGATAGGAGCCGTATTATCTCCCTAATTGCTCCATTTGTTTTACCTATGCGCTTCATTTCATTAAAATACTCAGGTCGATGTTAGAAATGTAGTAAATTCAAGATGTTTTAACTATAGCAAGTAACTAGGTCACCTCAGAGATTCCGTGTATTATTCACACATACAATAGCCTAACAATTGGAATCGCTTTGCAGAAAAGTACAACTATGACAATGGATGCAGTCCTAGTTCTTACAAGAAAAGGTTTTTAGCTACATTTTGGTTTGTTTGCTTTTAATATTCAAAAGAAAATTTACGCGTCTATTTATGATATACTTGATAGGCCAAAATAAAGTTGAATCAAACTTTCATTGAGGGTCAACTTGAGACGACAGTATTGTTTGCAGTCTGTTTCTCGACTGAATTTTCAGAAAATCCAAGTTTTGATTGACAGTTATAAGACAAAATACTTTGTTCAAAAGAAAGTTAAAAGCAACATATATGGAAAAATATAAAGATATTAAAATTATTTTATTAATTTAATCAATATCAAATTAAAACGAAAATGAATTCGCGTTTATCAATATCAATATAACATATGAAGGGTGTGCTTTCAGAAAACCATAAGATTTCCGTGTCTAGCTTATACAAACCAAGAGGATATTTGCATATCATCACCCATTTGATAAAAAAGTGCAATTTTACAACTCTTGCCAAAGCGAAATGACCCAATAAAGTATACTACTATATTTTCATACAAACAAACACCTTTGCCTTATATTTATGTATACAGCATATTTTAAGTGTGTGTTTGTATGTATAATTTGTAATTTTTGCAATTTTATTATTACATTTATTAAATTGTGTTCGAAGCCATGCCACGAAAAATAACTTCATCCATCTCCAGCTGATTACAAGTCAAATGGAATCTGCTATGCACCCCATCACCATCCATATGCCATGTTTACACCTCATCACCATTCATATGCCATGTTCTACAAAACACCATCCTCATGCCAGGTTATACAAAACACCATCCATATGCCATGTTCTACACCTCATCACCATTTATATGCCATGTTCTACAAAACACCATCCATATGCCATGTTCTACACCCCATCACCATCCATATGCCATGTTCTACACAACACCATCCATATGCCACGTTCTACACCTCATTACCATTCATATGCCATGTTCTACACCTCATCACCATTCATATGCCATGTTCTAAACAACACCATCCACATGCCATGTTCTACACAACACCATCCATATGCCATGTTCTACACCCCATCACTATGCATATGTCATATTCCACACAACACCATCCATATGCCTTGTTTTACACCCCATCACCATATATATGCCATGTTCTAAACCCATTATATCCATATGCCATGTTGTACAACCCATTACCATCTTTATGCCATGTTCTACAACCCATTACTATCTGTACGCCATGTTATACAACCCATTACTATCTGTACGCCATGTTATACAACCCATTACTATCTGTACGCCATGTTATACAACCCATTACTATCTGTACGCCATGTTATACAACCCTGCAGGATCCATATGTCATATATGATGTTTGAAATGGCTGTAATAAGATTTTAAAGAAAATTATATCACAGTTTCTTTCTCTTTTCATAATCAGTGTTTAAAATGTCTTTCTGTACGAGGAAGATATGGCTGGTGCGGTAAGAAATATTGATTTTCTTTTAGAAAACTATTCAGTGTCATGAATGTATTGCACTTATATGTTGTAACGTTAATATGGTCACGGAAAGAAGCGATTTCCTTTCTATAAAGTGGATTAACTTTCAAAGACATTAAGTCAATAACAGTTGTCCTTGTAAACGCGTTACCACTAATGGAACGACAACGATAGTGAATTTTTCAACAATCCAATATAAACATTTAATACTTTATATATATATATATATATATATATATATATATATATATATATATATATATATATATATATATATACATATATATATATATATATATATTCTTCTTTTTTGTAATCAATAATGTATTTTCAAAGGAGACATGATGGTATAGATATACAGAAGACAGCTGATTTGGTCGTTTTGGGAAACGAACCAATTTGACCTTGCATATTGTAGAAACCACAAATTTAAATATTACACGTACTTTCATAAATGTTTTACTAAGTCAGTGCTGCGTTCATTTGTTTTCCATTTGTTTCTTTTTATTTGTTTGCCTTTGCCGATGAGTAAAAATATGTAGAATAAAATTAAATATGTTTGTATAACTTAATATTTTCTATACAACTACGGAAAGTAGGAATATAAGTTCTTACTTTCAAGAGTATATATTGTTACGACTCTATGGTCTAAGAAAAATGTAACAGAAAGAATCTGAAACCAACAAATCAAGTAAAAATCAACAAGCAATTTATTTCTAGATAATTAAAATGAAAATCAAAAGGCACTTACAATATTGTGAATTAATTCCAAAAATAATCCAGAATGTATTAATCACAAGTCCTAAAATATAGAACGTTCCGAGTGAACTACGGTATCTTTGAATGTGCTGATGTGCCAATATTCTGGAATGTCCTGATGTGCCAGTAGTCTTTAACGTGCTGATGTGTCAAATGAAGTACTCCAGAAAATCTTTGAATAAGTTCACATAGATACCAAAATCAACAATTCAAAATCCAAAAAGAGAATGAGCACTATAAGTATCTAAAGTGAATCTTTTGAAACAAATAATTCCTCTCTCTGAATTTGGAATGATTTTTCACAACTGTAATGACTCTTCATAGAATGATCGTAAAGTCGAAACTAAAAACTGTCCACTAAACAAGGTATATAGAAAGATAGGTCACATGACAGAATGTTCTAGAACATTATATGGTGTATGTGACTTTTAACATACAACTCTAATGGAAATTCTAGTTTTATCTGTAAACAAAATCAACACTAACCTGACATTAAATAAACAACTTGTTTACCAAAACCGTCCTTGAACTCAAATACTAAGTAAACAATCTAATTCAAGGACAATAGCTAAACATGTAAACCTTATACATAACATTAAGGTTGGAGAAAATATTAAAGTCAAGAAACCTTTATTATTTCCTAAAATATGTATAATATTATATAAACATCATACATAGCAATATACTTCTTAATCAATAACAAAGTTAAGTATATAATATTATATTCTGTAGTTCTTAAACCGAATAGGATATTATTAGCAGTTAGGTATACTAGCATACCACATTTATCACTCAGTAGTGAAAATAAGTAATAGTGTCCTGTATATTTACATCAATAAACAAACAAACACTAAATTCTAAGATTACCATATATAATTTGCAAAACTATATGAAAACCTTGTTTTCATTTTCTTTTTTTTTTTGGACAATGAAACGAGTGTATATTTATTCTTGCAATCCATATTAACGGGGTCTATTTTTCCAAGAGAGTCAAAGGTATTCAGTGCAAAATGTAGGCCTTTCCGCAGGAGAAAAATGCCTGAGTATCGCTTCAGATAATCTATGCTCCCCATCCTTACAAGGCTTTACGTCAACTTATACGTGCTCGAAATACAAATCGTGGTAGCGGAAGGTCGTTGTACAAATCATGGTAGGGGAAGGTCGTTGTACAAATCGTGGTAGGGGAAGGTCATTGTACAAATCATGGTAGCGGAAGGTCATTGTACATATCATGGTAGGGGAAGGTCATTGTAAAAAAGACCCTTTTTGCGCGACCATGATGTTATTCTTGACAGCTTTAGTCACTGGAAAAAGTAAGGGTTGAATAAAGTCATCAAAATTAGCATAAAAATAATAAGGTAAGTTTAACAATCCTTCAGTTAGTTATCCAATATCAAAACAAAATCGGACAAATCACTGGTTCTGAAAATAAGACCTAATACACTACTAGTTCATACCTTGTGCACAAAAGTTCAAGGTTAAATTTAGGCGTGTCTGTAGACTGTTCAAGTTCAGACTTTAATTTATTCTTGCAATAGTGACAGCATTTCCATTATGCACACTGACCTACATCCGGTTTGTTAAACGTAAGCAAATTCAAAACATTAGCATTCTATTTGGTTACTTCATTTTTTAAAAATATTTCCTAACTAATAGACGCCAGACCATTACTTTCCGTTTCTAAAATTAGTAATAGAAAGGTCATTATTAACCGAATCTATGTAGTATATATGTATGGAACACCCAAAGAGGCAAGCTTTTTGCTGTTTCGGAGCTGTTTGTATGTCTGTATGATTAATATGCAATATTTTAGTGTCATTGAAAGCTTCTAGTTGATCTCTAACAATAAAAAAAGAAAGTCACGGTTACATTTTTCAAACGTACTTATCAAAGTAATTCTTCTTTCTACTTTTTTTCGTGTATTTTGCGACTTCAATCGCTTGTCGACACAACAAGGCATTAGTTGTAAGACAAATATAAACATACAGGTATTCATTCTGTCAAGTAATTTCCAATGGTAATGGTGTGAAACCTTTTTTTCGATAGGGCTAGGCTCAATAACGTGTTATTTCAGTTCATGTTAATAGCCTGCAGTTCTAGGCTGAGTTATTTTAGCCGAGTGTACCGTTAGCTGCATTGCTTCTCAGTAGCTCTGATTCGCCATTGATTTTTCAAGTCCTATCTTATTTCAACAATCCTTCGCAATGAATGTGTCACTATTTAAAATGTGGGATAGAATCATTACGAGCAACATTTAAACGCACCTAGTGAATTCGTAACACGAACATGACAATTCAACTTGTACATTTGCTACCATGTTTGCTTTTCTTCCGGAATTGCTCATGTCTTACGCCACCTAAATACCTCGATGAAAAATAATGGACCAGGCAAACATCTGTGATATGTTGATTGGGCTGCCAAGATTGAAACAAAGCGAATTCATTCCTGTTTGCTGTTTGAGTGGGAACTATTTTATTACAACGGTATTCGAAGTAGTGCTCCGAATACACCCACTGTATGGGTGTATTATAATTGTTTGTCGCGGGAATTTCCTGATGCCTTCCGGCACTTTCAGTGATAGATAGTCTGCCTTATATTAACACAAGTGCAAAGTGTATCTTTCTTCCTCGCAGAGATTACGTTTGTAGCTGAAATATGACGGTTTAGTGTATATTTTACATGGAATAGTTGATCCGTACATATCAATTTTCAGAGATGGTTTAATTTAAATGACATGTCGAAAACCCATTTAATCGTAAAAGACTATTGCTCGTGAAATTCAATATTCATATTTTTTTTGTTACATTGCCTAAAGAGTTAGAAACCAATATTGAACGAAGGACGATTTTCTGGAGTTCTTTAACATCATTAGGTGCCATGTATTGATGAATATAGAGAGGACAGTTAGGCGTTCACATTACGCTTCCCTTAAATCAAAATTTTTGAATGATTACCAACAAGTTTTCATTGGAGTTACACTGAACGCTTTACGTTTTATTGGTTGGTTATATAGTTTTTACTTTTCCTTGGATGAAGATGCTGTGCTAGCTCCATGTTCTGATACATGTTGGTTCCCAATACATGTTGATTCAAAATGGGAGCGATTTATGACAAGATCTCAGATGGTAAATATGAATTTCCATTTTCAAATACTTTTCTATTCTCTCTTCGTTTCGTCAATTAATTCGGGTGTAAATCATGAATTAATATTGCATGTGATGTCTAGGAGATTGTTAACAAATGTCCGTTTTATTACCTCTAGTTGAAGCAGATTATACTGTAAATTATATGCGATGACTTTTTTATTGTTAAATGTCCGTTTTATTAGCTCTGGGTCAAGTAGATTCTACTGTAAATTGCATGAGATGTCTAGGTTATTGCTAAATGTCCTTCTTATTACCTCTAGGTCAAGCAGATTCTACTGTAAATTGTAATATTTATTTCATACTTTATTAGATTATATCAGGAGGGAAATACGTTTCACAGGCTTAAAAAAACATTACCAAGTAACTTATTTATCAATAGACTGAATATCATCTGATGACGCAATGTACCATTTTCCCTGTTAATTCCGTTGTTTAGTGTACCACAAAAAGGCGCAGTTTTATTTCACCGTACGTATAGGTACTATATTTGTATGGGAAAATATGAACGAGTTTTTTCTTTTATTTTTTCTGAGCGATACTGCACGACAATAGAGTGCAGTATCGCTCAGATTAAACTAGTTCATAATTTTACATAATATGAACGAGTTTTTCTGAGCGATACTGCACGACGTTAGGAGTCCAGTATCGCTCTGATAAAACTCGTTCTTATTTTCCCATTAAAATGTAGTAACTTATTTATTACATACTTGTTTTTACATCTAGGAGTCATTAAAAAAAAGGAACCCATTTTGTCTCCCTATACAACGAATGGAAGCAAAGAGGAACTTATCTTTAACAACAGATTCTTCTTTATGAGGTGAGCGCGTGTCTCCAACAGTAACGCTCACTATGATGTAACATTCCAACGTCATCACAGAACAACTCGTTCATATTTTCCCATACAAATGCAGTAACCTATACTTATGACGTAACATTCCGACGTCATAGCTAACGCCTTAGGGGATTATTTAAAATTGCCACATTGAAAACAATAATTATATTTAGACACGCGTGTCGTTCAGTATGGAGCAGTGTAGTATGGAGAAATACTGCACGATTACAAAAATGTTAAGTTTACTGAGACAATAATTAATATATAATATTGTAAGGTCTGTCTTATTTGTATTTACGTCTCTGTATATAACTTTGTTAGAATTTAGTGATTATTTGTTGATTATGGGGAGTCGGTGTTGGGAAGATATTTCTCAAACCGAGTAATTAGCTAATGTCTAGGAGCAGACGACATAATATACAGTATTCACGAGACCTTATGGTAGCATTGATTAGTTTCGTGAAATGGACAGTCTATACTTTCTTAACATAAGAAATGCTCATGATATTCTAATGTATAAGTGTTAAGTAATTTGAGGTAGGAATAATTGTTTGTATTGTGTGTTTGGGTCGTGTTATATGGTGCATGGCGTAAAGTACCAATCTTCGGCTTGAAAAGGCTTACTGATGGGTCATGCAAATGTAAAGCAAACACCACCACCACCACCACAAAAAAAAATAACAACACAAAAAACCATGCAAGTGTGAAATTAGAGTTTCGTGGTAATTAGGTGATTAAAGAAAAATTATTTGTCGTATTTGCGTGTTTAAGAACCCTTCAGTCGACAACGACTGTGGTCTTAAGGTCCATGGGAATAAGGGAAATATGGACCTCAGGCCAGACTCACGTAGGAGTTGTTTGAAATGCCTTGACATGATATATGATGCAGGCTACAGCTTGATAAAATACTATCCTTCCCTGTCGCCGTTGTTTTACATGAGAAATCTTTGGTCATTGAAGTCGTATTTAATAATATCATTTTCAATAATGTGTTTATGTGTGTTTGTGTGTGTGATCATTGCAAGAAGGAATTAGTACTCAATACGTCATCTAACATCCTTATTTATATCTGATATCAAGAAGAATGAGAGATTCCTTATCGTTTTGTCTTTTGGCATGATTATAGCATTCTTTGCACATCAGTATCATGGCAAACCTAATGCTCATATCAGTGTGCCAAAAAAAGCATATATGCTATGCCAACAATTGCTTTGTTAATGGGGTACTGGAATGTGTCAATATTGTGGCATGATATGGTTGAAACACTAGATTACATCCTGGTAAAATCAGCGTATGTAGAAAATACAATTGGATCATGTAAGCTTCTGAAGGCAAATGGCAAAACATCTCCGTCACCCCAAGTAGAAATGAAAGCTCGAAATTGCTACCAGAAGCACTTTAGTTTCAACGTATTACATCCATGAATATTTAAGAATTTTGGGGAAGTATGGAAAACATTATATGCAGTCACAGAGACAAGATGAAACAATCATTTGCAGACACAGAAACGAGATGGAACAATCATTTGCAGGCACAGAGACAAGACGGAACAATCATTTGCATGCACAAAGACAAGACAGAACAATCATTTGCAGGCACAGACACAAGACAGAACAAACATTTGCAGGCACAGAGACAAGATGGTAAAATCATGTGCAGGCACAGAGACAAGACGGAACAATCAATTGTAGGTACCGAAACAAGAGAGAACAATCATTTGCAGGCACAAAGACAAGACGGAACAATCATTTGCAGGCACAGAGACAAAATGGAACAATAATTTTCAGGCACAGATACACGATGGAAGAATCATTTGCAGGCACAGAGACAAAATGGAACAATCATTTACAGGCACAGAGGAGACAAGACGGAACAATCATTTGCAGACATAGAGACAAAACGAAACATTTTGCTTAAAGACAAGCATTATTCCATTTATCTTAGAGTCTTCAAGATTTAGAATCGTTTGAAATGATAATTTTAGCACAGATGTACAAACAACAATTTTCTCAAGTTCTATAGGAGGGTATTTTCTATTATTTTTCCTAATTTTCCGAAGCACGTTTAAGTTATTAGTAATAACCTGCATTGGTAACACTCCCTTTCAGATGATGGTGAAAATAATAACATGCAATGTGCAAGTGTTGAAAGCTTATGTATGGTTTGCGCAAACAGGCTCTGTTTAACTCGTACACGCTTTCTTTCAACAGAAAGTAAAGCATTATATGTGCTTTAGCAGAACTAATTGGTTTTACACATTACTTACAACAGACTTTTTATCGTTGGGAGGAATGGGGGATTTGCTTGCATAAGTGATGTACCTTTAGTTAATTCATTGGAGGGTTTTTATTTGGCATACAGAACATTTAGAATCGTATTTTAGATGCACCTTGATAGACCAGAAAATTCTAGAAACATGATATTTTATTGACGAACCTAAAGACTGTATGAGTTGAATTGCAGGTACTAGCTCAAGCATGTATACAGCTAAAACACGGTATTGGTGCTGATAAAGGAATTTTCATGTTATATGCATGAAATAGAAAAATTAAACAAGATATGAACCAATTTTAAAGATTGGTAAGCCTGGCATATACCTCTCTTACTTTCCTGAAAATTTCAAGAGGTTAGTGTAACCCATTGTTGAGATATGCATGGAAACAAGCTCTAAAAATGGCCATTTTTGAGCGTTATGTAGTCTCACTCGAAAAAAGCTTGAATATAAAATAGAGAATTATCTAAATATCATACTGAAATTATGCATTTATTGGTCTGGTTTTATGCGGAATTCTATCCTGCAAATATTGCTTCTTGAATTAAAGAAATCGGTAAAATATTATGGATTTTATAAGCAAAATACCGTCAGTAGAAGTTTTGTTTCAACACTGAAATTCAAACACTAATCTGTTGTTATATGCCAACATTTTGTACAAAATAACATTCATTATAACTTTTATTGACATCTAGAACTCGACTTTATATTATAATAAGTAGTAAAACCATTTAAATCACATGGCTAGCCAAGATATTCGATTGAGAGCTTGTTCTTTGTCAAACTTTCCAGTTCTAAATTTTGTAGTGTCTGTAACCTTTACAAGTTTATATGGCAATAATTTTGTTGTTTCATTATGGAAAAGTATAAATCCTACAAAGGCTCATGTGTATCCATGTGATGTCCAAGTTGGCCAAAATTGGTGGTGCTGTATTGTACCATTAAAAAACAGCAACTCAATAAAAAAAAGTTACAGACACTACACAAACAGGTATAAAAATGAAAGATAAAAGTATTGTTCTACTTGTCATTAAAACATTGTTTTTCTCAATAGAAAGTTCCATCTTATGTGATGTAATGTTGCATCATCTATTTACCTCTGCAGCCAAGAGCAAAAAAGTGATGCAATAACTCTCTTGATTGAATATTGCATCATTCTTGCAGCACTGTCTGTTTGAGTAATTTACTACAAGACAATGTAACCTGAATTTCTTATCCTAGAAGAAGCTGCCTAATTACTTTTTCTGTTCTTTACCATGGTACATCCCTAAGACATGGGAAGACGACAAAAGCAAACCTCTGGGAACAACTCTGGTAAGTTTGTATTGAATGGTAAACCACACTCTTAAATTGTAGTGTCTGTAACCAATATCCCCTTTTTATACTGTCTATGACTTTATCCCTGTTTTTTTTTAAAAAAATGAAGCCAATTTATTATTTCTATTACAGTATTGATGTGTAAGGCTAAATTTTGACATATTGTCTGTCTGCAATTTGTAATATTTTGGTATATTTATAGTTTCTTTCATCTAGATTTCTGATAACAGGCAACATTTTCAGTGATTTCTTACAATATGCAATTGAAACTGAGTATTTTTGCATTCCATATCATTAGACTAGTAAATTCAAACAGAAATATTATGAGAATTCAATGAGCTCAGACTTAGTATTGGATACATTGCTGATATTGTCAAATGGTTACAGACACTACTAGACATGTGAATTGACCCGACTGTTGTTTACATTATTAAGGAAAGTGTGCAATCATTGTAAATGCTAGAACATTGAATAATCATCAGGTTTTATGCTATTTCTTTTTCAATCAGATACTTTTCTTTAAGAATCTACAGGTTATTCCAGTTTGCTTATGTATGAAAGCATATTGCGTACTCATTACAAGTATGTTTTGTAAAGTCTAAATTTCATCCGTATACATAGAGGAACAAAAATGAGAATGAAGTTGTTTGCTTTTAGGAAGCAAAGATAAGCCAGAAGAAGATGAACAGAAGATTAAAGCTAGAAGGGAGAAGACGAGGCTAAAGGTACAAGCCTGGAGAAAAAAACAGAGGGAAAATAAGGCGAAACATGAGGAGCTAAAAAGGGTTGATAGAGAAAGAAGAAAAGATGCAAGACTACTAAAAAAACAGCAATCACTTTCCGATTCAAATCTTCAACAAGAATTAAGAAGGAAAAAACGTGAAGAAATGAAAAGGTATCGCCAGAAAAAGAAAGAAAAAGCAGCCCTGGCAATATCGGTTAATAAGAGTGTTGATTTAAGAAGTCCGAAAACTGCTGAATTAAGTAGAAAGAAGAAAGAAGCTGTGAAAAGAACCCAAGCATGGAGAATGCGTATCAAACTGAATGAAAGTATACAGCAAGAGTGTATTCAGACTGATTGTGAAATAGGAAATACTGGGTCAGCCAGAGATTCACCAATGAATAAAGTGTTACCTAAAGCAACTCTGTACAGACAATTAAAAAAGGTAAAGGAAGTATTACCAAATACCCCAAAGAGAAAAGCAGTCATCATAAGTAAATTAATTGAATCTCCATCAACATCAAAGTTTCTAAATAGGAATATAATGATAATGACACCGGATTGCAGAAAAAAACTTGAATTGACAGATACTGTTATACAATCTGTGTCAGAGAGCATTTCAGAAGTGAAAACAAGGAAAGGGGGTGCAAAGAAACATGCATACAACATCATTTGTGACGCATTACTGAAGAAATATAAAAGACACAGACTAAAAAAGTATTTCAAAGTATCAGTGAAAGGGCAAAAACCTAGTTCTACATGGTGGGAGACGAAACAAAGAAAAAGAAGAAGGGATGCACTTAACTCTCCATTAAAGAAATCTGTGAAAGATTTTTTTCTAAGTCCAGAAATCAGTAGGGAAGTGCCTAATAAACGTGAAACTGTGAAAGTAAGAAAAGGTGGTCAAAAAGAAATACTTCAAAAACATGTGATGACTATGACATTAGAAGAAGCCTACAAAGACTACAAGTTAAGGAACCATAGTCACAAAATAGGATTAACTTCATTTTCTAAATTGAAACCAGTGAATGTTAAAAAGGTGTCTGAAACAAGCAGAAGATCATGCTTATGCCAAAAGTGCTGTAACGTGGCCCTAAAAAGTGAGGCACTAACAAATGTAAAAAAAGCAGTGAAAGAAAATGGAGATTTGGATGAAATTTCAGTAGATAAGAAAAGCTTAAGTGATGCTACTTTTTGTAAATACGACACCAATCCAGCTATTAAATGTTTAAGAAGAGAATGCAAACAATGCGGTGTGAAATGTTTGCAGAGTTACCTTAAACCATTTGTTGAAAAGTATAGTGACAGGCAGATATCATGGCATCAATGGGAAAGTATAGAAATAGCAAAAGATGATAAAGTAAAGCGTTGCGTCTCCTGTGTGCCTAAAGAAACAGACATAAAAACATTAATTACATGCTTAGAAACTGGCATGCAAGAGTATCCAGAGCACGTTTTCAGGGCCAAATGGCAACAGCAACAGATGGGAATTTGTGTTGATAGAATTGGTGAGGGTTCTATTGCTATGGTCATGGACTTTAGTGAGAACTATGGGTGTGTTTTTCAAAGTGAAGTACAATCTGGATTCTTCGACAGGAACCAAGTTACAATACATCCAATCATGTGTTACTATACAGAAAAACAGGGAGAAAAAGAATTCAAGATAAAGCATGCCATTATTGGCATCAGTGAAGAAACCAAACATGATGCAGACTTAGCTATCACTTTTGAGAACAAAGCTATAGAAATTCTGAAGAAGAAAGGTGTGAAAGTAGAGGAGATCCATGAGTGGACAGATGGCTGTGCTGCCCAGTATAAGGGGAAGAAAGCCTTTGCTGACATAAGTCTGAGGAAAAAGCCATCTGTAACACGAAATTATTTCGAAACATCACATGGAAAGAGTGTTTGCGATGGTCTCGGTGTGACAGTCAAGAATGCTTGCTACAGAGCTGTAATCAGCAATAGAAAGGTGATAGGTTGTGCAGAAGATGTATATCATTTCTGTACAGAGAAACTGAAAATGGAAAATACAGATAATGAAGCTAAAACAGTTTCGAGAAGGGAGTTCATCCTTGTTAAAGATGTTGAGAGAAATAGAGAAGAAACTGATGTGCAAACACTGCAAGGTACAAGAAAATTACATGCTGTAAAGTCAGGAAGCAATGATTATGAACTGAGCATAAGAAATCTGAGCTGTTATTGTGAGCAATGCATGAAGGTTGACGGGAGATGCAACTTCAGCGAAAATGTTAATGCCTGGGAAATGAGAAAGTTAGTACTCAATAAAGATAATTTAAGTCAGAAAGGAAAACAACTTAAAGACAAGAATCCATCAACAATAGAAAATAATGACAAGAAAAGAAAACAAGGAAGTAACCAGAAAGATCATAACTCAGCAACAAGCGAAAAGCCTAATAAGAAACGGAAGTCAACAGAAAGACAAAACATTGTGACAAAGAAGATCAAAGTTGACAAAAAAGCACCAACCAACACAGAGAAACCAATAGAGAAATACCACCCTGGAGAATTTGTTGCTGTAGGACTTAAGCCAAAGAAGGGACCTCTAGATGTATACTTAGCAGAAGTAATAGACATTCTTCATAACGAAGTTAGACTTAAATACATGAGAAAGTCTGGCAACATGTATGTTTGGCCTGAAAAAGATGATTATTCACAAGAGGCTCTAGATGCTATCTTGTACAGGGTAAAAGCTCCACAAATAGTCAATGAAAGGGGTCATTTCAAGTTTAATGCAGCTGAATTGTCTAAGCTCAAGTCAAATCTGGAAAAAAATCATAAGCACTTCTATTTGAAATGACAATATAAAGTCAAGGTTTAATGTGTAGTGTCTGTAACCTTAAGATCAATCACATATGGGTCTGTGTTTGAGTCAGCACCTTGGGTTGAACAATACTTTAGTGACTATGATTTATTGAACATTCATTATACTTCAATATTTTACTCTTACAAACACTATTTAGTATTAAACTTTCAAGTGCTATTTACCAGTTCATAATTTTAACACAAGTATTGGACATATACCTATTACAATGTGGTTTTATCATTTTATGAACTAATCAACATTCATTTAATGAATAATTCTAGTCAATGTGTTCATGTTAAATTATTTTTGAAGTGAATTTTATGGAGATATGTATGGTTCTGCAGCTGTATTGAAATGCTATAGTTTTGTAGTGTCTGTAACCAATTTTATGGACAATGTACTTCTGACTCTTATGGAAGTTTGCAATACTTTTGGCCAGTATTAATGATTTTGTTTGTTTAAATATTCTTCTTGGTGTTAGATAAATGCCTAAATAAGATTATTCTATGTCTTTTATGTTTGTTATGCAAAAGTTTCATGGTTAGGTTTTTTTTCTTAGTGATACCTTTGTCATAGATGTTTTGATTTTGTTATTAAGTTGTTTACCACTTCCAGTTATGTTGTTTACTTTAAATGTTGATATCCTGTTACTGATGTTACTGTGAAAAAAAATAAAGTTTTAAAGTTTTCATGCTGTTTTTCTTGCATGTTATACACCAAGTGTAATGTCTGTAACTGTTGTTATACCAATGAATTGAAATAATGGTTAAACAAAATCGCATGCATGTTCAAGCTAAATCTAACTTGATCTGACTAGGGGACACCCTAGGGTATATAATGAGCTTCATTGAAATGTTCTATCAAACATTTCAATTTTTTAAGTGAGTGAGACTACTCTCAGCACCAATACCGTGTTTTAGCCGATATAGTACAGTATTGAATAATTAACTACATGTATAGTACAGTATTGAATAACTAACTACATGTATAGTACAGTATTGAATAATTAACTACATGTATAGTACAGTATTGAATAATTAACTACATGTATAGTCTTGGCTTGTGTCATTTGTTGATACCTCATTAACGCTACAGATGAAACAGCCAGTATAATGGATAATCCAGCTCTAATAGTAGTATCTACCTGATTCCGTAGCTGCATTACTGCAACAGCTAGGGTCTGCATTTGAATTCTGTGCACATCCTGACGATTTATTTCACCTGAGTGAGCAAGCAAGCTTTTTGTGTCTTTTCTGTGTGGTAATTTATGAAAACGTCTTATTTTGGACTTTTGCCATATTAAACAAAAGGGACACCTTCAGTGATTGCAGAAAATAAGTATAGGAGTTCAGAAAAGAATAGCTTAACATCTGAGTCGGGTTACTATTGTATCGTTACGCATACTGTAAGGAAAGCAATTTGTAGTCTGTCAAAGGTATTCCAATTGCATGCATTCATCACTTTCTGTATGCACATGCAGGTTTTAAATGTGGTCACACTACAAACCTAACTTTTATCTTTCCTTAGTTTTAGCTTATAGATTTTCCCCATTTTTTTCAAAAAATATCTTTTCATATAAGTGTGTTTCATTTATTGAATATGATGATAATTTATATAAGTGTGTTTCATTTATCGAATACGATGATAATTCATATAAGTGTCTTTCATTTATTAAATACGATGATAATTCATATAAGTGTCTTTCATTTATTGAATATGATGATAATTCATATAAGGTGCATCATAAATTATGAGGCACTGAAAACACAGACAGTCATCCGTAGCATTAACATTGACTGTATTTTACCTAGCCAAGTATTTTCCATTCGTTATATTCGCATAATCAATATTGAATATGATAGTAATTAATATAATGTCATATATTGCTATGACAATCCATTACTACATGTAATTATTGATTTCTATTACTACATGTGATTATTGATATCCATTACTACATGTAATTATTGATATCCATGGGTTTCATAGAAGAGTTTATGCACATTTGAATTCAAAGAAAGCGCACAAATTGTGTTTTTTCCATTTTCAGTTTTCTCTTCTACCCGCAAAGTCTTCAACCTGCATATCCTCATGAGTTATGATTACTGATAAAATGAACAAATTTACTTTCAAATCAAATGTTAAGCAGCGACAAATCTTCTTTCTTCACCCTAACTTCATTTGTATTTCGAGAAACTCTCTCTCTCTCATATAATATATATATATATATATATATATATATATATATATATATATATATATATATATATATATATATATATTTGTGTGTGTATGTTGTGTGGACCGTGTGTGTGTGTGTGTGACGCAGAAATAGAGACAATTTCTTATCACCTTTCGTCGTTTAAAGAATATTCCTATTAAGCTCAATAATTTAAATCGTTTTATTCCCGGCATCCTCCTTGCCTGTGTTGAATATCTGTCTGCTTCCGCCATATGAAAACAGTCATTTGATCTCAAACCATATGAAAATGGTCATTTGATCTCAAGGCATATGAAAACAGTCATTTGATCTCAAGCCATGTATAAACAGTCATTTGATCTCAAGGTATATGAAAATAGTCATTTTATCTCATTGCATATGAAAACAGTCATATGATCCGAAGCCATACTTTCATGTGGTAATAGGAACGTGTCATAATGTGTAATTTTCTCCATCAAGGAATCAATATTCATGCGGTAATAGTAACGTGCCTCGCTGTGTAATTTTCACCATCAAGGAATCAACTTTCATGTGGTGATAGCAACGTGCCACGCTGGTGTCAAAAGTTTGGAGATGATTTGAGCAAATTAGCTGTATTCGTTTCACACCCAGCCATATCCTGGGTAGGGTGACTATATATCACTAAAAACAGACTTTCGTTCGTAGCGTAAAACATATCATCACACGTTCTTCGCAGAGCTGGTTGTTTTTACATGCTGCTAACGTGTTGCATAGTACTTTGATCTTGATGAGGGGAAGGAGAAATACAAGTACGATATATCAAGTATCCCCTCATACTTTCTTGATTGTTTCTAATGTGGACGTTTTCCAGATTCTACCATTATCATGATTGAAAAATCGTTGTATCCAGCTTGCTTTCAATGCTTGGAAGAATATACCTATATCTATAATTTTCAACCCTTCTTCATTAAATTTTCTTCACAATGATCTTCCTTGATAATTTATCCGACTTAGATCCCCATACAAACTTGAAGATTTTGTATTTTATTTCTTTCATAATTTCAAAGGAAGGATTTGGTAAGACCGTCAGAAGGAATATTAGTTTTGCGACTGATTAGTTTTGGGACTGATTAGTTTTGGGACTGCAAAATATTTAACTACTAAGATCGAAGAAAGTTTCTGTAACTTTCATTTTTTAAGGCATATATAACAGTCTTTCAGTTTATTGTTGAGGTTGGATTCATATAGGAGATCTAAATTGGTGTAGAACGTAATTCCCAAAGTTTTAACACTTCCGGAAGTCTACTTGAAGGGTTTACTAGGATAGTATACCAAACTGACATTTTTCCTGAGTGCCGCTATCCTTAGCACCTGACATTTTTGTTATAACCGAATGAAAGACCTGAAATTTTCATAAAATCATCAAATATTTAACTATTAAAATAAAGCTTCTTTCTAAACCATTGAGAATTATAGTAGCATCATCAGCAAATAATGTTTGGTTGTTCATTTTCGTACAGGTTATATGTTTTCCAACAGCATAATACAAAAGTTGTATTGCCATTATAAATAAATAAATAGACAGCGGGGAACCTGGTCTTACGCCGCGTTCTAAGGGGAAAAGTTTTGATAAATAACCGTTTCTTGATATACTGCTTTAGCTAATATTGTAAAAAAAAAAGACGGATCCAGTTTACGAGATTTGGGCCAGTATTAAGAAAATTTAACGTTTCATACAGAAAAGAGTAATCTGGACTATCGAAAGCCTTTTCAAAATCGGCAAAGAAAAGAAGACCCGCGGAATCGGAATTTTCTGCATGTTCAATAATAGCCAACACAAGCCTATATATCTGTTTTCTTATAAAAACCGGTTTGACTTTCGTGGACGACCCTGGGATGAAGTTTCTTTATCCTCTCGGCTATTTACTGGCAATTTTGTAATCAGTTTTAAAAAGTCTTATAGGGCCTCCAGTTAGAAAGCTCAGTCATGTCTTTGTCACGATTAGGAATCAAAGATAGTATGCCAAGAGTTTTTAAACTAGGTAGTCTGCCTTTCTGAAAATTGAAATGCAATGATTCAATAAAACAAATTCTTAAAATCTTGCTAGAATATTTGATAAAACTCCAAAGTTATACCCATCAAGCTCTGGACTTTTATGATTTTGGATACCCTATAATACTGTTATATATTCTTCAATCAGTAGTAAACCTTCACAAGTTTGTTTTTCTTCCTCTTGCAATTTATTTTCGTAATTAACTTGGATAAATCACGATTAGATTGGGAAGTTAATATCTTTTTATATAGGTTCTGGTAAAACTCCTTTTCTTTGCCTCGATAATTTCTTCTCCATTAATTTTTAATTTCTTAATTACTTTTAAAATTTCGTTTCTCTAGTTGGCAAAATATTTACTGCATTTTTCTCCCCCTTATATATATATATATATATATATATATATATATATATATATATATATATATATATATATATAAATAGAGAGAGAGAGAGAGTTTCCATTTTTATTTGCAAAAGGTTTACTAACTACATATATACTACCAACTCAGTGTAATTGATGTAACAGGAGGACAGAAAAAGTGTTGTTTTTTTTTACTTCGATCTCCCCTTTATAGAATGAATCTGAAGGTAATAATTTGCAATGCAGGTGTTACTTTTTGAATTTGGTAGTATTCGGATTTTATTCAGTGCGTCAATAAACGTTCTTGAGCGAAAGTATATTATTACACGTGTTGGTATAGAAATCATATATCCTTTATATTGATTGTGATAGCAACACGTACAATAAATCGTGTATTGAAAAAAGATGAGTAACATGCTTCTCTTTGGGATGCGTAATAACCCCCACTGTACATATATATTGACTAATATTTAGACATGCAGATTTCAAATATGGCTTACGTAATAACCCCCACTGTACGTATATATAGACTAATATTTAGACATGCAGATTTCAGATATGGCTTGCGTAATAACCCCCACTGTACATATATATTGACTAATATTTAGACATGCAGATTTCATATATGGCTTGCGTAATAACCCCCACTGTACGTATATATAGACTAATATTTAGACATGCAGATTTCAGATATGGCTTGCGTAATAACCCCCACTGTATGTATATATAGACTAATATTTAGACATGCAGATTTCAGATATGGCTTATGTAATAACCCCCACTGTACATATATATTGACTAATATTTAGACATGCAGATTTCAGATATGGCTTGCGTAATAACCCCCACTGTACGTATATATTGACTAATATTTAGACATACACATTTCAAATATGGCTTACTTTAAGTTACAGACTTGCCTGTTCTGATACAAAAAACTTAAAAATAAAAATTCTTACATGATCATAGGTATTGACGCATTAGTAGTCCCTTGCGTGGAATTAAAATATGGAAGAGGTCATATTCAATATATTTTATTTGCTCAATATATTTATTAAACTCTTTATTCTGTATGTGTGTAAAGGTGCGCACAAATAATGGAATGACATCAGAGTTGTATTATAAACGTGCTAGAAAGTCGCACGAATTTTATTCTGGAGTAGACAGATATCGACTGAGCAGCCGTTCTTAGTTTCATTCAATCAAATTTTATTGTCAGAAAGTATTGTATTTGCAAAAGAATTATTATATTAATTTTTAAAAGATATTACACAACACAATCGTTTGGCGAGTACAATACAAATAAAGGATTTGACATAAGAGCTCAACTGAAATAAATTTGATGACACAGTTTTGAATAATTTATATTTATTGATAGATTTGGCTTTTTATTGTACGAGAGTATTACAGGGTATATTTATTGCGAGTCTTGGCTTGTTATGACACGAAAGTATCTCAAGGGTATATTTATTGATAGCCTTGACTTGTTATTACACGAAAGTATCTCAAGGGTATATTTAATGCGAACCTTGGCTTGTTATTACACGAAAGTATCTCAAATGGATATTTATTGCGAGTCTTTGCTTGTTATTACACAAAAGTATCTCAAGGGGTATATTTATTGCCTACCTTTGCTTGTTATTACACGTACGTATCTCCAGAGGTATATTTATTGCGAGCCTTGGCTTGTTATTACACGAGAGTATTTCAAGGCTATATTTATTGATGACCTCCGTAAAATAGTGGATCATTGACTACTGGGGTTTTACTACTTCTGGGAGCGTAGGAACCTTATTATTCACAAAGCTGATCTTGAAACGTATTTGTGGATCATAAATATATTGATATTGTTCATGATGATGATAGTAAAATTAAAGGTAAAAAAAAATACCTATAATATAGTTTTGCAAAGATTCTCAGGTGTACTATTCGTCATGTGAGGTAAGAAAGAAGCCTATTGATTTTGGGGTCAAAAGGTCAAATGTCAAGGTAACTGTGTCTGAAAGAATGCAAATTATTTCTAAACAAAAAATTACAGTTATCAACCATGTATTTTCATCAAAGTTTATGAATCACATACAAGTTGGTCAAGAGAGAAGCCTACTGATTTCTGCGTCAAAAGGGTAAAAGGTCAAGATATTTGTGATTGGAAGAAGAAACATATTTTTGATTAATAAACTTACTTTTAGGCCTCGTAAACTGAACACAGTTTTTGGAACGATTAGACTTAAGACATGGAAGAGGCCTATTGATTTGTCAAAGGTCAGGGTCATTGTAGCTCCAAGAAAAATGTGTTTTGCAGAATAACTTTTGTTCTTGAGAAAGATCCTTGACCAAACTTTGTGGTTGGTTTGCACATATGACAATAAAGAAATCCGTAGATACTGGGGTCTAAAGGTATAAGGTCACGCTCATGGTCAGTCTAATAAGAAAATAATGGCTTTTTTGCACATTAGTTTTAGTTCAAGACATCATACCTTGACCAAAATCGAGGTTCTTGAGACCCGTTCGTCAATAATCTATAGAGTTAACCATATTTTAAACGTAAAATGGATCAGGATTAAAAAAAAGTAGACCTGTGGGGAAGATTATATAGACTTGGATTGGTTTCAAATACAATACAGGGAAAACAAAACATGTTATATGTGTAAATCATTATCCGAAACAACAATCTTAGACGATAATAAGGTACAATCTACTATTACTGTCGACAGAATTAATAATAATTTATCACATGATAAAACATACTGTAAGCTAGCTTGCCAAAAAAAATGTAATATTACAAAGAATTAGCATGCATTATTGACCCTCTAGGATATATAGAGTCAAGACTTAGTAGTTCGTTTAAATTTTAATTTACCATCTAAGATTCTTTTCACGTATAATGCGAGTTTGATTAATCTGTATACTTGTAATTTTTTTATTCAGGATTATTTTTTTACTTATAATATAAGTAAGATTAATCTATATAATTTTTTAATTAACCATTAAAGACTTTTTTTTACTTATAATACGAGTAAGTTTAATGAATGCAATTTAATTCATGACGCAACTGTAATCTGCAGTAATATATTACGGCTCTGACCATATTTACATATTATTTCAAATTTTTATAACAATAGTGTAACATTACCCTTTTATTTGTCTGTATTTGAGTAATAAAAATGATTTTAGAAGGTGAGAAATACTATAAGTACCGACTTCAACACATTAAACATATCATGTAAAGGTGTCTAACCAACTACAACACATTAAACATATCATGTAAAGGTGTCTAACCCACTACAACACATTAAACATATCATGTAAAGGTGTCTAACCCACTACAACACACTAAATATATCATGTAAAGGTGTCTAACCAACTACAACACACTAAACATATCATGTAAAGGTGTCTAACCAACTACAACACACTAAACATATCATGTAACAGTGTCTAACCCACTACATCACACTAAATATATCATGTAAAGGTGTCTAACCCACTAAAACCCACTAAACATATCATGTAAAGGTGTCTAACCCACTACAACACATAAACATATCATGTAAATGTGTCTAACCCACTACAACACATTAAACATATCATGTAAAGGTGTCTAACCCACTACAACACATTAAACATATCATGTAACGGTGTCTAACCCACTACAACACACTAAACATATCATGTAAAGGCATCTAACCCACTACAACACATTAAACATATCATGTAAAGGCGTCTAACCCACTACAACACACTAAACATATCATGTAACAGTGTCTAACCCACTACAACACACTAAACATAACATTTAAAGGTATCTTACCCACTAAAAATATATTATCTTTGAACTTCTAAAACGTCCATATTTCAATTGCCTACAAAATGTTTTAAGAAACATAAGAATTATGTAAGTTCGTAACACATACATACATATATATATATATATATATATATATATATATATATATTAACTCGTCAAAGTCTCCACCTTCTTTCATTTTCCATGTGTATCCATGTAATTAGCTTTAGCGTATCTATGTGGTATCATACAAATCCCTCCTTTAATATCACTCTATATCATACAAATCCCTCCTTTAATATCACTCTATATCATACAAATCCCTCCTTTAATATCACTCTATATCATACAAATCCCTCCTCTAATATCAGTCTTTATCATACAAATCCCTCCTTTAATATCACTCTATATCATACAAATCCCTCATTTTATATCACTCTTTATCATACAAATCCCTCCTTTAATATCACTCTATATCATACAAATCCTCCTTTAATATCACTCTATATCATACAAATCCCTCCTCTAATATCAGTCTTTATCATACAAATCCCTCCTTTAATATCACTCTATATCATACAAATCCCTCATTTTATATCACTCTTTATCATACAAATCCCTCCTTTAATATCACTCTATATCATACAAATCTCTCCTTTAATATCACTCTATATCATACAAATCTCTCCTTTAATATCACTCTTTATCATACAAATCCCTCCTTTAATATCACTCTATATCATACAAATCCCTCATTTAATATCACTCTATATCATACAAATCCCTCCTTTAATATCCCTCTATATCATACAAATCCCTCCTCTAATATCACTCTATATCATACAAATCCCTCCTCAGATATCACTCTATATCATACAAATCCCTCCTCAAATATCACTCTATATCATACAAATCCCTCCTCAAATATCACTCTATATCATACAAATCCCTCCTCTAATATCACTCTATATCATACAAATCCCTCCTCTAATATCACTCTATATCATACAAATCCCTCCTCAAATATCACTCTATATCATACAAATCCCTCCTCAAATATCACTCTATATCATACAAATCCCTCCTCAAATATCACTCTATATCATACAAATCCCTCCTTTAATATCACTCTATATCATACAAATCCCTCCTCAAATATCACTCTATATCATACAAATCCCTCCTCAAATATCACTCTATATCATACAAATCCCTCCTCAAATGTCACTCTATATCATACAAATCCCTCCTCAAATATCACTCTATATCATACAAATCCCTCCTTTAATATCACTCTTTATCATACAAATTCCTCTTTTAATATCACTCTTTATCATACAAATCCCTCCTTTAATATCACTCTTTGTCATACAAATCCCTCCTTTAATATCACTCTTTAGCATACAAATTCCTCCTCAAATATCACTCTATATCATACAAATCCCTCATTTCATATCGCTCTTTATCATACAAATCCCTCCTCAAATATCCCTCTATATCATACAAATCCCTCCTCAAATATCACTCTATATCATACAAATCCCTCCTCAAATATCACTCTATATCATACAAATCCCTCCTCAAATATCACTCTATATCATACAAATCCCTCCTTTAATATCACTCTTTATCATACAAATTCCTCTTTTAATATCACTCTTTATCATACAAATTACTCTTTTAATATCACTCTATATCATACAAATCCCTCCTCAAATATCACTCTATATCATACAAATCCCTCCTCAAATATCACTCTATATCATACAAATCCCTCCTCTAATATCACTCTATATCATACAAATCCCTCCTTTAATATCACTCTATATCATACAAATCCCTCCTCAAATATCACTCTATATCATACAAATCCCTCCTCAAATATCACTCTATATCATACAAATCCCTCCTCAAATGTCACTCTATATCATACAAATCCCTCCTCAAATATCACTCTATATCATACAAATCCCTCCTTTAATATCACTCTTTATCATACAAATCCCTCCTTTAATATCACTCTTTATCATACAAATCCCTCCTTTAATATCACTCTTTATCATACAAATCCCTCCTCAAATATCACTCTATATCATACAAATCCCTCATTTCATATCGCTCTTTATCATACAAATCCCTCCTCAAATATCACTCTATATCATACAAATCCCTCATTTCATATAGCTCTTTATCATACAAATTCCTCCTTTAATATCACTCTATATCATACAAATCCCTCCTCAAATATCACTCTATATCATACAAATCCCTCATTTCATATAGCTCTTTATCATACAAATTCCTCCTTTAATATCACTCTTTAGCATACAAATCCCTCCTCAAATATCACTCTATATCATACAAATCCCTCATTTCATATAGCTCTTTATCATACAAATCTCTCCTCAAATATCACTCTATATCATACAAATCCCTCTTCAAATATCACTCTATATCATACAAATCCCTCCTCAAATATCACTCTATATCATACAAATCCCTCCTCAAATATCACTCTATATCATACAAATCCCTCCTTTAATATCACTCTTTATCATACAAATTCCTCTTTTAATATCACTCTTTATCATACAAATTCCTCTTTTAATATCACTCTATATCATACAAATCCCTCCTCAAATATCACTCTATATCATACAAATCCCTCCTCAAATATCACTCTATATCATACAAATCCCTCCTCAGATATCACTCTATATCATACAAATCCCTCCTTTAATATCACTCTATATCATACAAATCCCTCCTCAAATATCACTCTATATCATACAAATCCCTCCTCAAATATCACTCTATATCATACAAATCCCTCCTCAAATATCACTCTATATCATACAAATCCCTCCTTTAATATCACTCTATATCATACAAATCCCTCCTCAAATATCACTCTATATCATACAAATCCCTCCTCAAATATCACTCTATATCATACAAATCCCTCCTCAAATGTCACTCTATATCATACAAATCCCTCCTCAAATATCACTCTATATCATACAAGACCCTCCTCAAATATCACTCTATATCATACAAATCCCTCCTCAAATATCACTCTATATCATACAAATCCCTCCTTTAATATCACTCTATATCATACAAATCCCTCCTCAAATATCACTCTATATCATACAAATCCCTCCTCAAATATCACTCTATATCATACAAATCCCTCCTCAAATGTCACTCTATATCATACAAATCCCTCCTCAAATATCACTCTATATCATACAAATCCCTCCTTTAATATCACTCTTTATCATACAAATCCCTCCTTTAATATCACTCTTTATCATATAAATCCCTCCTTTAATATCACTCTTTATCATACAAATCCCTCCTTTAATATCGCTCTTTGTCATACAAATCCCTCCTTTAATATCACTCTTTAGCATACAAATCCCTCCTCAAATATCACTCTATATCATACAAATCCCTCATTTCATATCGCTCTTTATCATACAAATCCCTCCTCAAATATCCCTCTATATCATACAAATCCCTCCTCAAATATCACTCTATATCATACAAATCCCTCCTCAAATATCACTCTATATCATACAAATCCCTCCTTTAATATCACTCTTTATCATACAAATTCCTCTTTTAATATCACTCTTTATCATACAAATCCCTCCTTTAATATCACTCTATATCATACAAATCTCTCCTCTAATATCACTCTATATCATACAAATCCCTCCTCAAATATCACTCTATATCATACAAATCCCTCATTTAATATCACTCTTTATCATACAAATTCCTCCTTTAATATACCTCTATATTATACAAATCCCTCCTCAAATATCACTCTTTATCATACAAATCCCTCCTCAAATATCACTCTATATCATACAAATCCCTCCTCAAATATCACTCTATATCATACAAATCCCTCCTCTAATATCACTCTATATCATACAAATCCCTCCTCTAATATCACTCTATATCATACAAATCCCTCATTTTATATCACTCTTTATCATACAAATCCCTCCTCAAATATCACTCTTTATCATACAAATCCCTCCTCAAATATCACTCTATATCATACAAATCCCTCCTCTAATATCACTCTATATCATACAAATCCCTCCTCTAATATCACTCTATATCATACAAATCCCTCCTCTAATAACACCCTATATCATACAAATCCCTCCTCTGATATCACTCTATATCATACAAATCCCTCCTCAAATATCACTCTATATCATACAAATCCCTCCTCTAATATCATTCTATATCATACAAATCCCTCCTCAGATATCACTCTATATCATACAAATCCCTCATTTTATATCACTCTATATCATACAAATCCCTCCTTTAATATCACTCTATATCATACAAATCCCTCCTTTAATATCACTCTTTATCATACAAATCTCTCCTTTAATATCACTCTTTATCATACAAATCTTTAATATCACTCTTTGTCATACAAATCCCTCCTCTAATATCACTCTTTATCATACAAATCTTTAATATCACTCTTTATCATACAAATCTCCAATATCACACTTTATCATACAAATCTCTAATATCACTCTTTATCATATAGATCTTTAATATCATACTTTATCATACAAATCTTTAATATCATACTTTATCATACAAATCTTTTGTATCATTCTTTATCATACAAATCCCTCCTCTAATACCACTCTTTGTCATACAAATCCCTCCTTTAATACCACTCGTTATCATACAAATCCATCCTCTAATACCACTCTTTATCATACAAATCCCTTCTCTAATACCACTCCTTGTCATACAAATCCCTCCTGTAATACCACTCTTTATCATACAAATCAATCCTGTAATACCACTCTTTATCATACAAATCCATCCTCTAATACCACTATTTATCATACAAATCCCTCCTCTAATACCACTCTTTGTCATACAAATCAATCCTTTAATACCACTAGTTATCTTACAAATCCATCCTCTAATATCACTATTTGGTATACAAATCCATCCTCTAATATCACTCTTTATCATACAAATCTTTAATATCACTCTTGTTTATACAAATTCCTCGTTTACTATCACTCTTTATCATATAAATCCCTCCTCTAATATTACTCTTTGTCATACAAATCTTTAATAGCACACTTTATGATACACATCTTTAATATCACACTTTATCATACAAATTTTTAATATCATTCTTTATCATACACATCTTTAATATCACTCTTTATCATACAAATCTCCAATATCACTCTTTATCATACAAATCTTTAATAACACTCTTTGTCATACAAATCTCTAATATCACTCTTTAGCATACAAATCTCCAATATCACTCTTTAGCATAGAAATCTTTAATATCACTCTTTGTCATACAAATCTCTAATATCACTCTTTATCATACAAATCTCCAATATCACTCTTTAGCATAGAAATCTTTAATATCACTCTTTGTCATACAAATCTCTAATATCACTCTTTAGCATACAAATCTCCAATATCACTCTTTAGCATAGAAATCTTTAATATCACTCTTTGTCATACAAATCTCTAATATCACTCTTTATCATACAAATCTCCAATATCACTCTTTAGCATAGAAATCTTTAATATCACTCTTTGTCATACAAATCTCTAATATCACTCTTTATCATACAAATCCCTCCTCTAATATTACTCTTTAGCATACAAATCCCTCCTCAAATATCACTCTTTATCATACAAATCTTTAATATCACTCTTTGTCATACAAATCCCTCCTTTAATATCACTCTTTATCATACAAATCTTTAATATCACACTTTATCATACAAATCTCCAATATCACACTTTATCATAAAAATCTCTAATATCACTCTTTGTCATACAAATCTCTAATATCACTCTTTGTCATAAAAATCTCTAATATCACTCTTTATCATAAAAATCTCTAATATCACTCTTTATCATAAAAATCTCTAATATCACTCTTTATCATAAAAATCTCTAATATCACTCTTTGTCATACAAATCTTTAATATCACACTTTGTCATACAAATCTTTAATATCACATTTTGTCATACAAATCTCTAATATCACACTTTGTCATACAAATCTCTAATATCACACTTTGTCATACAAATCTCCAATATCACACTTTGTCATACAGATCTCTAATATCACACTTTGTCA
Organism: Margaritifera margaritifera; assembly: GCA_029931535.1. NCBI lineage: Eukaryota > Metazoa > Mollusca > Bivalvia > Unionida > Margaritiferidae > Margaritifera > Margaritifera margaritifera. Next base: position 915,091 of record JAQPZY010001464.1, read on the forward strand.
TACAGATCTCTAATATCACACTTTGTCATACAGATCTCTAATATCACACTTTGTCATACAGATCTTTAATATCACTCTTTATCATACAGATCTTTAATATCATACTTTATCATAAAAATCTTTAATATCACACTTTGTCATACAGATCTCTAATATCACACTTTGTCAACACAATCTTTAATATCACTCTTTATCATACAAATCTTTAATATCACTTTTTATCATACAAATCTTTAATATCACTCTTTATCATACAAATCTTTAATATCACTCTTTATCATATAAATCTTTAATATCACTCTTTATCATACAGATCTTTAATATCACTCTTTATCATACCGATCTTTAATATCATACTTTATCATAAAAATCTTTAATATCACTCTTTATCATACAGATCTCTAATATCACACTTTGTCATACAAATCTTTTTAATTTCACTCTTTATCATACAAATCTTTAATATCACTCTTTATCATACAAATCTTTAATATCACTCTTTATCATACAAATCTTTAATATCACTCTTTATCATAAAAATCTTTAATATCACACTTTATCATACAAATCTTTAATATCACTCTTTATCATACAAATCTTTAATATCACTCTTTATCATACAAATCTTTAATATCACTCTTTATCATACAAATCTTTAATATCACTCTTTATCATACAAATCTTTCATATCACTCTTTATCATACAGATCTTTAATATCACACTTTATCATAAAAATCTTTAATATCACACTTTATCATACAGATCTTTAATATCACACTTTATCATACAAATATATATATACTCACGCTTAAATAATACTCAAGATACAGAGAGTAAGGAAGTAGATAAAAAGACATACAGACAAAACAAAGACGAAAAGCGTGGAAGGATATCTAATTTTTGTTCTTTCCAAAAAAGTGACTTAGAAGGGAAAATACAAATTGAAGACGATAATAGAACAGAAATAATATTTATCATTTAATATAACATATTACATACTTTTTAGGAATGTTGATGCCTCTATTAAACATAACTATTCATTCATCCATCATTAGTGATCTCAGTTCTCTCCGTTGATTCTCAACTTCAGCTTCAAGTTGCTTTTAAATATTATAAAAAACACACATTAATCAGATATATCCTCATATTCCTAAATTTACAGATTTTTTTGCATGTAAATACACAAATTTGCTACATGCAAGATATAACTCAGTGGAATATCATAACTCATGTCTGAAAAAAAAAATTCCAAAATAAAATCCTCTATAAGTTTAATGACAATACAGATTCAGTTCTTGAGAAAATCCAAGTCATCATTTATTTCCAAAATTACTCTAGTCTGTCACTATCCCAGAACAAGTGCTGAATAGTTTCTTTGACATAATTACAAAAAAAGTAATTTTCAGTATCAGCTATTTCGGTTATCTGAAGGAAAAAAGTTTGTTTTCATTATTTTGTGTTTAATCCAAAACTGAAATCAAAGTATTTTAGTAACATTGCCAATTTTAGTCCACTCAGCGGGATATCTTATATTAAAGTTTCCCTTTTAATGTTATATCTATTAGCGCTTTAAATGAATTCAAAGAATAATTGATTAAATTTTTGTACCATCTGATCTGGTTTGTCAGAAAAGGAAACAAACTGGAATCATCAGTGAGCTTTTTAATAATAGTATTCTTTCTGTTGGTGCCAGACTTCATTTATACCATATATTGAATATGATCTTGCATTCTGTAAATTTATTCTAATAAAATATTCTAATAATTTCTTATACTTTCTAACTGAAAATGTGATGCCTAGTAATGTAAACTCGGTTGCCGACTGTAATTTTAATCTATTTGATGAACTGTTTTAGTGCTAACGTTTCTACTGTTAAATCAAAATAGCTTTGGTATTGATAATGTTCATTTTAAGGCCAGACAGTATAGCAAAAGTTTCGAAAATTGTAAAGCAGCATTTACTGAAAAGAAGGTACAATCAAAGATTAATTTTGTGTCATTTCGTAAACTGCGATATTAAATATTTAATGTAGTGAATCTTTAACCCTTTAACATCCGTATTGCCTTTTAATAAGATAACTGAAACTTCTGCACATAACAAAACTTGGTATGGGGAGAACGGGTCCCCTAGTAATACTATAATATTAAAAAGAAGTACATTTTTTGAACAATTGCTGTAGTGGCATCCTAATAAAAGGTTTAAATCCAATGTTGTTCCATTGGACCAAAATTAAACAGATAAAGGACTCTTTACAAGAAACTCCAAGAAACAGAATCAAAAACCTTTTGAAAGTTAATAAGTAATATTAAACGAGGTATATTTTTCTCTTCAGTATAACGCAGTATGTCATATACTAATCTTGGCGTGTTTTGATGTTGTTGTTGGTTTTCTTTTTTGTTTGTTTGTTTGTTTTGTTTTGTTTTTCTTTTCCCAATATATTTTCCTGTTTAACAATCCTGTTTGATCTTCTGAAATCAGATTGTCTAATGCACGTTTGATTATATGTATTATCCAACCAAAAACTAGTTTATACACTACATCTATATGGAATATTGGACACTAATTGCTTTAAATACTGTTTTGGTTCATCCTCTTTTAGGTATACGTGTTATTATCCTTTGTCTAAGTACTGTAGAAAATTTTCCATTATTATATACATCATTCATTGCCCTTACAAAACATTTCCAAGATCTTTCCTTTCAAAAATTCACTAATACAACCATCAGAACTTTTTCATGTGTAATTTTGACTTCTAATTGATCTGATTGAAGGGTATCTAACTTTGGTTCATTAATGTCTTTTTTTCTGTTTCATTTAAATTAAAATTAGTACTCTCTTCAATACCTGAATAAAAATTTTCATAATAATCCTCAACTTCTTTTAATATTTCCACTGATGTTTTAGAATGGAATTCTCCCCTTTTATTATCGAATGTATATTTTTGTTTACATAATTTCGCTTTTCTAAAATACAGAAGTACCTAGATTGGTTTCTCTCCTACTTCAACCCGTTGTGCCTTAGCAAGTACAATACATACTTTTAGTTTTTATTTTATATTATTCTCCAATTGCTGCCTTTATCATCAAGTAATAAAGAATTATTCTCATAATCTGTCTCCAAAGTAGAAACGTAAATGAGAAAATCTTTTTCCTGTTTTTGCCAATTTCTTTTTATAATTGGCATATGATTTACTTTTGCTTCATATTTCCATCAAAAGTGTATCCAAAAAAGACTGTGATCTTTTGCACAAAGTGTTGAGTTCATCGAAAAGAGCATTGAACACTGTTTCCATTTCCATTTTGTTAAACATTTATCTGGAATTATATAACACATTATTATTTTTTATTTCCTTTTCCCTACCCATTTATCAGTTAATGTCAATTATCTAAACCAAGCCTCGAGAGAACGTTGAACGATTACTGAATCAAATTATTTTGGTTTGCAGGAGATAATAATTTGTTTCATTTGTACTGTTGATGTCCTGATTATTACCTCCAGATAATTTGGATGTGTTAACAACATCAAAGAAAGATGATGTCTTTTTCATTACGATTTTGTTGTTTTCTCTTCTTAAGTCGTTTCAGTCTTTCTTTTCTGTCCTATCCTAAATTTAATGTTCTGTCACTGTCTCTCTAAACCGCTCATGCCTTTGTTTCAGGTTCTTTATTTTCTAAATCTGCCTTCATATTCGAAATGCCTGTTGTCTTCCCTCTCTGTTGATGTAATCTGCTCATCTTGCTATCACTTTCACACGTTTCTAACACTTTCTTGTGCATCCTTCTCTCACTTTCAGTAACGCTATGTTTGCTACAATTTTTCGTCATATGTTAACAAAATCGATTGATTTATTTACGATGTAATCTTTCAATATTTGTGTACTACAATGTTTTGAGTGTTCACTCAAATTTTCCAGCATGTCTAATTTTTAAACGTTGATGTATTTTAATGTTTGTTTGCTAAAATTTTTCTTATTCTTCTCTCATATTTTCCAGCACATCTGATTTTTGGTGTAGTTCAATATCTGTTTGCTGGAAATTTTTTATTGTTGATTCATATTGTTCATATCTGAATCCTTGTATTCAAATAGCAGAAATATCAACAATATTTGTATGTTACAATGTTTCGATTATTTATTGATATTTTTATCGGCGAACAAAGTCTTTTGATTTTGATACACTTATAAATTTCAATATACCCATCAACGAGCCAGAAATTGGTTCAACCTGTTATGTACTTTTGACTTCAAATGAAGACTGGTTGAATTGATTTGTACATTCCTTTCACATTTGCATACTGAACATTTTCTAATTTTTGGTACACTAATTTTCATCGTTCATACAGTACTTACTTTACTTGCGCAATTTTTACATCTCGTCCGTCTGTCATTTCTTTTTTCGATCTCATGTAAAAACTTTTGTTCATGACACTTCTACGCGTGATTTTCATAATTTGACAAAATGGCTTTCCGTCGGCATAAATATCTGCAATAATCTGCTCGTTTGCAGCTACAGTGTATTTGGAAAGAATGTTTAGTATTGAACAATTTAACAAATAAAAGTGAAATTCAGTTAGTGGCTTTCAGTATCTTCCACTGAAACCTATTTGTACAATTTATATGCTAGATGTGTCATACAGTAAGATTTAGACTAGTACTTTTTGTATCTTTAATTATAATTAGCTAGTTGCTTTGAGTGACTGTAGTAACATCAGTTAATAACTTTTAGTATTTGCTTTTCTACCAATTAATATAATTATCGTGCTTAAGCAGCTGCCGTATTATCCACATTCAACAAGGAGCGCACGGAATCAAACAGTTCATGTACAAAGCAAGCATTCTAGCGAGCTATGTGAATGTAACTCACTCGAAGATTCAGATTCAAACCTCCAATTGCATAAAAGAGAAAAGACAGAAAGACAACATTTAAAAACTAGAGCTATAGAATGTTGTTGAGGAAAGTTTACTTAAAGCAATTAAACGAATAACAACTGAAGAAGCGATCAATCTTAAATTTAAAATCAAATAGAACAAATAGTTACATTTGTTACCAAGCTAGAAGAAACAGAAGAAGTTTAAATGAATTAATTATGATGCGAGAAAAAAGGGATAAAGAAAGTATGGAGGATATAGAAGAAATTCATGAAACTCTCTAACAAATAAAAGATTTAAAGAAGAAAGAACAAAACTTTTTGTTTTGAACAGTATTTATTTCAAGTACTCTATTGTTTGCATGTACCAGTTACATCATATATAAATTTGAAACCTGGCCAAAACATCCAACTTTTCAACCCTTTGTACCCAAAGACACATCGCAAAGTGCAAAACAAGAAATTAAACCAATTGTTCAACACAGCTACAACTATGTTTATCCCAAATGTTGTAACAGCTATCCTTGTGCCTTTCAGTGACTTTTTTTAAATCAACCTTTTCGACAACAAGCGCAATGCTTGATATTCTGCAAAATGTGAATTATAAATTGTATATCATGTTTTATTTTGCTAAAAGGAGAATTTATTTTCAACAGTGCTTGTTATGTAGTATATTATAATGATACCACCTGTAACAAAAACGGTTTTATCCAAATTAATGTATATTGTATAAATCGCTTTGCTTAAGCTATCAGATACAGACATTTATTTTATTACAAAATCTACCAACAATAAGTGATTTGCAAAACGAATCTGAATAAGCGAATACCTCACCATAGACGGACGGCAAATCCCACGCAAAGAACAACGGGTCATCCACGGCCTTTTCTACATTTTAATATTTTTCTACACAATTGTCGATTTTCGTAACACTATCTGATCGACAATGCGTAATAGGGGTAATAGTGTAACACTCGACCAGCTGATTGTTCTGACATTATTCTATTATAAATTTGTGACCTAAGCTATCCACTTTTAGAAGAACGCTTTACATAGCGAACATTTTCTGTTTATTCCGTATTATTCTCTCTGTTCTAAAAAGAGTGTTTAAATATTTATTGCAGTTAAGCACTCCGTTTATTAGCTGAACAAAATCAATTGGATATCTTCTTCCATAACCAATCAAACAACGTGTTTACCATTGCATACTAAAGTTCTTCAAAATACATAGTAATCATTATATTGATAAATGAATTATTAATTAACTTTTCTATATGTAGTATAGAGAATAATAGTTTTTGGGCCTCTTATATAGTATGAACTTTCAAAAACTGATTTTCTGTTTAACAGCAGCAGAGAAGCCGGCAGCGAGCCGCTAAGAGATGGAGCAGCTGTAATGCAGCTGTAATAAGTCAATAGTTATATAAGTGGTTGATAACTCCCATTCTCTGTACAACTCCTTGCAGTTCTCATGGACATTTAAAATGAAATTGCTAACTACCTTAAGAATTACAGTACTATGATATGTACCTAACAATGAATACAAAAAATAGAGATTTCAAAACAAAAGATAGGAAGAAAAGCAGTGGTCTGGAATCCGTTTAAGCGGTACGGCATTTTCATAAGAAATGCAAATATATCGCTACAGTGGCGATATTACTTTTTGAACTACTTTCTTTTCAAATTAAGGCAATGTTTCTCCCCTTAAGTCTGTTATTCAAACCTGCATTTCCATATTTAGGCATATTTCATTGTTTTACTTTTCCTCCCTCTCTCTCTCTCTCTCTCTCTCTCTCTCTCTCTCTCTCTCTCTCTCTCTCTCTCTCTCTCTCCAGCAGGATGAACAGATCTTAAAATGTGACAAGACTGTACACCCTCTAATATACACTTACGTAATCAATGAGGAGGTGCCATCAAGAAAGCCTAAAAACGAACCCAAACAACAAAGAATAGGCTTCAAGTATTACCTTTTTAATAATTAGTTTTCCACGTGAATCATGCAAATTATCAGTGACTGAAGTTACATGACCTGTTGATTCCTATTCTATATTCTGTGTCACGCATGCAGTATCGTATACAAGTTATACTTAACGACAAACATTAAACATTTTTTAAGAAAACCTCTTGATTAAGTATAGTAGTATAATAGTTTAAGTGGCGATTTTGACTCTCATCACAATCATAGTCATGTCAGAAAACGATGGAGAAATCAGGCATTGAAAAGTGTTGAGTGAAAACCAAAATTAAGTGACAATCGAAATTTGGGTGCAAGCTTGCCAGGACCACACACAAATTCACGTTTGAATAGAGAGAAAAACAAAATAGAAACCTAATTGTTACAAATAAACTCACAATCACTAAAATATATTGTTTATTGATGTTACGCTCTGAAGTCTATTGGATACGACCGTTCTGTTATGTTTTTACAGACTCCCAGCCCAACAATATTCAACGTATCAACCCGCCCAAGAAATGTCTAAACGAAAATAAAAATCTCTTCATTTTCGGATGAAAACAGTCAACAATTTGACAAAATACACAATTTGAAGCATTATATATACAAGCTAAGTTTGTAAAAAGTCGCTGTCCTAAATTTATTGTCAAATTTCGGAACTTCTTTTTATCGATGTAGTAGTGCAGCAGTTAATCGCATTGGCACAGAGTGGAGGAAAAAAATCCATGCAAATCGACGGTTTTTACCTTTAAAATATAAATAATAAAAAGAGACATCAGGAAATATTTCACGAGTGAAGTGAAAACAGTTAGTATTTTCACGAGAGGCGTCTCCACTCTTAACAATACAATGTTTCCTTCACTCGTTAAATATTTACTTATATCTACTCAAAACATATAGGTAGCCTCTCTCTTTCTCTTTCTCTCTCTCTCTCTCTCTCTTTATATATATATATATATATATATATATATATATATATATATATATATATATATATATACAATACAGACATAAAGAAAATTTGAAAAAAAAATGCAATGTCATAAAATATTGTACACATAGAAACGTAATAAGTTCAAAATAGTTTGTGCAAGTGCACCTCACAGATTTGGCAAATTTGACATTCCCAAAAACAAATATTTAATGAAAGACTCACATATAATATTATTGCTGTTACTCTTCTTTGGGATTTATAGTAGTTCCAAACATCAATTTTTTAATTTAAAAACAATTTTTTTTATGTCTAACAAATTTATTTCGCTTGAAAAATATTATTGTTATTGTAGAATAATTTAGTAAATTACTGCCTAGTCGTTCCGAGACCACAATGCGATATTGATTTCTTGAACTGAAAAAAAAAATGATTAAGACAGAATATGTCAAGAGCGTCGAACGAATGATGGAACATTTTGTGAATCTTTCATGCAAGAAAAAAGAGCCTGTATGTATTGTCAGGAATGTTGCCTCAAAGGAAAACGAACTTTCATTTTCAAGTATGGCTTGAATGATTATACTTAGTGAATAAAAAATACAGAACAAATTTGTATTCATATCTGCTGGGCCGTTTGCAAGATATGGCAGATTCATTTTAAACATTTGCGGGTTACGAGAGTCGCCCTGATGGATATAATTGCGACGTCACTGAGTCACATCCGGTATATCGCCGATATATTGATCTATCGATTTGCTGTTGCAACTGTGTTTGTTTTAGAACTATTGAAAACATAAAGCACACAGGACAACTATGTTAAACTAAATAGTAAATAATGCGTATGAAATCAAATTATCGAGATACACGAAGAACCAATTTATAAAACACTCAAATTATTGCAACCTACTCCGTAAACCTACCGCTTTTCACTATGGCAATATAATTATTACAGATTCGTGACGTTAACTGAAACTTATATCAAGATACTCTGAGATGCTAATGAAGCAGTATTCTTGCTCTCCTGAATTAAGCGTATATACTCCTCAGCTGTTCTTTCTTGTAATGACTGAACAATTTGATTGGGTTGCTATCTTAGAGTTACACTGCGCTTCAATATTTCCATCATCTCATTAGATGTCAGTCTTTGTACTCCTTTCTTCCGTTGTGCCTTACTTCTAACTTCATCCCCATCTCACGAGATGTCAGTCTTTGTATTCTTTTCTTCCGTTGTGCCTTACTTCTAACTTCATCCCGTAATGCTCTCAAATAGCTGTATTTCTCAGAATATATGTGTTGATGTTCTGCAGGTATAAATGAATTCACGTATCCAACAAAAAAGTGCAAAGCCTCTCCAAATTTATTTTATGATTGTTCCATGATCTGAAAAGTAAATATATATTTAACAAGTACTTACTTGACACATTAGGTATCAATCCTGTTAAAGCATAGTATTACAATATAAATGTATTCGATTATGTTCACCGAAATGCAGCAAAATAAATAAATAAATAAATAAAAAAATAAATGAATAAATAAATAAAAATATATTTTTTCACTGGCCGTCAATAGACATTGATAACATGATAAGGAAGAAATTTCAAACTTTTCATAAGACGGTAGCGTGGTGTAATGGTAAAGATGGCCGCATCGCAAACTGGGTTCAAATCCAACAATAGACAAAAAAAATTCATTTTCTTTTTATCTGCTATTTTACCTTGAATTGGAAAGGAGCATTATGTAACTACTGATATTTTATGTACAAATATACACAAAACAGAGCAGAATATAAATGGTAACTGGCTGACATTATCGCGCGGGATGCAGTAAGAAATCAGCTACTTCAGTGTGTTATACAAATTGCTAGACAATACGCTTGAGCATAAAATAAAAAAAATATTTGCTTGCTCCGAGTGAATAACGGATATATTTCATCTCGTGGGTGAAAAACTTAAGTATTTTCAGTTTTTCACCCACTCGATGAAATATATCCGTTATTCACTCGTTTTAAGCAAATTTCCTGTCTTTATTTTTTCTGGTGCTGAAAATAATAATATTACCTTGTTACTTTTTCTGATAATCCTAGAGAATGTCCATGAACAAAATTCGAATATGTGGATTTCTAACTTTTTTGTTTGCTTGTTTTTTTGTGGGGTTTTTTGTGTTTTTTTTTATTGGCGACCGCCTGTAACAAAATGACAGAATATGTTTTTCCAGTAGTTGTTTTAAACACTTCGTGACATGCGCATAAATCCAATGAATTTTCTGGAAATTAAAATTTAGTTCTGTCTGTGATTTGGCGAGAATTTCCGAGTAAATATTCACGTAGTTCATTTATACACGATGAATAAACGAGTGTCGCTTGAGTAAACACAGTATGCCTGTGAATGAGATAGCTCACATAAGTAACTTAAAACACATTTTTCGAAATTCCACAGAATTGTCTGAAAAGACTTACATTGCATCCATAACAGCGTAAGCAATTTACCGATAAATAATGAAAGCCACCAACAAATATACACCAACAACACACACAAGGAATTTCAGTTTTATACAATCATTTGGTGGGGTACTAAGGGTAAATGGCGCCCTGGGCGATGATGATGGCCATAAGGGCCAGAATACGAGGCCCGAATTTTTATCAGCTGTTTTGGCGCCGCAAGACCTCTAGCGCCCGTGGCAACCGCCCCATTAGTACGCTACTGAAATCATTCTCTACCATGCACAAACCGGAAGAAGAAGTATATTTATCGATAGGTTGATACATGTCTCTCTATTTTATCCCTTTGTATACTAGCTGTACACTTGTATTCAGGCATTATGGGATTGTGGACTACGTGCAAGATTTATTTACCTCCGAAGTTGAAGATCTTGTCAACATGCAAAACCACATTTTGGATTTGCATAATTACCAGAAACGGACCGGGGTTACTTTATAACAAGAGCTATACTCTCGAAAATACACAAGTATGCCAGCAGAAAATAACTCGTATTCATCAACCATATTACTAGTCTTGCAACTGCTACCAATTTCTGCTGCTTGGGCTGTTTTTAGCCTGACAAATAAATGGAAACTGTAAAATGTGACACTTGTGAAAGAGAGAAGAAACTTAAAAAAGACGGTATGCTCTGGAAAACTATGTTACGCACTCGTTCATATACACCCGGTGAAAAACTCTGGAACTTATGAACTTTGACCTCACCTACTGTATTGTTTGGGAAGAAAGAACCATCGTGTTATACCTGTGAACCGGGTGAATCTAGAGTGTCTGCTTAGTTATGTTTACATATATATCAGTAAATGTTTGATGGTGATAACGAATATATATATATTTATTTTTTTGCTGCAGATCATGATATCGATGACCTTGAGATGCAGGTGGTCCGGTACAAGCCGGAGGGACTGGATATCCTGTGCAAAAATACAAAGTTCACACGCAAAGAACTACAGATCATGTACAGAGGCTTTAAGCAGGTCAGTTGATAAGCATCAAGATACATTCACAATCGGAGTTGCTGACAGTACTATTTTGTTTTTATTAATAATAATAATAATAATAATAATAATATGTTTGGAAGATAACGCGTCATTTCACGATAATTATGTCGCAAAACTATCTTTTTCTTTTTTGTTTTATACAGAAAGACTAGTTTATTTCCTTTAGCGTTAAAAACTTAACTTCAGATCATTATACCACCTGAACATGAACACAAACAAAAACCTTGGTTATACAAACTGTTGTTATGATGTGAAAGGTTTAATATATAAAGTCACTTAAACAGTAGTTCAAAACTTGATAGATTAATTAAGTAGAGGTTGCAGAAGGAAAGATTACAAAAAGTACGATTTTCTTAGAAGAAGTTCAAACGTTAGTTAAACAAAAGTTTTTGAGAAATGAATTGTGGGTATTGAAATTGCACGTTATATGCAGAGGATGAATAATGCTTAATAAAAAATGAATAATATGCTAGAAATGTTAAAAGCTGCATATAAATGTAACACAGAGTTGATAGTACAACTTGGAAAAAGAATAGTTAGATTACATTATTTGTCTGTATAACAGAAACATACGTGCATTGAAGAACAGCAACATTGTCTTTCAACATCAGCATTTTTTTTAATTATACACTTAAGATCCAACGTATCGTTCTCGTGTAATCAAAACGATTGTAAAAATGACTTAGTTTACACTTGATTTGGCAATAATGGACGGGTGAACATTTTAAACGGTCAATTATAATAGAGTCTGGTGCATTTTATAGTCTATTTAGGGAAGAAGAAAAAAGAGGCTAATTTTCATATATTTGCGATGCAATTTAGAAGTACTCGTAATATGCAAAGACACATTGCAATCCGTTATTGTATAGACCATCCCTCTATATAAATAAATACGACTTCAGCTTATTGCTTTAGAAACCTTGATTTGCTATTCGAAATGTATGCCAGGCTGAAACGAGAGCTAATGAAGCAGTATTCTGGCTCTAAGGCAAACTGATAATAAAAAGGCATTTAAATACATGTTCGTGGACGTTTCGGCTTTTATTGTCATTGTAACGTTGGCAGAGAGTGATTCCCATAGGATGTTTTTCACTTCAAGTACCTCTACAATCCGATTCTTAATGAAGATAATCATCTCTTACTCTCTGCTGGATGTTCTAAATTGTATATGCCCACGGAGAAAAGTTTGAGTTTCTATCGATAAAAGTCGGGTTTATGCCGCCAGCAGCATTCTATGGGTTCAATACTAGAGAAATAGATCGCGACGGCTTCTCAGAATCAATATATTATCCCCAATCTCCGCGGCTGCAATACTACCTTGATTGCCACAACAGAGCAACATGCAGAAATTTGGCTTTCAAATTACTTTGTTTCTCCTACACTTTCGCCCCAAAAAACTGTCAACTTACAGAGAACCGGAACAATGAAGAAAACAAAATATCACAAAACTGTGATAGAGTTTGTGAGTTCCACATAGGTGACTAACCGTATGATGACTGGTTCAAGTGCTACATACATGCTGTGAAAATGATGCGAGTCGAAAAACATCTTACTCTCTCTCTCTCATTGCGCAGTGATCAAAGGGGTGACTATAATTGTATCTAACTTAATGCGGATGTAAACATTCGAATATAAAGCAAGGCACTATTGATTTGAGATAAAGTTACTATTGATATTTAGTGATAACCTATACAACTCGTATACATTCTGGATTTTTCGTTAAATTTTCTTTCTGGGCATGAGCAGAAGAAAATATATACTCTCGCAAACAATTAAACAAAAGCAATTGTGATGTAATATTTTAATCTGACAAATACTTGTCTTGCACACGTAGATGTAATTTCACATAAAATATAACAATCTCCGCACTTAAATGTGGATTTTTTATAGTCAGTTTGCTGTCCTTTGACTAGTTATTAAGGGAAATTTTCTTAAAATTATCTATTTCAACACGATTGTCTACTAACTCAATGTGTAAGTTTTACTTGTGCTTACTACTGTATAATTTCTCCAAACCTGTTTAAGGTTTGGTTGGAATTTCTTCCCAATACAATAACATTTGATAAAGGAGACTTTTAATAAATGACCACAAAGGTATTACTCGGTAGATGTAAGAGTGCAAGAACAACACTTAATTAGGTAACCTTCATGACGTGCATGGGGCAGCCTTGCTGACCTATCCATTTTGTTTCAGCCAAAATAACCACGTGGACAATATTATTATAATGGGTAATAGCCGTTATTGACCACTATATCTATGTGAAAAGCCAGTTGTGATATATGCATATACAACAGATGATAACCAAAAATAAATAAAAATATAAATCAAAAATTAAAACCTGAAGTTTACAAATTGTAAATTATGATTGAACTTAAACAGTCTTATGAGTTTTCAGATATGTCCTGTAACGTCCCTACTATTTCAGAAGTATAGCCAGTCCAGGTGTAACAAACAACCTATAGACATTTCATTTATTGAGATACATTATGTGTGTTGTGTCTTTTATATTAAATTAGATGAACATATATTGCCCATATGCAATCATGCTTGTAGATCATCAAATTTTGGGGTCTGAGTTTGAACTTAAAAAGTTTGTACTCAAGCAATTGCAATGGGCTTTCCTCGTCTAACATCATTTTTCCTTGGCCGAGTTTCAATCTCAAACCTAAACCAGAACTAATAATGTGATCATTGTGTCAGATCTTTATATATGTAGCACTGAATGCTCACTCGAATTATTTTCAATTCTCATTACTTATTTATGCGATTACACTAAAACATAAATAACACTTTAAGCTGCTAATATTGATTAATGATTGCTTTTTGCTTCGTTTTTAAAGCCAACATAAGTTACCTGTTTGTTGTATGGACAGCCAACATCAGTTACATGCTTCTGAGTTGTATGGACAGCCAACATCAGTTACATGCTTCTGAGTTGTACGGACAGCCGTTTTTATTGCATACACACTCTCAATCAAATAGTATACATATTTTGATTTTTTCACTCCTGAGACTGGAAATCATGCAGTTTTTGTTCCCTAGACTAGAAGCTTGGTTATGTTTTAATGAGAATCTTTCAATAAAATACTTCAGTATCCCCTCCCTTTCAAATTGGCTTCCTTTAACAAGCGTTTGATTTTTTTACTGCAAAGAAACTTACCTAGGACGTTCGATGCCTTGAAGGCAGCCATTACGTTGCCTGTTAATACTGGTATTTTTTTATCTGCTTTCATCAGAAGGTGATATCCTATTTTCCTCCTGTACCTCAGCAGGTACATGGATTAACACCATATTCATAAAGTGAAAATAGTTGGTACTGTATAATAATAACAGTTGGAGCCAAAACTATAGCGTTGTGCTCTCCCGAAAGTATAATCGCACATGGAGCAAAGTGTACACGCGTAAAAAGGTGCAATTTCGCATGATCTTTTCTCTCATTTTATATTTTCGTCGATTACTCTCCTGCGAGTTCATATAATAAAATTGATAGGAAAGCAAGATAAATGTTTTTAGTTCGTGTTACATGCAAAGCACCTCATATACAAAGAATATGATATTAAAGAATATAAATATGTCTTCTGTAGAAAATTTTCTATATATACATAAGTTTTCCTTTCTATCGATGGGGCTTGATGTATTTTATTAACCTTTATTGCTGTTATATTTTAGCCTCAAATTAAAATTTATTTTTGTCCCATTCTGAAATTACCTGGAACAAAATAGCATAATATAAAAAGCTACATGTTACGAGTGCCTGTAGTATAGATGGGAGCACCTGTAGTATAAATGGGAGTACCTATAGTATAGATGGGAGTGCCTATAGTATAGATGGGAGTGCCTGTAGTATAGATGGACTATGGGAGTGCCTATAGTATAGATGGACTATGGGAGTGCCTATAGTATAGATGGGAGCGCCTGTAGTATAAATGGGAGTGCCTATAGTATAGATGGGAGTGCCTATAGTATAGATGGAAGTGCCTGTAGTATAGATGGGAGTGCCTGTAGCATAGATGGACTATGGGAGTGCCTATAGTATAGATGGACTATGGGAGTGCCTATAGTATAGATGGGAGTGCCTATAGTATAGAATGAAGTGCCTATAGTATAGATGGGAGTTCCTATAGTATAGATGGGAGTGCCTATAGTATAGATGGGAGTTCCTATAGTATAGATAGGAGTTCCTATAGTATAGATGGAAGTGCCTATAGAATAGATGGGAGTTCCTATAGTATAGATGGAAGTGCCTATAGTGTAGATGGGAGACTAAGAACAGAAAAAGGAAGAAGGGTAATACTTGGATCAAACATTTTTTCACTTGTTGAAGGCGATTCGGAGACACACATTTGGACTTTTCATGTCGTTATCTCATGTGTCAGCATAAAGCTGCATTTGTTCTCACACCATTATGAAACGCTGGCAATAGGCGTGTGAGATGTAGTTTATTAATTCAATTTAGAACAATCTTGCCTCTAAAGTTCTCCCAGAATGTCCAGCATTATAAGACGTAGTACCTTGGTACATTATACGTGTAACAGTATTTCTTATAATTGCAAACACACTTCATTCTTCCCATTGTTTCTCCCCGTCATATGATAGAAGGTAAACAAATGTAAACTACATTCCCTCAATGAGTGTAGTAACGGGTTATTACTCTCGAGAGAATCATATATATTAAATACCGTATAGCGAGTATGTCATACACGTTGCATAGATATTAAATACCGTATAGCGAGTATGTCATACACATTGCATAGATATTAAATACCGTATAACGAGTATGTCATACACGTTGTATACATTTTAAATACCATGTAGCGGGTATGTCATACACGTTGCATACATATTAAATACCGTGTAGCGGGTATGTCATACACGTTGCATACATATTAAATACCGTGTAGCGGGTATGTCATACACGTTGCATACATATTAAATACCGTGTAGCGGGTATGTCATACACGTTGCATACATATTAAATACCGTGTAGCGGGTATGTCATACACGTTGCATACATATTAAATACCGTGTAGCGGGTATGTCATACACGTTGCATACATATTAAATACCGTGTAGCGGGTATGTCATACACGTTGCATACCTATTAATTACCGTGTAGCGGGTATGTCATACACGTTGCATAGATATTAAATACCGTGTAGTGGGTATGTCATACACGTTGCATAGATATTAAATACCGTGTAGCGGGTATGTCATATATGTTGCATAGATATTAAATACGGTATTGCGGGTATGTCATACACGTTGCTCTATAAAGTTTTTACTCATCTTGCTTTTCCGTTTAAAGTAAGCACGTAAACATTCGCATGCGTTATCACAGATTTTTTTATTTTCTCTCTTAACCCATAACAAAATTAAAGTCTCTTTTTTTCCTGTGCTTTTGTAAAATAATTAAAGCACAAAAATTATCAATGTAAACATTTATTCTGTATTCTGATGTGCAATTGACGTCAACTTTCATAAAAAGTGCACAATGCAAGTCAGCACTAATTCCCAAGAAAAACAAAGTTGCATGCAGTGAAATATTCGATTACTCTGATTGGCAGTTACGATTTTTGTTTACTTAGATGGAGAGAACACTTTCGAAACTCGCACAACAATAAAGATTATTTATGAACACGATGTAACTCGTACAACAATACCGAATATGTATGAACGCGGTGTAACTCTCACAGCAATACCGAATATGTATGAACGCGGTGTAACTCTCACAGCAATACCGAATATGCATGAACGCGGTGTAACTCTCACAACAATACAGAATATGTATGAACGCGGTGTAACTCTCACAACATTACAGAATATGTATGAACGCGGTGTAACTCTCACAACAATACAGAATATGTATTAATGCGGTGTAACTCTCACAAAAATACCGAATATGTATGAACCCGGTGTAATTCTCACAACAATACTGATTATGTATGAACGCATTGTAACTCGCACAACAATACAGAATATGTATGAACGCAGTGTAACTCGCACAACAATACCGAATATGTATGAACACGGTGTAACTCTCACAACAATACAGAATATGTATGAACGTAGTGTAATAAAGAATCAGTACTGTATGTAGTATTGAACTTTTCTCGATTAACCCACAAAACTGCCAAGTCTTTGAGAGTAATTTTCAGAGCCGCAGCAAATCTTTAATTTCAAGTTCACAATATTGAATGTTCACCACACAAAGGGGAAGTTATTGTATATTGTGGTTCTTGCATGATGATTCTCAGACATAGCACGATCATGCGATCAGAGATTATGAGCCTGTCGTGTGTATTGAAGTACACGTACATTTTCGCCCAAGTGCAAGGGAATTTAAAATTGAAGAAGTTGACCATATGGGGTAGAAGTTGACCATATGGGCTTGAAGTTGACCATATGGGGTACTGTTTAGATTGATCGTGCATTTCACGCTTCAAATCAAGGAGAAACTAAATTCATACAAAGTACATAGTCTCCTATATTCGGCTTGATAATTTAATAATTTTTGTAGCCGGAGAATAAAAGATTTGTGTCACTCTTATAAAAAGTATAATAATAATAATAATAATAATAATAATAATAATAATAATAATAATAATAATGATAATGATTGACACACTTCTTAACTGTAGTTGTGGAGTCTGCTAAAGAGTATGAATATGATGTCTTCCTGAGCGGTCATACAGGTCCAAGAGAACTATAACTGTTGATGTTTTGGATCTTGGTACTGAGTTTTTCAATAAGAAATGGAGAAAGACATATCAGTGTGGTGAGGCTCGAACCAAAGACAGTCAGGTTTCGAGGTTCTCATTCCAGATCAACTTCTGACATATTCAGCTATTGCAGCTCAACTTTTAAGAGGTGAAAACAATTTACTTTTAACGTGGTAGTTGCACGTAGTGTGTACAGTTTATGCTTCTTGGTTGTGTGTCACATGTTTTGATTGTCTGAAGCCTTATAAGGTATTCTTAATAGCGGCGACAGCTGCGTCGGTTGGGTAAAAACCCGAGCCGCTACGGTAGCCGGAACGGTTTATTCCAGAGTCACGAAACAACAGTAGTTGTAAGTAAGTTTGGAGAACTCGAGCAGTCATATTTTTGTGTTCTTACATTCGTGTATACGACAGCACAAAATTTTAATTAAAGCAAATAGAAAAAAAAATTACTATCGCACAAGTGCATGATATTTTTTTTTATGCGCCAAGCAACTCGTGTAAAGGAAACGACTACTCTAAAATAATAAATAAAATAATTATTAGCGTAGTCAACAGAAAATAATAATTTCAGGTTGTTTTTTTTAAAAAATTTTATTTCATGTCTTAAATGATAGAGCTCGGCATGCTACTTTCGGTACAGTCACTATCGCAAGTCCGCTCATGAGTGTAGCACCACTTCTCCATGAATACATTAGTAGATGGACTGGTTCAAGCTGTACAGGAAACAAATACAGGGAATCAGGCTAGCTTAGTGAACATTCGTAAGATGACTATGTATCTATCATTTGAATTTGGCCTGACAGTAAAAGAAACACCAGTATAAATGCTGTAGAGCAGGATTTCACATTCATATTCTAAGGAACAATACAGTTTAAGTTATTTCTACTTTCTTTGTCAACTAATTAAGATCCTATTCCTTGAGAATTGTATAGAATATAAGCGTGAATTTCTGCATCAATGATGCACCGAAGTGCACATCACCTTTAGAGATGACCTATATATGTATTAGAATTTGTACCGATTGTCAAATAAGCAACGGTTGTTTATATATGTCACTTTATTATCTTAGCTGAGAAGGGTGTAAAGTTATTTATATTCTAAAAGGAAATACTGAAACAGTACACATAAGGTCAATAAAGTCTTTAATATTTTACGACGTAATGAAAATTTCAGGCTGGGTCATGACATCAACACAGCAAAACTTGTCAGAAACCGGAAAAAAATAAAATCGTATAATGGCATTATGCAATTTGTACACAGCAAATCTATATGGAATAGGTGAGAAATCTTTGGCCAGCTTTTCGTTTGGAAAAAAGAATGATTTTCACATTTTATTTTCAGAAGTCATTATATGCTCTTGACGCATAAAGAAATAACCCATAGCAGACACTTGTTTAGAGTGAACAACTGCTCAGAACGGACAAATATATTATCAATCTGAATCGCAAAGTGATTGACATAAATGCAAATTACTTTATTCAATGTGTATTGTTTACCATTGCATTAATAACAAATATAATTTTTCCATTCTTGATGTCCTCCACAAACAAATACAAACACTATTGAAATTTTCTATCTATCCATGCAACTCACATGCAGAATAGTTAAATATATAATTGAAATATTGTATGCTTAAGCAAATAAAAATGGACACTTTTATACTTGATATACAAAACAACTTAAAAACATATTACAACCACCTTTAATACACAAACGGTCTCCAAACTAGGAAAGAATTAAAACCTATGAAAAGACAGAATTTAAAACAGAAATATTACTAAACAACTTAGAGACTCATTTAGCAGAAATGGTAATTACAGGTCGTATGGTGGTAAAAATCCAGATTTGTATGAATGTTTCAGTGACATTAAACCATATTTAAAGACGATCATCAGTATAAATATTGGACATTTGGTTCAGTAATCGTACAGATAGACTTAACGGTTTCACTTATGAAGAGACCCACCCAAGAGCGAGAGCATGCTAAGTATGGAAAATATACCACATAACAAAAAACAGCCTCTAAATATATTAAATATAGGTGAAGAGAACATTACTCCCATTTTACATATAAAATTTGGACAGGAAATAAGAAAAAAGTACAGTATGGAACTTGTCAGGATTGAATTCATAAAATTGCACATAGATTAGTATGAACCGCTCATAGGAAGCTCATAAATAGATTTACCTGAACGGTTCAAGAACAGTAAAGCTTGCATCGGTATGAAAAATAAAGACAGTAGATGTCTTTTTTTATGCGGTGGAATCAATTTTAAATGCTCCCAGAAAAGATCATCAACGGTCATCAAAATACATTTTGGATACATACAATCATTTGTTTGACAGATGTCCGGTAAAAATAGATGATATAATAGGAAAATTGGAAATAAATTTGATATATCTGTAAATATGTATTAAGTATCAGATAGTGGGGGGGGGAGGCAGCAGAGCTGTACGAACGCAAACAGAGAGAAACTACTATATTTAATAGAATTATTGTAAATGAGAGAGAGAGAGAACGACAGACAGACAGAGAAAGATATGGACACATTTTGGAATGTTAATTATGCTTGAATATGGTGGACATAATGACTATAAAGTTGCTGTTATCACAGATAAATAGACATCACGGAGAGATGTATTGTTTGTAAAACAAATGCTTTATTTGTTTTTTAAACCATACTAATTATCAGAACATAGAATACTATATTACACTGTAGATAATTCGATAGATATAATGCTTGAAGAGAGTTCTGTTGTAAAATTCAAAACCTGTCATCATCAGTTAAACGTTCTGTATGTTATTTATTGTGATTTTGAAAGTATCATCGTACTGGAAGTGCGAAGTTTGCAGTTGTTCATCTGAGACACAGAGTGTACTGTATCTCTGACATCCTGGACAATTAAAACAGCCAAACACATTCCTTCAGGGCTTTATTTGTTTAATAAAATTAATCAACAAGAGACATAACCCAATAGTTTCAAAAGGACTAGATTTTGATCACAGTCATCAATTACAAATAAACCAGTAATTCTAACCATTTGTCTAATGTTTTATTCAGAATCTAATAGGGTGACCTTTTCATATTTCCGTAACCACTTTCTAGTGTAAGGATTATTGATCGCAAACGCTTTCTAAACTTGTAAGCTACACACGCACTAATACCCATCAACTATCATATTACTTTGTTTTACCTCTTCTCCAGAAGGTTTATGAAAGAAAATAAGTTTATGTTTCCTTGGTTTTTCAAGTTGTACATTATTTTCTGACTGAGTAGATGCATCGGAATGAGTAGATGCATATAAAGCAAAAGCATCATCCAGGTTATTTAAATACTGAGTCACCAAACCTTGTTTTCTCAATCTTTCACTCAAGTAATCCATTGTAGCTCTATTTACTTTGAATTCTGCATTTTTTTATATAAATTCTAACATTGATTTATCGTCTTCTTTTTTTATTGCTTATTTAGTTCCAGCTCGATTAAATAATTTTAACATAAGGTTGCTTCCTGTAAATGCTAAGCCCTTAAATATTGATCCTCCAATCATTAATCCTTCTGCAGTCATTTTATTATTTATCTAACGAGAAATATTAAAAGGTTTGCTTTTCCAAAACATTTGTATTTCTGTAAAAACCACGCTTAAAGAGAAAACATTTTTGATAATGCTGCCAGCTTTCATTTTGTATTCTCGATCAACAGTACTTTCTTTGCATTTCCATCCAATTATTAATATAATGTTCTCTTCTAAATAGTATACAGGTGTTTCCTTAACACTGTAAAGATTATATTCTTCCTTAACGTATAACGAGTAAGCAACACGTTGGTTGATTACCTCTAAAATCCAATGTAAAGATTAATAAAGAAGCCCAAAAATCTTTCAGGTTTAGTACTCAGGTTGATACAAATTGTGTATGAGCCTGATTTGTTTTATTTTATATATTTGTGCGAAATAACAACTATTGTGTGTAACTCGTATTCAGGAAAACGTGATGGAGCATTGTTCAACTCATCATTGTTGACGAGTTTCTGAGGTGAAGTTTCGGACTTTAAAACGGCCAACAACCCTTTCATACATGCAAATTGAATAACAGTTTCGCGTGGTGTTCTGTTTTCGTTAAGTATTTTGAACTGCATCTCTTGAATCCAAACTTACAAACAATAAAATCGTGATAAAAATTGCCCTGGCTTGGTACAATGCGAAAATCGCAAAGCTATATATATAGAGAGATAAATTTATAGGTTTTTTTCTTTCAAATTGTTATTATTTTTATCAAATTCCTTTTTGCTATTATCTATTTCCTTGTTTAATTCATCCATTCTAACACCTAATGCAAGACTCTTTGTGCAGACTTCAGTTTTGAATGTCTTCAAGTTTTCGTTTATTTCAATTCTTCCACTTAATGCAAGAATTCTTTCTCTAGTTAAGTTTTGAATGCATGTGTGTCTGTTGTAAACTTTTGGTCTAAATCATTTTAATCTTTTCTCATTCATTTCATCATCTTGTCTAATTCGTTAATACTGCCTTGTATCACACCGATGTTATTAACCTCTTCTCAATCTACATATTCGTTTGTATACGTTTTGTATTATTTTAACTCAGCATGTACATTATTTGTAACGTCTTTTGCAACCACTTTTCAACCACCGTTTCTGATCGTTTCAATCGTCTATCGTACTGTTCCTGTCTCGTATCGTCCATCGATCGTCTCTTTGTCTCAGCATCGTTTTATATCGTACCGTACCCTATAAAAATAGTTTCCCAGCTTTTCCCAGTTAATGAAATTCAGTTTTCTGCTGTATTTCAACTTTAACAAAGATCATCTATGAAAACGAGTACTAGTTTAACATTGAAAAAACCTATCAAACCGTTTCTGTATTACCGTTTTTGTTCCGTTCTGCATCGTTTGCGTACCATACCATCTTCGACCGTCATCAGTGTACGAAAGTCGTTACAAGTACTCTAGTGTAAACTTCAGGTAATGTAACATCTTTTGTCATATTGATCTTTTCATTCAAATCTGCAATCGATAAATCGTAAATTATTTTTATAGCTTTCGATATGCTTTTATACACGTTTATTCTATTCCTATTGTACTCAGGTGTGTGTGTGTGTGTGTGTGTGTGTGTGTGTGTGTGTGTGTGTGTGTGTGTGTGTGGTTTGGATCGGGGGATATTCCGTTAAATCATTCTTCTTCTGCGACTCAGACAGGGTATTAGTGATACTGATACAGTAGCAATTATCGTGTTGTTCAGCAATGTTTGTGTTTGTGCCAAAATCATTCTGTGCTTTTTTTTATTGTTTAGTTTGTTTGATTTTTCATGTCTTTTCGTAACTGGTCCAGTTGAGGTTGTAAAGAACTATACTCTTCAAGCGATTTTGTTTTCTGATATCAGTACCCACAGAAGCTATCTGGCTGTGTAGCCTCTGCTCGAATGGTTATAAATGGTGTTGAATATTTGGTACAGAGGATCCTCCCTTACCGCGTATAATGTTTGAATAGCATTGTGTTCAATCGTTTTATAAACAAGTCTTGAGCATATAAAACCTATTTTTATGTTCTTGTCAATCTGTTTGTAGTTCTGATATTTTATTAACTTTCTCAGTGTCACTTTGCTATTTGCTGACAATTTATTGTCTACTTGTTCTCTCTACGTCTTAATATCTTTCAAATTAGTATCTCCAAAGTCATATGTACTTAGGTATCAACACGTCTTTGAAGGCGAAATGTCCCAAAGGGACAACGGCAATGTATGCCTGTGGCATTTCTCTTGCATCCGACACTTCGTGTGTGTGTGTTGAAGGCACACATTACACACTATTGATAGGCTTCGCATGTTTAGGATGTATTGTTGTATTTATAATTGTACCGGACACTTTGTGTCCTTCTGCTGCTGTCCCCCTGGGACACCTTGTTTCTGACAACGAAGGCACACATTCCGTACACGTTTTCTTTGAAACGTTATTCCTCCGGAATACCTCCTCTTGACCACGATTTATACATGTATTTTTTTAATAAAAATTTTTTGGCTTGCTTTTCAAAACGAAAATGTAACTATCCTTTGGACCAGAAGTCGATATTCGCCTTCAAAGATGCTGTGCTATGTATGGAGTATTAATTTTGTCAGGTTAAAGTCCATGTGTATTTAGGTAATCAGTTTTGAACTAGTTCAAAGAAATGCGAATGATTAGTTTTACAATTTCCTCATTATCTATACTCGACGATGGGTCAATTGTAAACCTCAATATCTTTTTTCAAAAGCATGCTGTCGGTTACCCTAGAGAGGAGTTTAAAGCTGAATGATAAATTGCGCAGATTATGCTACTATTATTAGTCAAAAAGTTAAAGCAATATAAGTTTGTTTTTCTTTTTGTCTCGATAGTGTTAAACAGCTTTATCTAATAAAAGTCCTTCGAAATCAGGTAGTCGATTGTGAACTGGCTAAGTGAAAATCTTATAGTTAGTTCCACAAACTCTCCAATATCCACGCTTGGTGGTGTTTCTATTGACATCTTAAGGAACTTCTTCAAAAGCATGCTGTAGGCAAATGCTCACAGCAGATTTAAGTGATGCATAGTAAACAGAGTTAACAATATTGTTTGTTTCCTAGACATTTGTTCGCAAAAGCTATGCTATTTATCTAACGATAAATGCTGTGCCATTTTTCACGCGCTATTTGTTATTCAAAACGGTTACAGCATTTTAGGGATCGTTTTGGACAAAGTTTTGCCACGTTTTTCTTTAGTGGTGTTGATTTTCTGTCGTAAAAGTTATGTTTTGTACAGTTTTTGTCGTTTCATTAGCTTTAAAAGACAGAAACCACTTTTCGTGTATACCAAATGAACAAGATACCTAAAATAGCTAACCTCCTATCAAATAATAGATCGTAGTGTTTGAACTTGTATCCTTTAGTTCTCATATTGTGCCGTTCATAGAAGATGCAACGTGTGGTGTTTTAAAGTCTTCTTTTTCTTTCTTTAAATGTTCAGGTTTAGCTTTTCAAAATTTCTTGAACGTTTTCCAAGTTGTTTATCAAGTTCAAGTTCACTTTAATCTGTGTGTGTGTGTGTGTGTGTGTGTTTGTGTGTTTGTGTGTGTGTGTGTGTGTGTTTTGTGAAGTAACCCTTTGAGGTTCATTGTTGACTTGCAGTTATTGTAAAGCTTATCGAAAAGAATAAACAAAAACACAGAAAAAGAAATGAAGTAAAGAAAACACAGGGCACGAAATGAACACATGAGACAAAGACACAACAATGATTAAAATTTTAGGCTAATTAAACCAACAAGAAAATTGTGGAACCATTGAGACGAAAGTTAGAATTAAATACGACTTTGAAAATGAATGTGTTAGTGAAGATGATTTAGACATTGATCACGTTATAACATGTTCATTGTTTTATCTATCAGATCCAGATCAACAAAGAATGTGTATCCACTGCACAAACACTAAGAGTATGATAACCAGTGAAAATAGATTTTTTTTAAAAATATTATAAAATGCTATAAAAGAAAGAGAAAAAAGAGCACATTAAAAACTATAACCATTTAATACGGCTAACATCATCATTGAGGAGATTTTAAAGAGTATTGCTCAGTCCATTTCCCCTGTCAGAATTTATTGCATGGTAACCAGATACTCCATTTAGTGATAACAATTGTGGTTAAAAGTACAAATGCATAAACAAGAAAGCAAACAGTACACATTTAGTAAGCTTTCTCGGTATTTTCAGATTCTTTATTTTCAATTGACTTGAAATATATAAACCTGACTTTTATAAAACTAGCACTCAATGCAGATAGAAGTAATTTCAACTGGAATAACAAAAATCCAGTGAAGTATATGATACCATTTGAAATCGTGGTTCATTGTTGTCGACTGGAATAAATTTTCTAATAAATATCACGGTATAAATTACAACACATGACAATGCTTTGGAAATTTATCAGTTCTAGCATTGACAAAGATTTAATGTCTTCTTGATTTGTTTCTTGTCTGTTTTTCTTATCCTTGTAAAGTTTAAAAAAAAAATTGTTTTCTCTTTGCAAGGCCTCGACATGAATGAATTACAGTACGACGTGGAAAAAATAACCTTTCAATACTAAGCAAAACCATCTATCATGTAAATTCAGATGGTAAAATAATTTCAATCTTGCAAACATTACATCAAAATAATTCTTGCAGTCAACACGATAGCAGTCCAGACTAGAAGTGAAGTGATCTTAGGCTGTTAAAAAGAAGGCAATAAATGGGAGTCACAGGGGGAGGGCTAGGGGAGAGATAGATGTAACCTAGATATCCTCTGGACCCCACTGTTGTTAAAGAACGTTCAGGCTTTATCTTTCAAAGACAGCAAATAAATAGAGAAGTGAACAGTAGAGATCAATGAGCATTTTGATGAACATGTAAACGAAGCTGAAGCTGTAAATTGACGAATACGTCAAAAGAATTCAAAGTAGAAAACTTCCACCTGTAATAATAAAAATATTCACTACTCAAGAGGAAAGAGACTTAAGAGGTTATATACATTCTGTATAAATTGTCGATTCGCAAATCTATCAAATCTTCTATTGAAACTCATTAAAGAGTTAAGATAGACATCAGCAAAGAAAGAGATTAAATCAAAAAGTCTATATTGCAAGAATACTTGTAAAGTGTCAAAAGCAAAAGACCACAAGTAACTGGACATTTAACACGTGGAGGTTTCAGAGAAAATGTTGAAAACAATCAATACGAAAGTTAAAGAAACGCTACTATTATGTGCAAGGCTGACACAACTGTTCAAAAGAAACGTTTGTAACAATAGCTGATATATAACACTGCAATAAGTTTAAATATATTAACTGTTCCTCTTTGAATAGCAAATTGTGTAAAACAAAAGTTTAGTAGGGGTGGATGATAAACAAGTGGCGTTATTGCTCCATCATGGGGAAAACATTATTCCTACATTGACAAAATTTTTAACTACTGGTAGTCATTTGTTTGAGTTAGAGACACACACAAAAGAAAAAAAAAACAGAAACAGCATTGCCAAGCGTTAGTGGCAATGTAAAAAGATGGCTTTTGAAAATATCTGGAAATTTGTTTTCTTTCTTTCTTTCCTAACTAAACATGCTATTGTACTTGTTTTGGCATTAGCGTGTTTTTTATTTGCATTTTTTGATAGGACGTGTAAACAAAGAATCTAGCAGGATCTTCTTAATTGGCCGCTACTATGCCGTTACAAATAAATTATAACAGCTTCTGCAAATATTAGTATCAATATAAGTGATTGCTTATTTATTTAACGATAAATATTGTTTACTAACTTTTAATAATGAGACCATATCCGCATCGCATCAGAGGTAATGTGCTCCGCAGGTGCAATTTGAACGTTCGAATATCTAATCGCATTGGCATGTGTGCTATGCACAGGGTCTGACATCCTGACAGATGGAATATCATTATCATTATCATAATCCCTTGTCTGTACATAGTTTTCACTGAGTTTGTCTTATTTTTGTCCTCCGCAATATTCTGCCGTACTGTCACATACTGTTTGTAAACCTTTGGAATACTGTTCTTTGTTATTTCGGTATTGATGTTAGACCTTAATCAAAGTTTAAACGGGTCTTTTGATTTCTCTAAATTGTTGCTTTACGAAATGATACTACACATTTTTGTAACCATCTGACTCGATAACAAAAATACACGTCACCAGGATCACCATAGTCCAGTTTCAATGTTGAATCTGGTATGTATTGTTGAAATTTGGTCATAATGTCTTAACATGATTTGCAATCTATCTGTCCTAAAATTAAGAGCTTTAGTCTCTTTTTAACAGATTCTAAAACTGCCCAAACATACTGTGTAATAGATGTTCCGTTTTGTACATGTGCACCTAATATGCAGATTAGATCAGACCTCACACTTTGATTTAACCTTGCAATACTTTCATCTATCCAAATTGTACTTCGAATAAGTATCTCTGGTCTGTTGCTCTCGTCTGGTTTTGTTTTCCTATTAAATATTTTGCATAGCAGCCCAACCTGAAAAAGAAACCCCAGTCACCAACAAATTGCTGTCCAGTTACTTTTGTTTTCGTCACCTGTTAAATCAAGCAACGTTTGATAATAAAAGAGATCATTGTGCACAACTAGCCTATTTTATCCTAATCATATATCCAATCATGATGAGGAAGAATTTTAAGTGTGTTGCAGACTATGTTAAATTGTTTCAAGTTAATGTTATTGTTGGCTAAATTAAATATATCTTCTCCAGGTAATGGAATATCACATTCAGACAGCAGTTTTCTTATTTGGAAGTGAATATGTAAATGGATTTAACAAGATAATGGATGCTTTTATCTGTTAAATGTCGACATGATGTACCTGAATCAGTTGTTTCCACCCGCGCTGTCCAGTTTAATTGATTCTGTAAGAATTTCATATATCGTAAAGAATGCTTCGTATTTGTTAACCGAATCACCGCTATCTAATTGTAAAGTGTAACTATCAGCAAAAAAAAAGTGATCTGCATGTGAATAAATCATTTTGAGTGTACTATATTTTTTTATCTTATTAAATATATTTGTAATAAAAGGATTATCATTATGAGAAAATAAATCTGCGTGAGAAGGAGAAGGTGCTGACTTTGTGTATTTGTAAAATCTGAAGTGCGTTCTTTAAATTTGAAACATTAATGTGTAATTGTCTTTTCTTGTACAAATACATTGAGCCTCCATTTTCTGCTCTGCACTGTATAACCCATTATTGCTGCTGTGCTGTAAAACACCAAACCAAACCATATCCATTTACTGCTTTGACACATTCACATGTAACTCTGTGTTGGTTCTGTTCATTTCCACCGCTGTAATACCGTTTTCATATCCACCCGTGTAATACCGCTTTATTCTCATTGATTTTGCGCAATTTTTACATCGTTGTTACTTTTTCCATTTCCTTTATAATTTTTCTCTGTTGCATTTGTAACATTTCACAACTGATTTTATCTAAAATACTGATTGTACTATTTTTGTGTGTGTTTAATTTTATTTACTACTAGACGTCAAATGAAAGTTCTTCAAAATCTATATATCTTCACACTAAGAAAGGTTTACTAGATTGTACTTCATTCATATGTTGCAAAATCTCCAAAATCAACATTTAATTTTGTAGTAATTATTTGTAACAGATTGTTTTATGGATGTGTTAATATTGTACATATTAAATATTGTATCCAGGAAAAATGAGTGGTTGATGGTGTAGTTGTTACGATTGATATGCCTTATTTGAATAAAAATCGACGGAAGTGTATATGTCCTCTCACGACTGTATCACCATTTATGTGATTTTCATTACATTTCATTTTGTTTAAAAATTTCGTAGACTAACTTGTAGTCTTTCATATTGAATCAGCATTTTAGCTTTTGTGAGATATTGTTGTACTCAGCTTCATATTTTTGTTATCTTTTCCTCATTGCTTACTTGATATCATTATTACTCTCTAGGATATGTTCTACACTGAAGTCACCTAGCATGCTTTATCTCCTTCATTCTCCAATGCGCCGTTTTTATTACATCTTTCACATTCTAGATATTTATTGTCTTTCAAAAACTCAAAGTTGTCATGCTCTTTAGCATTTCTTTCTATCTACTCTTTTTCACTTATTTCCAGAGGAGGATGCCATTTACTTAAAACGATCCGTCATATATGTTCCATTTCACAAGAACATACTTTTACCGTTCATACTTTAAATATTCAAAATCTAAGTTGAAACGTATTCGATGTTTTTTTCTTTTCCAAAAAAGCCTTAACTATTCTGTTGTACAATTATTTTGTTCCATCTAACTGTATCTTTTCAGATACTCGATCTTTGAAGATTTCTCTAAAAGCAAAGCGTATATCATCTCCGTTGTTTTCACTTATTCAGCCCAATTTGTATTTTAAGAAAGTATATATTACTGTCAAAATGTGTTTATATTCTTTGTTTGTATTTTTCAGAGGCTTGAATGTCAACAATGTCTGATTGCCACTAGTCATTCTCGTGACTGACAAACTCTTTCGTAGGGAAATCGTATTCTTGCTTGCTTGTGTAATATCTAGGTACACTGTGCTGTTAAACCATTCTTTCGATTCGGTTTATTTTATGTTATTTTTGACCCCTTGAATTTGTTCCCATAACTGACTGATATTTATATAAGCAACTGGATTTTCAGTATCGTAGCAAAGATGTAATTAATACTGTTCTTTATCAGTCATTTAAATTCATCCAGAGAATGTTGTTTGCTTGATAAATTATTTTTAGGTGCTATCAACAAACCAACAGAACAAACATCTACACATGAACTTTTCTTTCAGCAATTTACTGTGCTTCTTCAGTTCTTTCAGACGCATGAAGGATGTCAGATGTATGTCAGATTTTGCCATTTCTTTACTATGGTTGATTCTAAAACAACTATTTCACATACTGAAGCATCAAATACTGTTTTAACCTTTCGTCTCCATGTATTATGTCTCTGTTTTGTTAAATGACCGTGTAAAGTTTACGAGATCTTAAAATTGTACTGTAAATTTAGCGGAGTACAGATTTGTTTATTTACCACATCAAATACGGAATTTATTGCTCCTTCATACTTCGCTGTTTAACCATCTGCTATCAGGACGGATGCTACCTATCTCGATGTTATGATCATTTAAAGCAATCTGAAAATCTGAATCTTTTTTTAAAATATCGGAATATGTCTTTTTAGTATCAGATTGCTCTTGATTTCTATCCATTGTAAATGACCCGCTTGACACACACACCAAGAGATTTCTATATTTTGTAAATGACACCGATTGACACACACCAAGAGATTTCTATCCATTGTAAATGACACCGCTTGACACACACACCAAGAGATTTCTATCCATTGTAAATGACACCGCTTGACACACACACCAAGAGATTTCTATCCATTGTAAATGACACCGCTTGACACACGCACCAAGAGATTTCTCTCCATTGTAAATGACACCGCTGGACACACACACACCAAGAGATTTCTATCTTTTGTAAAATGACACCGCTGAACACACACACACACCAAGAGATTTCTATCCATTGTAAATGCCACCGCTGGACACACACACACACACATCATTGTAAATGCCACCGCTGGACACACACACACACACACACACACACACACACACACACACACAGATTTCTATCTATTGTAAAGGACACACACCAAGAGATCAACGTACATGTAATGAGAGTGTCTTTGACATTTATTGTTGATAAATGTACAGACTAAAAGGAAATAATTATGCCCTGAGGAAACATTTTAACAATAACCTGGAAGATATACACTAGAAAGGCTTTGGCTTTTGTTATCCCAACGTGAGAATTTTATATTAAAGTCAATTTAATTATGGAATTTAAAAACTGGAATGAATATTCGAGTGGAATCAAGGCCGTATTACGGTGTGTAGTAGGCTCTGGAGCAATCTCAAAATATGACACTATGCTTCATAAAAAAAAACAAAAAAAAATTGAGTGCGCTGCGATCCCCCCCCCCCCCCCCGGGAGGGGACACTGGAGCAGCTACTCCATTTGGTCCGCCATTAATCCGTCTTTGAGTGCAATGAACCAAACGACCGTCAAGGCTGATATTGATATATGTGTTCGTTGTCTCCGTCGCGTCATTTTTTAAATTGTTTCATTAAAGTGTTTACAGCAACGAAATTCCATGCATAGTCATCAAAATTGTCAAATACTAGTTAAAGCACCCAATCTAGACTTCATCAGCATACTCGAGTCTATATTCAATTGTAAAATCCAACAGTTTGATTGGATGTAATTTAATCTTCACGAGTGTGACCAATCAAAATGATGTTACACTTATGCTTAAATACAAATAGGTGAAATGCGGCTTTGGAATAATAACATTTCCCGATAAGCATATGCCAAATGTTCAAAAGCCAAGGTCACGAGTGTTAAAGACTTATTTCTTGTTCCATAAATGGTTTATCACAGTAATGAACAAACACCAGCTGGGCTTGAAAATTTAGGAAGCCTCGGAATTAGAAATTGATGAAGATAAACAAAGGTGAGAAGATCAAAGGGTTAGAATCATTATCAGAAAGTATATATCCTATTTCACAAACGAATTGGCCTTTGACTTTCTACACATTTTAACAGACATTTCAAAGAGACATGATGGCTCAATTATAGAAGATCAAGATCAAAATGATAATTAGTCACAGTTTTCATATTCGATGATGTACATCATCATAATAATCACAGGTACACATTCCACACAACTTCTGCTTGACAGGAAATATCATCTGTAATGGAATGGTCAAACGTGCCAAAATCACAAAAACGAATAAACTAAAATCGGATCATATGCAAATTTTCAACAAACTTATGGTAACGTGAAAAATTACTAGAAGATTATACTGAACTTTTGTTACTGTAAGGCTGTATCATTGGTACATACGGTACCAAAACGAACTTCTATTTTCGAAAATGACACAAAATTGTAAAGAAGGATTGGCCTGCAGGAGCTGAACTCAACTAAATTAAATTTTGGAAAACATGTTTTCGTGTACTTTTTTAACAGGATACTACTAATGGCAGTAGCCATGAATACGCAAGCATACTTCCTCGTGGCGCTATATTCAATTATCCTTGATTCATTTCCCAAGGCAAACAAAATCGTTTCTAGTTTTATAATAATGCAAGCTTTCAGGGAGTGGTAGAAAGTCAGAAACGCATTATGAACGAATGCGTTCATTAGTAGTTTGAATAAACCCAGCTTCCTCTCAAAATCAATATTTTCACACTTGGCTATACTTTATTAAATAAATGAGAGAGTGCAAGATGTTGGAGAACTGAAAAGGTACCTGTTATATTATATTCAGGAAATCTTTAGGGATTGTCTTTCAAAGACCGGGGCCCAAGAGATAAATCAATTGGCATTGAATAAATTTAAGCGAAACTGTAAACAGTCTCCAAGGTGGACAAATTTGAGCAATAGCTGTGTAACGTACTTTATGGATGACATTTCTTTAAGAAAGCACAAGTATTTATAATTTCACTGGGTTTTAAGATGTCATAAAAATTCTGGAAGAAAATAAATGAGTGAGATTTGTCCGAAAAAGTACAGAGCAGTTTTTATCAAACGAGACATTATATTTGTATGTTTCACTGGCGATGATGTAAGAAATATATTTAATGTGCGAGATATTCATCCGTCCATATTGAGGATAATTCAGCTTTAAGCGGTAACTGTTAGGTGGATAAAATCATGATGCCAATAGCAATATTTTTCACTCAAAATTTTATTACCGTTACGTTGGCGAAATAAATCGTCTAGATTACTGTGGTTTGAGAGTTTAGGTTTAATTTACATATTTGCATATGTGTTATTATTGTTGAAACGAATGAGCTAATTATCTTTAGTAGTATTCTGTTCTAATTGGCATTTCGGGTATGAACGATTTCATTCCACACCTCGATCTTTTAACCTCGCCACTGTTTGAATGGTAGAACCATAAAGTGGACGATTTCGTTGCACACCTTGATACACAAAGGGTTCATTCAGTTGATCTTTTAACCTCGCAATTGTTTTCTGTTTGAATGGTAGAACCATAAAGTGCACCATATTGAACAATCTGAATGCGTTTGGGAGCTTAGAGTCCCGTCAGTTTTACTTAGAATAAGCCTAGAATAATACCATCATTTCAGAGAAATATTGACTTGTCAGAGAAAACCACATCTACAGAAATGATTGGGGCAGTCATCTAAATTTTAACATGAGACGAAGAATTCAAATTTCAGCAGAGGTTTTCATTATGCTGCACGATTTTTAAATACTAAGAAACTTATGGACCATTTCAAGGGTATCTTAATACTACCAAATTGCATTGGAATGTTCATTCTCTATGCATTTGAAAAAGGATACTGCGAAACAACAGTAACTAGCACCACTCAGACTAAAGTCCTTTTAACGATCAATTCAATAATTCTCTTCTTTTTGAAGTAATGTTTTCTACAGTTTAAAAATATTAGGGTCTGTAGAAGCTGAAATGGGTGTCAGGATGGTAGTGTTAATGCAAATGGGTGTCAGGATGGCAGTGTTAATGCAAATGGGTGTCAGGATGGTAGTGTTAATACAAATGGATATTTTACATTTTCTGTCAGAATAGACTCAATGTTGCCTAAACATCGATGATTTCACACACTAGATTTTAGGCATAATTTCATTAAGGACTCGATGATTTCACACACTAGATTTTAGGCATAATAGCATAAAGGACTCGATGATTTCACACACTAGATTTTAGGCATAATGTCATTAAGGACTCGATGATTTCACAAGCTAGATTTTAGGCATAATGTCATTAAGGACTCGATGATTTCACACACTAGATTTAAGGCATAATTTCATAAAGGACTAGATGATTTCACACACTAGATTTTAGGCATAATTTCATAAAGGACTAGTTGATTTCACACACTATATTTTAGGCACAATGTCATTAAGGACTCGATGATTTCACACACTAGATTTTAGGCATAATTTCATAAAGAATTAGATGATTTCACATACTAGATTTTAGGCATAATATCATAAAGGACTCGATGATTTCATACACTATATTTTAGGCCTAATGTCATTAAGGACTCGATGATTTCACACACTAGATTTTAGGCATAATTTCATAAAGGACTCGATGATTTCACACACTAGATTTTAGGCATAATTTCATAAAGGACTCGATGATTTCACACACTAGATTTTAGGCATATTTTCATGAACTACTCCCTAAGGCACTGAATTGATGAGTTAAAAAAAGAGCGCTATAACCATTTATCGAAAGGCAGAATCCTTGCAATACTTTGATTCACGTAGAATATTTTTGGTGCGTATTTTTTCAGTGTCTGAGGAGATGAAATATGAGCATGGGCTTTTAAATGTGTTTTTTCTGTATTCGAGTTTTAATGTACCAGTTCTTGGAGAAAGAAAAATTCCCATCTCATTTCATAGTGACACCGTGAAATTACTACTTTTTTCCTAACATGTTTGCATGTGACTTGTATTGCAATGCATGGAAGCATTTTCACAGATTTAGGCTAACGGGTGTATGCAAATCATATTTCAAAGATAAAGAAGGTTAGTACATATTTTTACCACATAACCTATTCACAGAGCTTTCACAGAATGGTAGTGTGTCTGGATACATTTAAGAATATAAACAACGACGTTTCTCAATTAAGGTTAGATATATACATTATTACACTTATGGTGAGGTGATGTTTGGATGTATTATCATCTCGTATAGGGATACGAAAACATTAAAATACCAAAATCAAAATGTTCTTGTTCACTAGCCCTGAATACAATTTTCACCAATCTACTCATATATAGATATGACAACACTAAAATACAAAAATAGAAAATTTCTAGCGCACTGGCTCAGTATAACATTTTCACACCAACCCACTCGTATGGATACGACAACACAAAAATAAAAAAATTAAAACTATTTAGTACACTTGTACAAAACACCAACAAACGCGTGCAATGATACGACAACACAAAAATAAAAAACTAAAAACTTTCTAGCACACTAGTATAAGACACCAACAAACGCGTGAAATGATACGACAACACTAAAATAAAAAATAAAAAATCTGTAGAGTAGGATAATATTTGCATACTAACTAAAATCATTTTCTAAAGTTTCAAAACATTTTGGGTTGTCTAATATAATTTTCGACAGTTTCATAACATTATGACTAGTCTAATATTTTCTACAGTTTCATAACATTATGGGTAGTCTAATATCATTTTCTACAGTTTCATAACATTGTGGTTAGTCTAATATCAATTTCTACAGTTTCATAACATTGTGGGTAGTCTAATATCAATTTCTACAGTTTCATAATATTGTTAGTAGTCTAATATCATTTTCTACAGTTTCATAACATTGTGAGTAGTCTAATATCATTTTTTTTACAGTTTCATAACATTGTGAGTAGTCTAATCTCATTTTTTTTACAGTTTCATAACATTGTGGGTAGTCTAATATCATTGTTTTTACAGTTTCATAACATTGTGTGTAGTCGAATGTAATTTTTTTAATATATTTTTTTTTTACAGTTTCATGACATTGTGGCTAGTCTAATATAATTTTCTACCTTTTCATAACATTGTGGGTAGTCTAATATCATTTTCTACAGTTTCATAACATTATGGGCTTTTTTAGAAACGGTAAGTGTTTTCTGAACAATGGAAATCTGTGCATTTTTCGTCTAAATAAACTACATTTATTCTCAAAACTCAACCAGGCATGATTGAATATACGACACGCTGTAGCCTGAACTTGTTCAACTGCAAACAAGTACTTGAACCAATCCTGAGGAAGCCAAACTTTTTTTTAAAACAAAGACATTGATTCACATAGGAATACGTTTTTTTTTCAGAAAAATTCGTTTACATTCTCCGGAGAGAGGACATTCAAAAAACAGGAATAATTTGTACTCATATTTATGAGACAACAAAATCAGACTAATATCAATACGATTTCACGGTGTTTGCAAATAGATACAACAAACAATGATTTGCAGAAAGACCTTTTCTTTCCTTCAACTAATATCAGAGTAATGCTTAGTTTTGACTGTTACACGTACTACACGTGCAAAACGAATTTTATACACACGTAAGCTACATCAGAATTTGACATAATAACTTGAAGAAAAAAAATTCTACGTAATTCTTTATATGTTGCTACCAGTGCTGTCTGGTACTTATAAAGCCGGAGACGAAAGCCATGACACTATACCCCAATGGACACACAGTCGGAGAAAAACTACCAAAGGAGAAGGCAATATAAGATTTAGCATTTCATATAGCCCTATATTTTATGGATTTTATTTTGTCTAACCTTTATTTTTTATTTTATCTACCTTTTACAGATTTTATAATATTTACTTTTTTTTACTTTATCTTGTAAACTACATGTTTACGATTATTTGGAAGGGTTTGTCTTCCTAAAACTGTTTAAATTTATTTCTTAACATTTTCGGTACTTATTTGGCACTATTAACCCCATATATACTATACATTCATAGTATTTCACATGACGTAATCTCACGTCATATGACTTTAGCGCGTGGTAATATTGCCCGCTGACACAGATGTATTCAGATATAGTATCCGGGAAGTTAGGGGAATGCGTACTGTCCTAAAATAATTCCCTGTAGCAAGTCAATCAGAACTCGAAATCACCAACATATCATTCCTGGTTTGGGGTCTGATTTTATCGGACTATAATGGCATTCATTGCTATGTGCGTAATGCTGATGGTCCTCTTTTTTGCATCATATATGTATATCATTACAAACCCACTGGAACAGTTTTGTGATTTAGACGATATATTTTTCTCACCGTCTATGATCACAATAGCAAATCCAGATGTTTGTGCATTATTTAGAGGACATTTTTCCTTTGCTATTCATTTATTTATCTTTTAAGCTCAAAGTCGACATGTACTTTCTTTCTTTTTTTTAGCTCTACTGATCATAGATTAGAAGAGCTTATGGGATGGCCCGTTGTCCGTCGTCAGTCGTCCGACTTCCGTCAGTCTGTTAGCACAAGTTTGTTATCGCTACTCATCCTAAACTACTTAAACGATTGCCATGAAACTTTACACACATACATTAATCCCAATATGGCTGTCACAGCGGCCATCTTGAAAATCTTGTTATCACTACTCCTCCTGAATGGATGGTCATATGAACATGGGGTTTTCACCAGAAGACTTCTTCCTATGTCTGGTTGATCCTAAATGAAAATGGTACCGATCTAATGTGCAATATGGCCGCCACAGCAGCCATCTTGAAAATCTTGTTATCACTACTCCTCCTGAATGGAAAGTCATATCGACACGGGGTTTTCACCAGAAGACTTCTTATGATGTCTAGTTGGTTCTAAATGAAAATGGTGCCCCCAGACATCCAATATGGCCACCAAAGCAGCCAGCTTGAAAATATTGTTATTGCTGCTCCTCCTGAACGGAAAATCATATCAGCATGCGGTTATCACTGCAAGACTTTATGGTGTTTAGTTGGTCGTAAGTAAAAATGATCCGATCTGATATCCAATATGGCCGCTAGCGACCATCTTGAAAATCTTATCTTTACTCCTCCTAGATGAAAAGTCATATCAACATTAGGTTTTTACAAGAAAACTTCTTATGATGTCTAGTTCTTTCCAAATTAAAATGGTGCTGATCTGACATACAGTATGGCCACCATGGCAGCCATCTTGAAAATCTTGTTATTGCTACTCCTAAATGGAAAGTCATATCGACATAGGGTTTTCACCAGAAGACAAATTATGATATCTAGTTGGTCCTGAATGAAAATCGTGCCGATCTGACATCCTGTGACCACCATGGCGGCCATTTTAAAAATCTTATTATCGCTGCTTCCTCAGAATTGATGGTCATATGGACATAGGGTTGTCATCAAAAGACTTCTCGTGATATCTGGTTGGTCCTAAATGAAAATGGTGC
This sequence comes from Margaritifera margaritifera, assembly GCA_029931535.1. Lineage (NCBI taxonomy): Eukaryota > Metazoa > Mollusca > Bivalvia > Unionida > Margaritiferidae > Margaritifera > Margaritifera margaritifera. The sequence goes on from JAQPZY010001464.1 coordinate 953,613, forward strand.
CCCGTAGACATTCAGTAAGACTGCCACAATGAACATATTGAAATTTTTCACACTAATTCCTGAATGGATGATCATATAGGCATTGAGTTTTCACCAAAAGTCCTGTAATGGTGTCTGGTTTGTCCTAAATGAAAATGGTGCCGATCTTACATCCAATATGGCTGCCACAGCAGATAATGTTAGAATCTTATCACTCAAGAATATCAGAGATGGTTTCAAGACTCAGCAGTTAAAAAGACAAAATGGTTTTGTCTTTTCGGACAGTAGATCGTCAATCCCTCCGATGGACTCTTGTTCAAGAGACAGGATTTGGTAATTGTACATTAAATCTTCAGACTGTTTAAGTAGATCTCTTTAGAATGACCAATACCAATATTTTTTACTTGCACTTGGTTTGTCTGCCGATATCGATCCAGTGCGATTATCTATAATTTCTCCTCTTTTCCTGAATTTGTTTTAAAGGCCGATGCCCCGCTGTAATGAGAAAATTAATAATTAATATATAATCAGAATGAAAAAGTGTGTAGAGGTGTATGTCATTACTTTGAGGGGATGCATAATGTTCAATAAAATAGAACTTTGTTGTCCAGCTCAATAATATTCAGAACTTTTAAAATATCCCTTGTAACAGTTATTTTCCAAAGAGTAGCTAAGCTGATCGGTCGATTCGTTTTGACGGTTTGACAAGATAACTGGGTTTTCCTGACTCAAAATATGTTCTACATTACTAGCAAAAACAGTTCTTGTTCAATCAGACAGGAAATCTATTTTCATGTTTATTTTTTTACTTAATCCTTGTGTCGTATACTTCTTACTTTCACAAGGAAATACTTACATTTATTTACTTATTTAATGGCGGAATTTTGTTTTAGCAACATTGCTTGTGTCAAGGGACCCTAACATGTCTATCATCTTGCCACATTTGAATAACCGTGGATAAGGCCCGGTTACAATATCGAACAATGTACACATTTGAAACATGTCCCTGGGGTCACACGTGCCAAAAAAAAAAAAAAAACAATCCCTAAATTTTATGGTAATTACTTTTAACATATACATATGCTCCCCCCTCCGTGGACGCTAAAACAAACCGCCAGCCCTTTCCAGCCCGTGATCCTGGAGTTGTAACCCCAAATCCGTTACATACATTATATGTCCTTCTGCCACGAATGCATGCATAAAGTTGATCTAAAAATATTTACAAATGTAATTGAAGTTGCCATTTTAGTATATTTGTAATTGTAGTTGCCATTTTTGTATATTTGTACTGTGATTCCTCCAACTGACCCCAGGGGAGAGACCAAAAAAAGCATACCCCCCCCCAGACGGAGGGTTTCAAAATAACCCCTACGAGCTAGAGCGTGGGGATAATGAGAAAGGTTTTGCCGCTGTGAAGTATGTCTCTGCCTTCAGATTGTTACCTGTACGGTGAACATGTTTCTTTTTCAAAGAACATTCAATAATTGCTGTAAACTGTATTACTTACGAATTATCAGTGTGGTCTTATACCATATTGGTTTCGACGTCTGTATATATATTTTACATTTATTATACATATATTTTACATTTATTGTACATATATTTTACATTTAAAACTTCAAAAACAACCTATGAATTTGTTCACGCCACTTGCAACATTTCATTTTGCACCTGCACTTCGATCGCTAAGTAGTGCATGCAGTATGCCAGATAAATCGCTAAGTAGTGCATGCAGTATGCCAGATAAAATATGTTACGTATATAACACTACTTTATGAATTAGGTGACAAATTGAGATATGAAGGCGTATACAATTAACACGTCTAGCACGTGCATAAAATTACATTTTAAACTATGTCGCTTTGATTAGCATCATTAAGGAAAAACATAGAATTGCATGAGAAAGGACATGTTAATAAAACAACGCTTTTGAAGCAGAATTCAAGCGTTGTTAAATATTTCTCTGTTCTTTTGTCAAATCTAATGATGCAGTTTATTAGGAAGGAACCTCCATAATTTCATTTTATAAACTTTTTTCAGGAGTGTCCGACAGGTATCGTCAATGAAGAGACTTTCAAAGAAATATATGCTCAGTTCTTCCCCCAGGGAGGTCAGTATAATTCCAATAGAGATCTTTGATACATTGATATCCTTGTAAGTAACAATTTTGAACTCTTTGTAAATCTTTGAGCCAGTAAAGAGGCAAGTGCTACAGGCTTTATAAAGAAGTATTTTCCTTAAGACTGCTTGTAGGGGAAAATGTATCCCTTTCAAGTGAAATCTAAGGACAGTCACTGTAACAAATGTCTGCTATTTCTGACTGAGACTATTGGCAATTTAGTTTCCAATCTTATGTTTTTACTTTCTATATATCTCAAGCAGTAGGACATATTGGATCTCATGTTTCCGTCAAAACCACACAGACACACAGACACACACAGACACACAATAATACCACGTTAACACATTTGCCACGAACGCCCAAACACCCACACAAATTGTGATAATGTAATCGGACATTTAATTAAAGTTTGTTCTGTAGAGAAAAAAGTAAATTCACTCCATGAAATTGCTTTAAGCAAATCGCTAAGAAGATGAGAGAGTTTAATAAAGGATATTTTCTTCTGCTTTCCTTGAAGCCTTGGCTGAGATCTCCTATTGTTTTATCCTGTAAAAATGCATTAGTATCTTCAAATTATTTTAACATTTTATTGAACTTTCCTTAATTAATTTTCATTCAATTACACTAAGATACTGCAGCCAGGAAGCAAGAACAAATGCTGTCAAAATGTAATCTATTATTGGTTTAAATAGAATGCAGAACACACAAGAACAGCTAAAATTTAAATTAAGTAAATCCAAGGATACCTACGCAGACTAATTGACAATATCAAAGTCGTGCCAGACAGGGTGGACAATACTGAAAATAAGGATTGGATATCCGTATAAAAATGCTGTGTCATGTATGCAAGATTACATGAATAAAAGAAATGTATTTGTTGGAGTACAATTAAAATATGACAAGATAAATATACACAGACGAGAGCTTATATTTTACATAATAATGGACAGTGTTGGGTGTACATACATAAATAGAAACATATTACAATCATGGTCTATATTTCATGCAACAAACAAAAAACTTTTTTTTTTTAATTAAAAAAAAAAATCAGCCCCCCCCCCTCTCCCAATCTTTGTTGATACTGATGGACTATGTGTTGGTCTGATATCACCTATTCATAAAATCGAGGAATCGTTTGCAGACAAATCTGTCCGCATCATATCTGTGTACATTTTAGACACCGGTATTTCTCGCGTCTCTTGAGCTACCGTCTGTTGAAGAGTCCTTTTGGCGATATGTTCAGAATATTTCCGGATCAAATCCTATGTTTGACGAATTGTAAATCCACGTGGAATAACACAACCCTATGTCCTGTGGCCATTTTGAATTTCGTGGCTACATACGGATGTTACCAAATACGGGTAAGTGTCTAAACTGTACGCGGGTATGTTCCAGAAAGATTTCCATGCAGCAAAATTGCACATTTTAATCAACAGGAGACATCTAAACCACAAATCGTCCATCAGTATCAACACAGATTTTGGGGGTATAATTTATCGGACTATCATTAGCATTTAACGTATTTACAGCATGGGAACAGGACAGAACTATTATTAGGGCTTGTAAAAAAGCTGGCGTCTCGAGGAATGCATATCAACTTACGAAGGAATATCCCGTCACTGTTTAGGTATTTAAATGCTGGAAAGCCTAAATAAAGAATTGTCAAAAATGCAAAGTTGAAAAATATTTAGATAACGTTGGAGCCTTGGCGCTGAGCGACAGCAATGGGACAGCTTTGATGCACACACACACACACACAAACACACACACACACACACACACACACACACGTTTAAAGTAAGAAGAGACGGCGGAAAAGGCAAACAAATACTCAAGTTAACGATCTTTCGAAACTCACCCACGTACGTACCTACGGTAATGATGATGTGATCCTAATGGATGGTGGGCCATTAAATATCATTAGTTTGACCATTACTGCACAAGGCAAAGAAAAAGGTTTGGATTAAAATTAATAACGTTACTTTATTTTGAGTAAAAGTGTTTCTATCACATCTGGAATGTAGTATTGTTCGTGATGATACGACCAAAGACCTCTATCTTTCTGATGTGATCAGATTGCTTTGCAATATTGTTTTTGTTGGACTGTGAGTCCGCATCATTTGGCACGACTGCAACCTCTGCCTTGTTTTTACCTAATGAGCAGATGTTTGTGATGTGACCGAAGGTTCTTGCATGCTTAGGCTTTGGAGTTTCTACTGTTTTGATGCTAAAATAGGCTACAAAAGGTAGTATTATATTGGCAGGCAAGGAGTGGATATTTTTCTCAGTTTTATCTTCAATATCTTCAGTTTCCTTTCCAACTCTTCATGCTCTTCGTCCTCAAGTAATGTATTTGCTGTATCAAAGAGCATGCAGCTTTTTAAACCTTGTTTTATTCCTTCCAACCTACGAGTTTATCGGAGTCACAAAGAGGAGAATGCTTTTCAGCCTCAAGCATATAAGAGTGTGGAAAATAGGTATTACTTCTTTGGTCAGCGACGGCAGCTTCAGCATCAACAATATATAAATTTTCTGTAAAAGTTAGAAGCTTTATGACAAAAGTCAGATCACTGTTATCAAAAAGACTGAGTATTCTGCGCAAACCTTTTGTTATGGAAGAAAACACAAGCAAAATACCTTTCACCCAAAAGACCGATGGTAGTGGCATAAACATTTTAAAATTATTTATCGTATATAGTGCGTGCGCAGTATTCACGTACAGTGTTTTTCTTTCGATTTTGGATCAGATGTGTTGCACTCTGTCGGGTAGAGCAGAGCTTTAGGTAGAAAATCGTGCAAATCGTCCAACTGTAAACATACAGACGGCAATACTATTTAGACCAATTATTACCATAGCTCGTTCATTATATCAGTGCACATCGTTTATGTTTTGTTTTTGGCCAGGCATTGCACCATAGCTATAGAAAGAACGAGTTCGGTGCTCAGCACGAAAATCATGACAACAGCCCAACAGAAACCATGAAGTTCTACTTCGATACTTCTATGGTCAACAATAGTCATTACATAAACCGCGGTAGTTCATTTGGTAGTAGAGGTGTAACGATTCATCGATACTTATTGGCATTGCGATATTTTCTGCGATGTTATAATGCATCGATACATGTATTACTGTTGGAATATACCAATAATAAATATATATAAAGTGTGACAATACAGCGATGTAGTAGCACTTGAATATAATGTATCACATGAATACAAGTTGAGAAAAAAAATAGCTCTGAAAGTATGAAAGATTTCAGCGCTCTTCTTTCGAGTATTATTGTCCGTCAGCTAAATATTAGTTCTCAGACTGGTTCCACTTCTCCACATTGGAAACCACCAGTCTAAGTACGAAATCAGAATAATCTTTGCGTCAGATATAGTTATGTAAAATGATAAATGATCAGATGTCGAACATTTCTGTTTCATTACAAATTCAGGTTTGAGAGATAGTTTGTAGATTTAATATCAATACATAAGAACTTCCGGCCCCATAATGTCTTGCTAAGACCAAAATGGTGGACAAAATCTGAAATCAAAACCCTCAGCTGTATTTGAGGTTCCCGTCAGAAAATATTTCGGGTTTCAGGCGTCAAATAATTACAAAGTCATTGTACAGTTAGTAACAAAACTATATGCAGAATGTACAAAACAGCTATGATATTTTCAGATAATACTAGTAACATTGCCGCACGCTTACAACACCAGCACAGCGATATAGATATTACATAAAAAGACAAACGGACACAGTAGGAATCTGTATCGTGATACTTCTTGCATCGTCACTTCTGTATCGCAATATGTATTTTATCACCTGATAATTTTATGATACATATCGTATATATATATATATATCGTATCGCCACCAAGCAGGCGATGTAAAGAAGGTAGAGCGTCGGACTCATAATCCAAAGGTCGCGGGTTCGATACCCGCCCAGGCCAGAACAGATCGGCTTCCTCTGTATATCCTTGGGAAAGGTACTTAGCTCCCATTTCCTCCGAATGCTTGTGGATTCATATTTTGAACCTACTACACGACACACTAAAGTCTACAATAAACGTCATTTTTACACTTATCGTTGTGTGTTTACATCGTAAACTCATTGTATAGCTGTTTGTTTGTTTACAACAAAATTTTGGGACAGAAAAATAATACTAGAATATGTATTTTTCGTTTTTGAGAAATACTGGATACATTCAGTGGCTTCCTGCAGAAAATAATTATTAACCAACAGATTATTATGTTCACCATTTATCAAATTGAATTATTTCTTATAGTACTAAAGAAAAAGTTTACAGATTTTGTATTAAAAATCATAAATCTCATTTATGTTATAGCGGTTGCTGTATTAAAAATCCTAAATCTCATTTATCTTATATCGGTTGCTCATTTTCTTATTTTCCTCTTGTCGTTGTTATTGTTTTTCTTCGCAAATGTGTCACATCTTTTAAAGTTGGTATTTAGGGTTAACATGTTACTATAACCATTTATTTTAAGACTAAGAGTTGAATAGAAAGAAAAGAAAAACAAACAGTGGATCTTTTTCTCTACGTTTTCGTTCTGCTTTCTTTGCAGATTCAACACAGTATGCTCACTATGTATTCAAAACATTCGATCATGACAGTAATGGTTCCATAAGTTTCGAGGTAAGTAGATACTATGTATTCAAACATTCGATCATGACAGTAATGGTTCCATAAGTTTCGAGGTAAGTAGATACTATGTATTCAAACATTCGATCATGACAGTAATGGTTCCATAAGTTTCGAGGTAAGTAGAGACGGGTTCAATACCAATTTTGTGATTTTGTATTCGACTGAGACGGTAACAGCTAAATGTTATTCGATCGAGACGGTACTCATTGTATCGATATAGCATTCGACCGCAGACGGTACATGTTGAATCGCATTCGACCGACGACTCTTTCAAATGAGGCATAAGCCGTATCGTCCACGATCGAATGCGATACACTCAATAGGTACCTTGCAAATTGGTATGTACCTCGTGGTAGATAACTCGGTATTAAAGATTAGTTTGGCTCATTATATATGAAATAATGGCAAGGATTCAAGACAATCATATGGAACAAAAACTACAAAACAAAAGAGAACGAAACAACAATGCGACATGCAATACTCTGGCGTCATGAGTAACCACGAAACCAAATTATCAATAGACGCGAGACATCTAGAGAATCGCTTTCCACCACTCGCGACCGGTATTAATATAGATAACTATGGTATTAATATAGATAACTACGGTATTAATATAGATAACTACTGTGTATAAATGGCATTTATTGCCTCAGTCGGGAGCCAAATATTTACATAACTAATTATATCGACGGCGAAATTACCCCAAACATATATATAATTCATCATTTGAAAATGTCTAATCAATTTCAGTTCTTTCCGCATATGCGGACCCAAGTTATTTCCATTTCCTGTTCACAAATATTTAGGCGAAAAGATATTTACTTTGTTTCTAATTTATTTAGTTGATGTAATACGACTACGTTTGTCCCAGGTAGACAATATCAGCTAAACAACATAGCAAGTGTCCAATATTGGTAATTTTTCGATACTTGTTATCACTTAAAAAATTACTTTCACATCTCATACTATTCATCGACCCACAATACCACGACGTTACTCCTCAGGAGTTCTAGGAGTTTACCATTGTAATATTATTATCTAATATAATACCACGATGTTACGAAACATATTTCCTAGGCGTTTACCGCTTGTAATAATATTATAGAATATAATACCACAAGGTCAGGCCACATATTTTCTTGGAGTTTACCACTTGTAATAATACATAGAACATAAAACGCCACATATTTTCTAGGAGTTTACCACTTATAATAATATATAGAATATAAAACGCCACATATTTTCTAGGAGTTTACCACTTGTAATATTATTATAGAATATAATACCACGAGGTTACGCCACATATTTTCTAGGAGTTTACCACTTGTAACAATATTATAGAATATAATACCACGAGGTTACGCCGCATATTTTCTAGGAGTTTACCACTTACAATAATATTAAAGAATATAATACCACAAGGTTACGCCACATATTTCCCAGGAGTTTACCGCTTGTAATTATATTATATAGCATGAAATCAGAGACACGAAATGCCATGTCTCTTACTTCACTACCCTGATACCCTGCCGAAACTGAAGATACCCCACTTACTTCAACCGAATGATTGACAGGAGCCAGTCAGTGTTGTCAAATAATTAGGACAAAAACATTATTGCATAGATGTTTTGATGCAAAGTCTGTCCAAAAATGTTTAAATGACGACTATGATGACGCACAGATCTGGGAGAAGAATTATAACATGTGTCTCTTCCAAGAGATTTAAACAATATTTTCAACCCCATTCGTAGCCACTCGGTTCAATTAGGATGTCCTTAAGTGTGTCTGTTTGACGGCCATAATTGGTCACTTTAAAGGTTTTCTAATCAATTTTGTCGTTTGATTCTTTTTGCTTGTGGCGCCACCTTGTGTATACTTCACAAGACATTATTTCTTTTACTTTACTGCTAATTAATTTATTTTCGTAGGCAATAATTTTCGTTATTTTTCAAAAAACAAAAAATACATTTTTTTGTCGTACTAAGGTCAATGCTGTGACTCTGATGGGACAGAGGTCCCATTCTCTTCATAGATGAATCCTTTGTTTTTGTTTAGTGTTTATATTTATTGTTTATAGCAACGCTGAAATCCACAAAAACTGGCAAACTCCCTTAAGAAGACAATTGTGGGCTAAAGCAATTTAAAAATGGGCAAAAGTTGAAGAGGATGGCACTATAGGGCTGTACGGGGGCCCTGTGTTAAATAGGGTCCAAAATGTATGGGCCTTTAAGGGAATTTAACATAGGTGCCATCTTGGTTCATATGTTTGTCAGAGCGTAGCAGGAGATGACGGTCTGCTCTCGAAAACGGTCAAACCCTATGACGTCAGGTGAGTCTGTCTGTTTGTGTAACAGTGTAGCCTGTATTTGGAAGAGAAATGCTAGTTTGTCTGCCTTCTAAATGGAAGGTTGTAAAGGAGTCATGTGTTAAATAGGGTCGAATGTTTATTGGGACAAACGGGAAATTAGTACGAGACAGCCATACATAGAAATTATGTATCATTACAGAGGTCCTGAACGATGACAGTCGCCGGAATGGATGACTTAGGCTCGAAAGTCTTCAGGTTTATTATGTGTAGGGTTCTTTTTTTAGTTGTTGACTATAACAAGAACAGGGTAGGATGTACAAGAAGGGGTATACAATAGAATTTAAATTCCTTCACAATAAAACTAACAACCCTAACTCCAACCCTAATTTCTATATAAAGCTAAAATCTCTACCCCATTCTATAATATGTCTATCTCTCCCCTACCAGCCGTTTTAAAAACAAAACTACCATCCTTATAATCCTTACATATCAATACTTAATTATCTGCTATCCACCATCAAGTTGTCTAATATCCAGCACCCAGTTATATACTATCCGCAAACCAATGATTTACTATCCAGCACCCAGCTCCCCCCCCCCCCACACACACACACTATCCAGCAACTGCTTTTTTTTATTACAAACCAAACATACACCACTACTATCCAGCAACCGCTTTTTGATTACAAGCAAAAAACACACTCCTACTATCTAACGAAAAAGTTAGGAATATTGATACACGCGCTATACTTACATACAAACATACATACCTACTATCACACAAGAGGGGTAGGATGTACAAGTACGGGATGAAATATACACACACTCTCAGTTATCTACTATCCACCAACCAGGGATCTACTATCCAACAACCAGTGATTTACTATTATCGAACAACCAGAGATCTACAATCCAACAATCAGTTATTTACTCTCAAAACCCAGTTATCTACTATCCACCAAACAGGGAGCTACTATCCAACAACCAGCTAACAACTATCCAGCAACCAGGGATCTACATCCAACAACCAGCTATCTACTATCCACCAACCAGGGATCTACTATCCAGCAACCAGTGATTTACTATTATCCAACAACCAGAGATCTACAATCCAACAACCAGTTATTTACGATCAAAGCCCAGTTATCTACTGTCCACCAACCATCCGTTAATTTTGGATCCTTTTTAACACAGCCAACAACCAGCTATCTACTATCCACCAACCAGGGATCTACTATCCAGCAACCAGTGATTTACTATTATCCAACAACCAGAGATCTACAATCCAACAACCAGTGATTTACGATCAAAGCCCAGTTATCTACTGTCCACCAACCATCCGTTAATTTTGGATCCTTTTTAACACAGCCCTATAGTGCCATCCTCTACTACTGGCAAACTCCCTTAAGGAGCCAGTTGTGGGCTAAATCAATTTAAAACTTGGCAAATTCACTTGAGGAGCCAATTGTGAGCTGAAACAATTTAAAAATTGGCAAACTTCCCTTAGGAGCCAGTTGTGGGATAAAACAGTTTTGTTGACTGAAGAGATGTACCGGTAGTTTATTCAAAGAGGGAGGAGGTGGTGGTGGTGATAAACGTTATAACAAATGTGATTTCAAGGAAAACTACAAATGGTTGGATATGAGAAGCGCTGTTGAATGAAGGTGGCTATTATGAGAGGTTAAACTGTATGTCCCAAGGATTAGAAACTAGTGCGTAAATGACAAATTATTCTTTTGGCTAGTTCAGTGGACAATCTAATATGGCTGGCAAATATATGCACTAGCTGATATGTTGAACTTTAGTGGCTAACACCCTCCCTAGCCAATTAGACATTGATTTTCACCAAAGTGGAATTGCCCATGTATTTTACCGTTATCGTGGTATCATTAAAAGGGTTAGCCGTTGGGCGAGGCTGAGAGTACTGAGAATTTCAACATTACTGCCATGTTTAATCACTTCAACTTGCATTACAGTATGGCTTAGTTATTAATTTGGACAGTGGCGACCGTAATGGGTCAATAATAGCAAAAATTGGGATCGACAAGTGCAATTACATAATTACAAAGTTCTATATTGGACATGCTGAGAAAAATTGGCATAAAGAACACACACTCCTCAATCTCTCTCTCTCTCTCTCATATATATATATATATATATATATATATATATATATATATATATATATATATATATATATATATATATATATATATATACGTTCAACGCAGAGAATGTTTATTTAAATCAGTATTAATTAAAATTACATACTTTTTCTTCAAGATCAATATCACAAGTTCAGCTTTGATCAGGTAGATAGTTTATTTGTTGTTCTCATTAAAGAAAGAGCAAACTTTAAATATCCGCTGATATTTCCTCTTTGCTTCAATCTTTTTTTTAAATTAGGAATTTGTGATGGGCTTGTCCGTGCTTTCAAGGGGTACAGTACAGGAGCGTCTTCAATGGGCTTTCAATTTATATGATGTCAATGGGGACGGTATAATTACTAAGGAGGAAATGTTGCACATTGTGTCTGCAATTTATGACATGATGGGACGATTCACGGAACCAATCATTGACGAATGTACTTCAAAAGAGCATGTGGAAAGGATATTCCAGGTAAAATATCGTGTGTGTGTGTGTGTGTGTGTGTGTGTGTGTGTGTGTGTGTGTGTGTGTGTGTGTGTGTGTGTGTGTGTGTGTGTGTGTGTGTGAAAGTAGATGAAGGTGCAAGTTCTGGAGACAACCCCCCCCCAAAAAAAAAAAAAAAAACACACAAAAAACACAAGACTATCCTCGAGTCCCTGGATCCTAGTGACATTTTAGAACTGGACGACTTACGTACTACTGCGTGAAAACAACAATAACATCAAGTCCCTCGACCACTCAACCAGCCGGTTAAACCTGAATAAACCAGATAGTAATGTTTTGTGTGTAACCATCTCGTTGCACATAACGTGCAAGAGTTGTTGCAGAGCAGCATTCTAGTGTAGGGTACGACAACATTGCTGGACCACTTGTATTTCCAAATTGTTTCTCTGGGTGGGTTTTTATAAAAGGGATTTCTTGAACACTGGGGGATCGAATTTATTTGTTGCTGTTGTTAAAACCTCAAAACCACTTGAGTCTGTAGGCAGTAGTGATATTTTAGAACTGGACCACTTCCGTACTACTGTGTGAAAACGTTCCTGGACCATAGTGATATTTCAGAGCTGGACCACTCAACAGATTAAAGCAGACTGAATCGGATTAAGCCAATCATTATTTACTGTTACAATATAGCATGTTCCTTTGTTGTCCGCTTTACCGACAATATGCGACACAATCCTAACGCAACAACTCTTACACCGAAAGTGTAATGAAAACATTTCTGGACCACTTCCATACTACTGTGTGAAAACTAATTACCATCTCATAGAGGGATACGAGAACATTTGTGGACCCCCCATATTTTGTTTTTTAAAAAAGCACCACCGAGTCGCTGCGCCATAGTGACATTTCATAGCTGGATCACTTGCAATTTAAATTAGTACGATAGTTTTGTGATATGGTGTTTAGAAAAAAGGTTTCTAGAACACTGGGGCTGAAATTTATTATCTACTCTAGTGTAGCCCCTACTATCGTTCTATTAAAATCTTACTACAACAATAAATGCAGATGATAAAATGTTAGAGCTGTTGTGCTGAAAAATTAATAAACGAAATGGAAAGAAGGAATACCATGCACCAAGGTTGTTGAGACTGCTCATTTACGAAGCAGGTTGATTGGGAAAGAACCGTTAAATATAGGTATTTTCATGAGCATGTTATAAGACAAATACACACAGAGTACAAACAGGAAAATGTAGGAGACATTCAAAAACAGGACCGAATAAATAATAGCAGAAAATTTAGAGAAATAATATACAGATGTCAACCAAGCAAACCAAGCAAAGGAGTCAGATACAATGGGCTATTGTGTTATAGTTCACGATCTGGTTGATACCAAAGATGCAACTAGAACGTTTCTGGGTCACTCAAATTTGGCATTAATCGAGGGCATTTTAGTTTTTACCAAATATGATTGGTCCAGAAATGTTCTCATACCCCTACACCCCATATCCCTGTATGAAAATGTTGCTCTGCAACAACTCTTGTACAGTCGTAAAATGGTAATACACAAATATGACTGTCAGCTTTATTCGGGTTTAATCTGTTTTGATCTGCTTGAGTGACAAAGTTTTAAAATATCGCAATGGTCCAGGAACTTGAGGTATTTTTATTTTCACGCAGTAGTATGGAAGTGGTCCAGAAATGTTCTCGTACCCCTATACGAGATGGCAATTTGTTTCCATACAGCAGAACGAAAGTGGTCCAAAAATTATCTCCTTACTCATTCGGTGCAAGAGTTGTTGCGTTGCAATTCTATTGCACGTTTTCGGAATTGCCGACGACGAAGCAACATCCTCCTACCCCTATACTAGACAGTAGTGCACAAAAATAACTGTCTGGTTTCATTTGTTTTAATCTGTCGAGTGATCCAGTTATGATATATCACTATGGTCCAGGGACTTGATGGTATTTTTGTTTTCACGCAGTAGGACGGAATAATCGGCACTCCGCATCTCCCTATATGCACTCCTCATCTACAGACATGGTCCAAAAATGCTCTCGTTACACATTCGGTGTAAGAGTTGTTGCGTTGCAACTCTGTTGCACCGTTCCGGCATAGTCGACAACGAAGAAACATCCTCCTACCCCTATACTAGGCAGTAATGCACAAAAATGACTCTGGTTTAATCTGTTTTAATCTGTCAGTTGCTCCAGTTCGGAAATATCACTATGGTCCAGGGATTTGACGGTATTTTTGTTTTTACGCAGTAGAACGGAAGAATCGGCACTCCTCATGTACTTTATATATATATATATATATATATATATATATATATATATATATATATATATATATATATATATATATAACTGCAGTGAGTAAACGTTTGGAGCTAATTAAGCTAAGGGGAAGAAACAACTTACAAAAAATAAAACAAACACTTAGCTCGAAAGTGAAGAAAAAACATGGACTATTTACATATTTAAATGACAGAAGAAAATATAAACAATGGGGAAAATATCAGCTGAGAAACAGTATTCAGAATGTGCTAATTACATGTTTATTTGTTATGTGTTCAGTTTAGCAACATTCTATCAGAAACAAGAAAACCATGGCCTGCATGTCGAGCCCACGACCAATATATTGCTTTAAAACATGTGACCTTGGCCCAAGGTCAAACGATTGTGGGAGCATGTCGTAAAATTAATTGTATTAACTTCATAATGATTCCGTTAAAGTGTGAACAAAATCCATCAAAGGGTCTAGGAAATATAAGCAAATGAAAAACTGAAAGCAAAACCTTAACACAAATTTTCTATGTATGTCAGCGTGATTCGAAAGTCATGAGGACAAGAGAGAGTGTCGTAGAATTAATTGTCTTAGATTCATAATGATTACTGCCAAATATGGTGATAATTTATCAAAGGGTTTAGGATATATTAGCAAATGAAAAAACTTTAACCAAAACCTCAACGCAAATATTTTATGACTATGAGCAAGACCACAAGATAAAAGGGTCGAGTGAACATGTCATAGAATAAATTGCCTCAGCTTCATAATGATCTGTGTTAGGTATGATGAGAATCTATTAAGAGTTGTAGGAAATATATGCTAATAACAATCTTTAAGCAAAGTCTTAACGCCGATGCCGTTGCCGCTGCCTCCGTAGACGGAAAAGTGACAGCTATGTCTCACTTCCCATTAACGCGGGCTCGATGATCTGCGTAATGCATGTAATCCGTACAGAAAAGCAAGTTGCCTGGATCTAATTTCAGGTCACGTGGGAACAGCAACGCGAGAAAACGTCCCTTCGGACAATGGACTAATCTTGGAAGCTAAATTTTGTGCCGTCGCAGAGTGTGTGCGCTGTAATTTGTGTAGATCTATAGTCTCAATAGGTTAGTTAGCCGTTTTTTCATAATAAAAGGATCAAAATATGTAGCCATAAGACGTGAAATTTGTGAATGATACAGTTTGCACCTTGTTGACGACAGTTCGCGATATAAAGTATAATTTAGAGTGTTTTTATAAATTTTGTATCTAAGAAATATTTATTCAGGACCTTCAATAAATTTCCCTCACCGTTCACACACATTATGTTTGACATTTAATGACAAAAAGCATGGTAGAAACTAACCAATACTTTTTGGTCTGTGTGTATTCTTTGGCGAAGTCCCTGTTCGTACGTATGCAAGAAGAAGACAACTTCTTTTGTTGTAGCTTTTAGGTTAGAAAGAAACAGAAAAGTATGCTAATTCTCTTTGATTTCTATGCCAATTTAAGGATGAAAACGATCACATGTGATTGCTATGTCAATTTAAGGATGAAAACGATCACATTTGATTTATATGTCAATTTAAGGATGAAAACGATCACATTTGATTTTTATGTTATTTAAGGATGAAAACGATCCCATTATGTGTATCACATGGTTTATTTCGTGAGCAGGATTGTTTATAATTTAAACCGATCACTCAGACTGATTACGAAATTTTCTTTTCAGAAGATGGACTTGAATAAAGATGGGGTAATATCTTTCGACGAATTTATGGATTCTTGTCGTAGAGTAAGTTAAATTAAGTATGTATTTCACCCATTTGCGCTATTGCCTTGACGCTAACAATCTCAAGCAATGCCTGTGAATAACTGGAATGACACGACCTGACAGGTTGACCTTGCCTAGACCACCCGAAAAAATTTTATAGTCGTATGCATGATTTGTGCATGCAGGATACCAAAGCAAAGTTGTTACTCCATAACTCGCACGCAAAATAAATGCTCAATAATACCGACTTTTGCCAGTTAATTTTACCCTTGTAAATTATTCTCTAGATCTGAAATGTTAAACCACTAGCTCATTCTAATGTACTTTTATGCTGTTTAAAATCAATATTTCGTATTAATTTGGTTTCAAAGATTGATCCTCATTTCAACCGCATTAGCAGCTGTTTGTGCATTTGTTTAACGAATTAAAGAGCTGCAAAGGTCAGAGGTTTGTGATAAACCATCTTTCTTTTGAAGGAATTCAAAATATTAAATTTTAACATAACGCAGAATTTGCATATGCTGTTGAATTCTCTATGCTTAAGTTAAAGTCTGTTTCTTTTTCATAATTTTCATTTATTATACTTTACGTCACTTTCAAATGGAAAGCTCTGTAGCAATCCCTATTGTAATAATGTTGCACATTGTAATAATTATTACAATAGGGGTTACGATTGCATGCAATGACAACGCATATTGCAATAACGTCTGCTTTGTTACATTAGAGGTTACGACCGCGTGAAATTTGAACCTCTGTTGATGATTTGACACTTCACCCGCCATTACAAACAAAGCCGCTTTTACGTATCGGAGAGCTCAAAAGGTTAGAGGTCATTCGCGGTAAAACGGTCTCCGTTTAGAAGGAATTTCGACAATTACACGCAGAAATAACGTAGATTTTAGATATTTATATAAAAGTGTATGCCTACCATAAATTGAGACCCCGTTATTAATTTGCATTGCTCTTAAATATAAAAGTCAGGGTAATTATTTATTCAGATCGAATGAAAATGAATCTGACAGTGTCAAGGTTATGCTGCTTTGATTACGCCATGGTGGGACCCAGGGTTTTGGATGCAGTTGAGTACACAGACTCTCTGAAGGATGTCCGGTTTTCCTCGACATTCTCGGAGTTTATATCACTTGTATCTAGTTGGCTGCATAGTTCTTCAACATTCCTCTTAAGAAAGCTGTTATTACAATAGGGATTGAAATAACATGCAGGCTCAACGCCTACTGTGATAAACAAATCAAAATGATATGCTTAAACATTTCTTACAGGGGCTGAAACTGCACCTGGATGCAACTCCAGTTTTAATATTTTGTAATAAATCTTATGGATTACAATCAATCTACTCAGACCATGACGCTATAATATTGTTTTTAGTTAGAGTGAATAGCTGTTGATCCTGACAATTATACCGATAAAGGATCTAACTGAATTTTCCTCATTGCAATATGGAATGAAATCTCACGTAATTGCGAACTATTTTGTAATAAATCGTACGAGCTGGAATTAATATTCTCTGGCCTTGACGCTGTCATATACTTTGTAAGGTTTGTGTACCCCTTTTGGTCATTACTCCATACATTAACCCATAGGACTTTAAATGATCACAGAACAAGCTATACATTGCAATTAATTGAAACTGATAGGAGTACGTAGATTGCCTTATGGTAATTGCTAATAGGTAAAATTGTTTAATAAACTGCCACTGGAGCAGCCAATGTATTTTGGGGGGTTTCTAATACTTCACCCAAAAAAGGCAAAGTCCAAAACATTTCAAAGCTATTATGAAACTACCCTAAAAATACAAATGAGAGCACATGCATAGATGTCTTCACGCCATAGTGGTTATGTGTTCTTTAAATAAAAACGCGTGAAGCATTGTTGGACTAGGTGTATCAGTGTGGCCGTATCCATGTATTAATATCGGATTTCACGTGGCATTGATGCCATGCTGTTTTGTTATGCTTATTCTTTTATTGTGGCCGCACTCAAAACAAATTACTGCATTTCCGCATCGTGTGTGTACTGACTGACAACATGCAGTCATGTTAGGTTCTCCGGTCCCACAAAAAGATAGAAAATGTCCAAACAGAGAAATAAGACGTGGTCTCTTGCCCTATACATCTTACTCATTCTAACTATCGGGCTCGGGCTTTAACGACCCCTTCGGAATTTGGCGAACTTTGATACAAAAAACAACCAAAACAATATGTATGAGCCTTATATTAAAACCACACTGGTCTCTGGTGTTGCGAGTGAGTAACCTCAACCTCAACCTTATACCTTCATTTGTAAGGAGGGATCAATTCGAAATTGATTTTTAATGTTTTGGAGGTAGTGCATTTGTTTGGTGAAGCTTTGAAAACTAAAGAAAAAGAAAAAAATTTTAAAAAATGGTTGTTCTAGTAGCAGTTTATTAAATAGTTTTACCTGTTAGCAATTCCCATAATGTAATCTAGGGCTCCTATCACGTATAGTTTCTGCTATACTCATTTGAAGTCCTATGGCCAAAATGCATGGTGTAATGACCAAAATGACCACTTGCAACCCATATTGTAATAATTTTTACAATTTGCAACTATATTACAATAGGTTTGATTAAAAAACTCTAATGAGCGTAATTCAAATTGTCCCCAAAAATGACCCATATCATAGTAAGGCACGTAACTCGTGTCTTTTAAGGGACGTAACTCGTATCTCCGTTTTAAAGCTGTATCCATATCAGAGCTATGGAAAAAAGTGTCTTCTTACAGTTGCTAGAGTACTCCATTTTTTTCTTTCAAATGTTCTTTTACTGCACACGTGCCATCCGTTCGTTTTGTAATTTGAGCGGTCACCTCTCATCAAAGTTGGCCATCTATGTAAAGAATAGACCTACACTTTAGCTTACACGTAAACAAAATGCATAAAACTAAACAAAAAACAAAAATCAAAACAAATACAAAACAGTATTAACGATCTACATTCAGTAATTTGGAGAGACCTTAATCTTCAAATACAGGGACAATATCTGGACAAATCTCAAGATTAAACGTCTGATGTAATCGGAATCATATATATCATATGAACTGACTCTGGCATAAGCACTTTAAATTTTTTTTTATATTTTGTTATTTTTATCATTTTTATGGCTTTCTTGGACTTCAATTTTTAATGTTTGATGTATTTACCAAATCCAGTCATACCATGCCATAAAGTAACCAACCGAAATCTAGTCATACCTTGCCATACAGTAACTAACCTAAATGTAGTCATACCTTGCCATAAAGTAACTAACCTAAATCTAGTCATACCTTGCCATCAAGTAACCAACCTAAATTATTGCAACTATGTCGTTACTAATTGTGATTCAGTTAAAAAAATACTCAGGCCTTTAAAGTTTTTTTCGGTGATGGGGAAAATATGGTGAAATTCTGGAAAAAAAATACGAAAATACTGGATATAACAATCGCATTATACCAAATTTTTGAAGATATTTTTTCTCATTATTTTCATTTTCCAGACACATATAAACATGCCAGGCTTGGGGCCCTGGATTCAGCTCTGAACATAACTGATTTACTTATATACAAAAGAATAGTATTCAATCAGTTACTAGAGATACAAAAATAATATTTGATAAGTAAGTGAAAAAGTATATATATATATATATATATATATATATATATATATATATATATATATATATATATATATATATATATATATCGAGAGAGAGAGAGAGAATTACAAATATACACCAAACAGAGCCGAAAGTGCTGTCCCTGGATCCTACAGGAGAATGCTTGATAACAATTAGCAGAATTTATAAATACGAATAAAAAATATTATCATATAGGTTAGAAAAATTTTAATTTGTACTCTACGGAGATTCGAACTGTGTACTTTTGAGAATTCATTTCTGATTCGACATGCGGGTATGTATGTTATGCACAAATGCCTATACCACCGACTCTGTAGAATCATTTTTGGTGATGTGTGCATGGTCGAGATGGTATAGGAGTTGGTGCTTACAGGAAAGGCGATGGGTGCGCTGTAACCCGCGGATCTGGGTTCGAATCTTCGTGGAGTACGAATTAAAAATTCTCTACTCTAACCTGTATGATAATATTATTGATTTGTGTGTGTGTGTGTGTGTGTGTATATATATATATATATATATATATATATATATATATATATATATATATATATATGTGTGTGTGTGTGTGTGTGTGTGTGTGTGTTTCCTTTATACAGGTATACAGGTCAGAAGGACAAAGAGTGATAGAGATTATTTGTATTACATGATTCAAAATAAAAACTGATTGCACTTAAAATTGCAGTATTTATTTATGTTGTATGCAGTTTTAATACTTAAACGAGAAGTTTTAAATAGATACTTTATATGCCTGGGTATATTAATTAGGTTGATGAGGATATATTTCAGGTTTTTTTTACATGTATACTTGAGAAACAATATTATTTTCGATCTTCTTTTTTTGCTTTTACCATTCATATAAAAATTTGGAGTCTGAGGTTTGTACTTTTTGTCCATTTACAACAATGTAAGTGTTATTGCGTCATTAAAATAACAAAATGTAAGTGTTATTGCCTCATTAAAATAACAAAATGTCCATTTACAACAATGTAAGTGTTATTGCGTCATTAAAATAACAAATTGTCCATTTACAACAATGTAAGTGTTATTGGGCCATTAAAATAACAAATTGTCCATTTACAACAATGTAAGTGTTATTGCGTCATTAAAATAACAAAATCTAAGTGTTATTGCCTCATTAAAATAACAAATTGTCCATTTACAACAATGTAAGTGTTTTTGCGTCATTAAAATAACAAAATGTAAGTGTTATTGCGTCATTAAAATAACAAAATCTAAGTGTTATTGCCTCATTAAAAAAACAAAATGTCCATTTACAACAACGTAAGTGTTATTGCGTCATTAAAATAACAAAATGTCCATTTACAACAATGTAAGTGTTATTGGGCCATTAAAATAACAAATTGTCCATTTACAACAATGTAAGTGTTATTGCGTCATTAAAATAACAAAATCTAAGTGTTATTGCCTCATTAAAATAACAAAATGTCCATTTACAACAACGTAAGTGTTATTGGGCCATTAAAATAACAAAATGTCCATTTACAACAACGTAAGTGTTATTGGGCCATTAAAATAACAAAATGTCCATTTACAACAATGTAAGTGTTATTGCGTCATTAAAATAACAAATGTAAGTGTTATTGCGTCATTAAAATAACAAATGTAAGAGTTATTGCGTCATTAAAATAACAAAATGTATAGAAGAAAAGCTTAGTAAATCACCATCTACTGAGACCATTGTAGATTTAGATAAGTTAATATTGACTAGTTCACATATAGATTTACATTTAACAAATCGAGTGCAAACTAAAAACAGTACCGTGTAATCATGTCATGGTGAACAAATATATAAAATAACGCATGTACATAACTTTTGTTATCATAATCTAACTAAATGTCTGTGACGGCGTTTTTTTTTTTTTTTTTTTTTTTTTTTCGCATTTTATAGTCGTTGTTGTTGTTGGTTTTTCCACATAAACTACATACTTTTAGATCCATCCTGCGAGAAATGGCCGACCTTCATGTGAGGTTAATGCCCTAATTGCAATAAAAAGGGACGGCACGTGCACATTAAGAGGTAATTTGGGAAACATATTTTTTACAATATAAGGAGAGACATTTAGACACAATATTTGTGAAGACACAATATTTTACAACTTTATGAAGACACTTTTTCAATATCTCTGCGGGGTTAAGGCCTTACGGGCGAACAAATATATGTTGTCAACTTGCAGATGGATCCGCAAACTGTACTTCTGACTATTGTTAGCGAACATTTTCGTATTAAGATTTGTACCAGTGACACAAAAATTTATAACGGCGCAAATGCAGAACAGTTTCCCAACCTTTTGAGCTAAACAAGCTCTTCTTCAGGGGAAGAAACAACTTACATCCACAAAACATACACTAAACACAAAAGCGAAGATCAATTCTTGACTCCTACATGTTTGAATGACAGGGTGAAATCTATAAACAATAGATATTATAAAAATAGGAGAAAAAAAACTAAAAAAAAAATTTTAAAAATGAAAAACGGCCTTAAAACGGGTAAACTGCATATCTATTTTGATGCCGTCAGCCCAACAAAGTTGTATAACAACAATAAAAGAAAGGCTCTTTCTTTTATAATTTTATTACCATCAAATATTGTGTAACTGAGTCGGTAGAGTGTCCAACTCGTAGCCGGTGGGTTGCGACTTCGAACGACAGTGCCGACGGGCTGTTAGAGTAACCATGAGCAAGGTACTTTGACTTAGCTTAGTGCCGACGGGCTGTTATAGTAACCTTGAGCAAGGTACTTTGACTTAGCTTAGTGCCGACGGGCTGTTAGAGTAACCTTGAGCAAGGTACTTTGACTTAGCAAAGCTTCACATAGCTCGTTTGTGGCAAAAGTAGCTGGTAACAGGTAATGTTACTTGAGGACAATTAAAAGCCTCGTTCAATAATGATGATGATGATGATGATGATGATAATGACGACGACGACGATGATGGTGGTGGTGGTGCTGTTGGTGGTAGTGATGATGATGATGATGATGATGATTACACCCCACTAATGACATCATGGTCATGGTGACACTTAGCGTCTTTTGTTTGGTATGAATATCGTCGCGAGCCACGGGTGAACAAGCTCTTAGACCTCAAATGAAGTAACCTCTTGTCGATCGATAAGTGACTGTGTTTGGAAGCGAAAATCTGATTGGCTCACTCAATCAGGGCGAAAGGTCATGATGGATTAACCTTCCGAAATTTTTTTATTCCAGCTCGCGATAATTTGCCTAGGCAGGTTTATGCATGTTCAAGAGAAACGAGTACATCTTACCTCAGGCAGCCATTGGTGAAATGAGAGCGCATCTGATTTTCGCCCGTGGCTTGCGTGGTATGGCTCTAACAATAATATTATACCACGCAGCACACATATGAGTTCATGTCATTAGCAATTCAAGAGGACATAGGTGGTTAAATTGATACATGTTTAGGTTCAATTTGTTAAATACAACTTAACACAATAAATATCATCATCAACATTGAATTATATTAATTATACTTTCTCCAACTATACCCTACAAAATGGATTTCAACAGATGTGTAGAATGTCGACCCTAAATCCCTAATTTGATATGGACTGGTCAAGAGTTTCCAGATGTGCCAAAATAGTAGTGTCGTACATTTCCATGATTAACTACTAATTTAAAAAAGATCCACTATTCCATAATACACTACTAATTTGAAAAAGATCCACTATTTCAAATATTCAGATGCAAAGCCTTTTATGAATTGAATGCAAACTTTAGAATGAAGTATCAACTCAAAATTGAGGCTTAAATATTAAAACAGCGCCAAATGATATATAAACAAAGAGATTATCTTCCAAAAATACGTTGCGAGACGACAATATAAAGCTTTGACTGATGTATCAGCACAGTGGTACACGAATGATGTGCTAATGGTGTTGTAATAACTTCAGTTAATATGTCTGTCACCTATTGATTTTGCTATCCGTTGGTCTAAATATCTATTCATCCATCCATATATCATTTTAACCATCTATTTATCAATATCTCTGCCGTTCCAAACATCTATGTACGTGTTCACCAGTCTGTCTGTCGTAACTTCTATTTAATATAAAACTGCATATATTGGTCTTTTTACAAATCTTTTTTCAGGATGAAAATATTCAAAGAGGAATAGCCCTATTCGACACAGTGCTGTAGCGAGTTTCTACTATGGTGTACAATGTAGGACACAGTGCTGTAGCGAGATTCTACTATAGTGTACAGTGTACCGAAGACCAAATCTGTAAACTACTGTGTACATGTACATTAAAGTTACAAATGTTGTGACTGAGAGTCTAAGTGCCAGTTTTGTTCTTCGTTCAATTGAACATACACATTGAACATTTTTTGTTTAATTCCACATATAAATACTTTACGACCAAGAACGGTTTGTTTCCATGTCTATGATCCATTGATATTAAATGTCCTTTTCCGAAATTAAAATCTTCGTGGAGGTTCCATTGGCCCCATGTTACTGTCAATAGAGTTATCTGAAGAGAGAGAGAGAGAGAGAGAGAGAGAGAGAGAGAGAGAGAGAGAGAGAGAGAGAGAGAGAGAGAGAGAGAGAACTTGTTTTTCACGTTTTCGTGAGTTTTATTTCATAAATATTTAGAAATGACAATTTTGAGCTCTACATGATCAGAAATGAAATCTAGGATATGGATACAGCAAAAAATGTGTTCAGAATAAAACATTTGTACAGGTTTTAAGGAAACGAAAATGGTTGAAGAAGAAACACCATATGTACTTGTGTATAGCACGCACTCAAAAGCGAACAGCGTACAATCCAATCTGCCGTCGGTTTATGCACCGACAGATCAGAGTCTACAAATGTTCGCTAATAATTATAAGTAGAGCCAACAAGGTAGATCCTAATCTACCGGAGCATCATATGACGGCAGATATGGGCCTGCATTTGTACGCATATAGTATGTATTGTGGACGGACATATACTGTAACTGGTAGTTAAAGTCTGTGTTCATGATAAAGCTGATTTGCTGTATTTAAGTGAATAGTTTGAACATTTATATGTACTAATCACAAATGTTTGGAGAAAAACTGGATACGAGTAGTCTTTGCAATCTATAAATATCCCATTCATAACACTTTACACTCTATAAAATATCCCATTCATAACACTTTACACTCTATAAATATCCCATTCATAACACTTTACACTCTATAAAATATCCCATTCATAACACTTTACACTCTATAAATATCCCATTCATAACACTTTACACTCTATAAAATATCCCATTCATAACACTTTACACTCTATAAATATCCCATTCATAACACTTTACACTCTATAAAATATCCCATTCATAACACTTTACACTCTATAAATATCCCATTCATAACACTTTACGCTCTATACAATATCCCATTCATAACACTTTACACTCTGTAAATATCCCATTCATAACACTTTACACTCTATAAAATATCCCATTCATAACACTTTACACTCTATAAAATATCCCATTCATAACACTTTACACTCTATAAATATCCCATTCATAACACTTTACACTCTATAAAATATCCCATTCATAACACTTTACACTCTATAAAATATCCCATTCATAACACTTTACACTCTATAACGTATCCCATTCATAACACTTTACTCTCTATAACATATCCCATTCATAACACTTTACACTCTATAACATATCCCATTCATAACACTTTACACAACATTTTAGATGTGAGAATTCCTTCATGTAAATCAATTTATACTGAATTTTGTCCCTTCCGCCTAATTAAAACATTGCTACGTTCCAGTGTCTTTTTCAAAAGCAAGAGCGTTTTTTGTTGGGGTAACGTTTACAACTTTTTATTTCTCCAAGGGATGGGTAGGGATGTGAGTTGAGGTGTTAACTATCTGTCCGAGAAAATGTTTTTTCTTTACCAACTAATTTAATAAAACAGATAACCGATGATCAACAAATAAATTTAAAGTAAAAAATAAAAATAAGAAAAATATAAGTTTTTTTACTCCAATCTGCTTGCTGAAAAATTTACAATAAAAAGAAAATATACGTGGCAGTAGTTGCACAAACATATAACAAATTAAACGTGCTGAAACAATATAATATTTCGAAAATAGACTATCGGATTAAACATGCTTAAAGTTTCAGGAGTATGATAGGGAGTGTGATAGTGAGTGTAATAATGAGTGTGATAGGGAGTGTAATAGGGAGTGTGATGTCTTTGGAATGAAAGTTCAGTCCTAATTCATATTCCCAATTATTAATAAACACTTCATTAACTCAATGTTTTGCACTAAAATTGAAATTTTATTGGAGAAAATACAAAGCCCCATTTTCATTGCTTTGTCATAGACGTGAAATTGAATAAACATATTGGTTTATATACTCAGGAATGACAGTTGTAAAGAAAATGTTAGTCAAAAATAAAAGAAAAAATAAAAGTTCATTTTATAAAAGATTTTACTTGTGTGATTTTTAAAATGAATTATATATCACTACTCTCTCTCCATATGTATATATATATATATATATATATATATATATATATATATATATATATATATATATATATATATATACACACACACATATATATATATATATATATATATATATATATATATATATATATATATATATTGAAAGGTTACCTCCCTTTCTACGCTAGACGGACTTCAGAAAGTTTGTGAAACGTTACGTTGTTATTTTTCAGCATGGAATATATTCATTTTCTTTAGCAATGTAGTTTTTTTTTGTGCAAAATACAAATAATGAAAAAAAAATCGTGACTTCACTTCTCTTTATCTAATAACTGTTTGACTATCGCTGTCAGTGTTTGTGAAATAAATCGTCCAGTATTACACAGAAAATCAAAGTTATGAAATGCCGTTTCATATGTTCTTACTTTACGTTGAAATAAGATGGTTGTGAAAATACTTATCACCTAATAGTAAATATTTACAAGGAGTCACTTACCTGCTTTCTCTCCTAACTTTTCAATGCAATTTAAAACTTTAGGCCAATAAACGCAATAATTTTATTTATTTATTTATAAATTTTTTGGGGTGTGTGTGTGTGTCTTGGATGCTGTGAAAAAATAGATATGTCACGTTTTTTTCCCCCAAATATTTATGATGAAAATTAACATACCTTTATTCAGAAATAACAATTCAATTCAGTGTACAATACTCCTTATCGTGCCTATGTTATAAGTATGTCACACAAAAGCTGACTTGTTACTTCTTAAATTGTAATTGCTTGCCACAAAATGAATTATACGTGTTTTATTGTATGAAGTTGTCAAAATGTCACCATTCCTTGTCAAAATAAAGCATGTTTCCAAAATTCAAACAGTTTCATTCTATTTTTTTTCGCCTCATCTTAACCTCAAAACTTGAGCGACTTCCAGGGATTGTCAAAGTAAATCCTTACACCTATTAATAATTTCCCCTCCCCTTCTTCGGAAATTGACCAAAGGGTCATAATATCATGTGTCTTCCTTTAATGACTACATATGCAAAGTTCGGTGGAAAATATATGAAAATGTCACTGTAATTAACATTTTTGAACATTTAACCTCGATCTCCTTCGCAGAGACCTCAGAGGAGGGAGACAAAATAATATCCCTCTTGCATACGGCTACCATATAGACAAAAGAACTGCCACGTTTGGTGATTTTTAAATGAGATGTGGTAACGGACAGACGGAGGGTATCGCTATATTCCCGACGATAAAGCCTGGGGATAATTATTGTACGGTGTAGATCTATGCAGTAATAATAAGGTGTTTAAAAGAGCTCTGCTCTATAATATGGAAATAAATTAAAACTCTTGGAAAGTGTTGTCCTTGTAAAAGCACAACTTTCTGATGCATGACGTATATTTAAACCATTTGGGCTTGCATAGATAATATAAATCAAAGTTTCAGATTTGGTAAAGTGACGTCGACGCCTTTGAGGTCTATAAACAACGTATAGGGCATCTGTATACATATTTGAACATCTACGGCTGTTACTGTAGAAGCTGATGGTCGTATGTAAACACCCCAGAAGAAGAAATGTATCATGTGGAAAAACCGGAGCTACAGGTGGAATTAGATCAAGAAGACGGAGAAAGAAGAAATAGCAGACAATACAACAAATACAACGGAGCTAGACGCTTCCAGCCATTGGGAAATGGCTACAAGTACATTGTCATGACAGACGAGGGGGCATCTCAAAACGACGAGGTACGAACGGTGGATCATTAATGATCTATTTGGTGCTTTCTTATCGATATTTATGGCAACTTTATATGCAATGACATTTTCACACGCATGAGTGATGGAGGAATGGATATGCGTTCAATTACATCATCAATATATTTAGTACCTTTGTTCTGTGGTAAAGTTTTTTTTCTCAGATTTCTCCATCTCCTGAGTGCGTCGTTTCATAAGTCTGATTATTAAGTCTAATTCAGTTTTTACAGAACGAAATTGTCTAATTTTTCCAATGATGATCTTCTTTAAATATGGTTCCGTCTCAATGCAAAATTCATGCAAATCTTGATTGTTGCCGACCTAAAATCAATACTCATCGTCATTTCTGTTAAATGAATCTACAAGTTTGAAAACGTATTAAAGTGATTTTAATTTCTCAATAGTTTATGTATTGGCAAATCAGTTACTGAAGGGTTCATTCTGATTTATTGTAGAAATATTTTAAAAATGTTTTTAACTATTTTGTATTTTGTATATAAGTAGCTTGATATTGTTGTACCTCACTAATTTTAAGTCTACAATTACGTCACTACTTTGTACAAGCTGCATATTACATCACTGTTTCAGTGTGTTGGGACGTAGCACAAAGGTCGAAATCATCTTAGTAAATCATTTACAAAGTCACGCACATCAAAATCTTTGAAATTTCTATACGACTTTTTACCATTTTTATTCCGGTTGAAGAATGCAGCGTCTCTTTACTGATTAGTAACCATATTATGAAAATCACTAATTCCAGTAGACGGATTAAAGGTATTCCTACATTAGCTTTGTTTATTTATAAATATTAGATCAACACAAGATGGATCGAACACATCTGAAGAGGCGAAAGCCTGTTAAAATAAGTCATAGATGGCAGAATGGAAGGAAAACGACCAAGAGGAAAGCCTAGAATCATGCTACTGGACGATCTCAAGGAAAATAAATCATATGCGAACATGAAACGTAAAGCAATGCTAAGGGAAGAGTGGAGAAGATGGATGCCTCGAACCTGCCAGAAAACCAATGATGATGACACTTACTCATGTTAATTAGCGCATGCGGTTGCATCGCGTGACAAATGATCAGGATTCACTTTCGCAGGTAAAACGCCCGACTTTGCCCTGTTATACTGCCTGCAGCGAGAATATAAAGGGTGCAAATCATCCGTACCTAGCAACTTAAATTCACCGACAAGCATTTACTAAATCAGACTGAAATCCAGTCTGATTCCCTCATTTCTAAAAGCATAAAGCATAGCTGTATTTAGATTTCTACTGAATAAGAATGTTGTTTGAAAAGCTTCTTTGTCCTTATACCAAATGTAAACTCAAATTATAAAGCGTATATATTAAAAAAGATGCTGAGGATGCTGAGGCCAAATTTTGCCTTTTAAATGGGAGATACGATCACCGTAAACATATCCTTTCCCTCCCCATTGGAAAAATATCAACATTTGCATGCGCCTAATGTTGTAAATTTATATCGTGTGAGGCATAAAATTATTCCTGGACGCTGATGTAAATCTCTAAAGATGCTTTAACTTTCTGATCAAGTCTGACTTTAAAACGAAGCCGAAAACCTCACCTATGCAATTTCTCAAGAAAGGCGCAGCAATTTGGAATTCCAAGCTATTGTGCGCAATTTCTCGAGAAGAGTCGAACACCAAGTTGTCGCAAAGCACCACTTTAATATATCGAAAATTAAATCCTGTGCTTGGTGCAACAACTTGCATAAGAAAATGGTTTGCTTGTTCATATTACCTTCTAAAATACAGAAAAGGCGACTTGACGACATGAAGATTGCAGCAAGGAAAAGAAATATCACTGTCTTAGATAGTTTTCGGTAACTACAATCGTATATTTCCTGGTTCCTAATTTCGCGTCGCCTATTCGTTTCTCCTATTCTCGCGGTATTGACTATTTTCCGTTCCAAATAGATACTTGCACCAGCTGCCGGTTGTTTAAAACGGTAGTTTTGTTAAATATAAGTGTTTTATCTTAACTAATAAATTCTTTCAAAAATTTTCCTTTTCTGGAAATAAGAAAATAATAAATCAATAGAAAACGTATCAAAGATGTACTTTCCCTTTATCTCCTATCCAAATACAAGTCTCCTACATCTCATATGCTCTTTCCACCATGATTCGTGCCCCTAACGTGAATTTTAACGCTTGCGTTATAATATTGTGAGACAATTAAAATCACCATACAATGTGTTTAACTATATGTGCTTAATTTATTCATTGTTGAAAAATGTTTATAAACTCTCTAAATCATTTGCGAGCTACCGTTTTTCAGAGCGTGTCTAAATTTGTCTATTTCTGGAAGTTCATCCATGGTTTGTGCCCCTGAAATAAAGGCCACGTGAGATAAGATTGGAATGGGACAGTTAGGCAACAGTGTGGAAATAGATCGTTTATAATGTCTCCGTATTTTCATTATTTGCGTTTGTAATATATTTAATTGCTTTCATACTCATATTGACTGCAATAAAACACTTTTAAAAAAAGATGCCAAAAGTATAAAAAAATATTACAAAAATAGAATGCATTTCTTAATTATTTTTGTTTTCAGGCTATTTTGATATAATTATCGTATTTAAGGATACACTGAACTTTTAAAAGACTTTTTCTTCAGGCTATGTCACAACAAAGATTTTCTCCCCCTACATTACAATAATCCAATAAGGAATTTCATACTGCTTACTCTTCCATTGGATTTATTTTTTCTGACATGATATTAGAAGTGCATGTTATAGAAACAAAGTTTTTACATTGCCTTGACCGTCTGAGAAATTTCTGTAATGAGTTTCCAAATAATCAAAAGGTTGAGAAAACCAGCATGTGAATAGTGACCGAACTGGCTTGAACAGCTAACACTCACGCTAGGGCCACAAAATTGGGGCAAATATGGCATTAGTAAAATTGTCCATTTTCATTGTGTTTTTTCAATTTGAATTGTAGTACGTATTAAAATTTCATTTCATCGAATATTTCTTAATCAGCACTTACTGTCATTGTCAAGGAATGCTAGTGATGGTGTCAGGATCTCAAAACAAGCATGTGAGGTTGTGAGAAACATGGCTCACGAATCAAGGACGGGCATGAAGTTAGGAGGCTTGACGATACCATAAGCCGAATCACGTCCTGCTTGGCTGAATAACTTAAGGTCATCGACTTGATGATGATTTACAATGATACAAGCATAGTCACATGATTTACCTTTTTCACATATGACTCATTGCCAAAAACATTGTATAGAATGTATTGATACCTGGATGTCGTCGTGGAATGTTGCAATCATGTATGACTCTATTGATATAATTGATGATATGCCAGTTTTATGCCACTTGAGCTCTTGAGAAATCCAACCATAATCAATTAACATCTTTAATCCTGTCCAAATTACTTTTGATCATACATAGTATAGACTCTAATCCATCTCAACAACTTTAAGCATCAAAGCCGAATGTACCTTGCAGAGAGAATCAAAGTAATGTTTATTGTTTTATGCTGATTAAGCTCTAAAGTAACCCATCAATAATCAATTAACATCTCTAATCCTTTCAGAATTACTTCTGCTCACACATAGTATAATCCACCTTGACAAACTTCAAATAATGAAGCCAGCTGACCATGCCGATCAATGGGTGAAATTAGCAACTACATTTTCTTTCCCTGCATAAGCCAGTTCACAGTCATGTGATTACAGGCACTATTACTGTAAATATACTACACTGGAACCAATATGTGAAAAAATGGAAAAATTAAAAATTTTCACTAATAATTTTGCACACGCGGGCGGGAGATTTGAGTAAGTGATGGGAGGGACGGGAGACACCCCTAAACTCTGGAGAAAAACCATCCCCAGCAGGAGGTTTACATGTAAGTCAGTGTTTGTATTTTGTGAATAATGGAGAATGTCCTCTCTGTATCAGCATTAGAATGTGGCAGAAGAACCACACACAACCTGCAAAGAAGTTTAAATATTAGTTTTCCTGTGGCTGTGTTTTCAAGGCTGCTGACTGCTCCAATACTCCTCCAAACTTAGTTCACCCTAACGAGAAAGTTCCTGAGTTGGAATTGAGATGTATTCCTGAGCCTCATATTTCTTAGCTGGTGGGGTTTTTTTTGGCATTGGGAGAAAGCGCATGTTTTGGCATTTTAACATGAACACAAAAATATAAGAGCTGCCCTTAAGTATTCCTATAAAAACATCTTGAACAACGCAACACCAATTACACAATACAAAAATCTAATTACTTACTCAAGTGTTTCTGCTGAAATCGGTTTTTGGTCAGTCTTTCCTTTTTATCTCACCTCCGCCAAAAGACGACATATTGTTTTATAGTTGGTAGCTACCGTTTTTAAAAATACAAGAGTTTGTAATAAATTATAAAAAGACAACAACAAAAAAGCAGTATTTTTACGTATTAAATCCCAACATTACAGAAGCCAGCAGGAACCAGTCTACTGGGGACCAGAAATGTTATAGCACACTGACTGGTGCACTGATGTGTGGCTGAGTAATCAGATTAACATGTGTACACAACAAGCTGTTAATTGATTACCTTATTGTTGTAATCTGGAGAGGTTAAGGCCAAATGTGGGATGTTTTATGAGGTGTGATAAGTAATAAAGGGATCAAAGGCGGTCCATGATCCCTTTCGAATCTCTGAATAATAATCAATGTGCAGTAGATGATCTTTAAAACAGTATTTTTGTCCTACCGGCAGTAGAATCACATGTATGATAGTATACTGTTACTACTTGAACTCATTTTATTTTCCCTTCAATACCCCTCCACAAAATCACCCAGAATATTCATAATAACAATCTACCATAGAGCGGGGTGAAGTCTCCTCGGGCCGTTGGGGTGAACAGGACACTTGCTAACTAATCATGGTACATTTTGGTTGATATGCAAATGCTTCTAGTCATGCACTTTAAGTATACGTGTCGACTTCCTCATTCCATCTATGCATCGGCTGCTTGAGACCGTGGGAAAATTTACCAAGATATCTCCACAGTTAATGGATAATTAGATAGGCATGTATGTTATTACGTATGTGTTTATATGCAGTGAGTAAACATTTAACCAACCATTTAGAAGCATTTTATTTTATACCCACTAATGACATCATACACACAATTCACCGGTTAGAGAAAGTGATTTGTTGATATAACATCATGTAATAGAAGGTGTTAAAACAAGTACATGGGTGTCTGAATTCACACTACAAGAAATTCACACATTTGGATCTTCTTGGACATTAGCTTGGAAATAGAATGCAAAGCTATCAGAAGCACACATTAGGACCTGAACAGTGATGCAGTTTGGAATTTTACGGTGAGGAATCAAACGTTAGTAATGTTAAGCGTTGCCTCA
Organism: Margaritifera margaritifera; assembly: GCA_029931535.1. Classification (NCBI taxonomy): domain Eukaryota; kingdom Metazoa; phylum Mollusca; class Bivalvia; order Unionida; family Margaritiferidae; genus Margaritifera; species Margaritifera margaritifera. Next base: position 986,607 of record JAQPZY010001464.1, read on the forward strand.
AATTCTCCATTTTTTGTCAAGATTTTGTGAAAGTAAATGAGTGTTTCTTATGACACTCTTCATTCAGTACTTTAAATGATGTATAGAGGTCTGAGGAAAAATATAACAGTGATATACACCGCACACAGTTTTGATTTGCAATTGACTGCAAAATCTTTTGCTATCAAAAGATCTTGGTAACATCAGATGGCAGTGTGTGATTAAGTGAGAGCACTATGGGGACAGCTGTATTGCAAGTGTACCGCAAGAAGGGACCCTATGTGTCCGAGTGGTCCAAAGCGCTCGCCTTTACAGATCACTGACATCTTACCTCCCTCCGCATTTGTTTGAGTCTCGGCTCGTCCAAAGTGCGTATGTGAGAAAGCTTGCCAGTAGCTTCCTGGGGTTTTCCCTGGGTTCTTCCTCCACCAAATATACTGACTGTCATGTATAACCTATCATGTGCTGAAAAATGGCATTAAACCCACATAAAACAACCAAAAGAAAGTATCGCAAGAACACTTATCTTCATATTGTGTCCCAAAATTCAATTTGATCTTATTATTCTGTGATATCTCTTGGATATATCATCGACTTTTTACATGAAAATAAAAATCATATTATCATTTTGTATGTTTTCTTTGAAATTTTGTGAGAAAAGGATTTCATCATGCGTGCAACAAGTCCCAGGGCAGGTGTGACATTTATAATCAAATTGGGGTGGGGGGTGGGGGTAATATCTCCATTGAATATATTTTATGTATTTCTTTATTTCTTTATCATCCATTACATTAAGTCATATTTAGTATCATTTAGAAGCTAAGTAAATTTTCTGCTGATTGCGCAAGATATATGAATGCTAATTTTAATTTTAAGGTCCATATCCAAGGTTTAAACATGAGCATAAACTTCTATCTTTGAAATAACTTCAACCATTTTTGTATTGCAACTGTCAATTACATACCAGTTGCTCTATATAATGTATTTCTTCATCTTCTGTTAAATTAAGCCATATTTGGCATCACTGTTGAAAATAAACCAATTGCTATATTTTATTCATTTTCTAATTCTCTATGCAATTAAGTCATGTTTTTGTCATTTGAAAGGCAAATAAAACTAATTTCAAATTTATTGGAAGTCCAGGGTCAAACTTAACTTTAAATAGCTATTTTTGAAATAACCTGAACTTGATCACTGTACCCCAGGAGTACAAGGATGCTTGAATTGTCCAGTTGTACAAGTGGAAGGCAACAGACAATCCTGCGACAGCCACTGGGGGCATCTTCCTGCTGTCAGTATCTGGCAAAATCCTTGCCAGAATTCTGCTGAAACGCCTTGTGCATAACATTGATCAAGTGCCTGAGAGTCCGTGTGGCTTCAGGAAAGGATGAGGGACCACAGACATGGTGTTTGCAGCTCGTCAACTCCAGGAGAAATGCCAGGAACAGAACTCCAACTTTAACACAACATTCATCAACCTGACAAAAGCCTTTGACACAGTCAATTGTGTCGGCCTTTGGACGATCATGCCAAATTTAGTTGCCCAGAGAAATTCATAGTAATAGTTCGGCAATTCCATGAAGGCATACTTGCTCACGTCATGGACGATGGTGAGTCATCTGAACCATTCCTGGTCACCAATGGAGTCAAGCAAGGCTGTGTGTTGGCCACAACCTTCTTCAGTATGGTGTTCTCAGCTTTGTTTGCAGATACCTTCTGTGACAATTACACTAGGATTGACATCAGATACCAGACTGATGGCAAGTTCTTTAATCTGAGGAGACTACAGGCACTGATGGAGTTACAGGAAGTGACTGTTCATGATCTATTTGCTGACGACTGTTCCTGGAATACCACAGCAGAGTCTGACATGCAACAGAGTATGGACCATTTCTCTTCAGCTTGTGCTAATTTTGATCTCACAATCAGCATCAAGAAGACAGAGGTGATGAACAACATGAAACCAGGAAAATCTTACGCAGAGCTTAACATCACAGTGAATGGCGAAACCCTCCAGGCAGTGGACAAGTTTACCTACCTCTGCAGCACACTGTCATGTGCAGTCCACATCGATGATGAAACCAATGCCAAAATTGCTAAAGCAAGTGTGGCCTTTGGTAGACTATGTGCAAATATGTGGGAGTGCAGAGGCATCATTCTGCAAACAAAACTGAAGGTCTACAAAGCCATTGTGTTGCCAACCCTGCTGTATGCATGTGAAACCTGGACAGTGTACAGACGCCATGCCAGAAAGCTGAACCATTTTCACACTGGCTGCCTGAGAAAATTGATGAGGATAAGATGGCAGGACAAGCTCACAGATACTGAGGTTCTCACACGGGCAGGCATTCCAAGCATCCACACTCTGCTGATGAAATCACATGAGATGGGCAGGCCACGTCACCAGGATGTCAGATGACTGACAATAAAAAAAGATCTTTGGCAGTGAGCTAAAGGAGGGAAAGTGAACTCAGGGAGGTCAGAAGAAGTGCTACAAAGACTCCTTCATGTCATCCATAAAAAACTTCAACATTGATCCTCAGTCTTGGGATGATCACACACAGGATTGTTCCACCTGGCGCATACTCATCGATACTAGAGCTACAGACTATGAGCTGAGGAGAATTGCAGAGGCAGTGCAGAAGGGCGAGCACAAATTGGACTGATCAGCCACTCACGTGCTCATAGAAACCAAACCAGTTAGCAGGGTCTGAAATTGGGATTTTGTTCACTAACCCACAGGATTACCAAAATTTAATTTTTACTGATGCTGCAAAATTTCACTGATCCTGCTAAAATCAAACAGAAGTCAGACAGTTCAGTTTCTAATTCAACATTTATTATTCATTAATATCAACTAAAAACAATAACAACTTTATTTCACCAACAAGACTTGTGAATGAAGTACCCCACGCACTTTTGTATTTCGCAGAATATTCAGTGCAGAAAGTGAACAACATCACAGCCTCTCCTAGGTGAAACTGCAGTCATTTGTGTTAATTTCCCTATCATTTCTGGTACTTTCTTAGCATCTTTTCTTGATCATATTTGCTATCACACTCTCTCTTAGCATCTGATTTCTGTCATTTCGGTGGTGGCTGCACACCTTGCAAATACTTCCACATGTTTACAATTGTCACTGCACAATGCATTTAATGTTTATCAACAGCGATATAAATATTAAAACGCATTGTTCAGTATAATTCTGGATTATTCATTGAGCTATAAAACGTGGCCTTTTCCAATTGGTCAATACAAGCCTGAGATCATATACATTTTGTTATCATCAGTAATGAAATCAGTGCTTGGGGGCAGTACACAAAACTAGTTCCACATGTGCGAAGTCTGTTTTGACAATAATCACACTAATTTACTTGATGCGTGGATGAGTGGTTTAACACCTGTCCATTTGCGCCGCATTAGCATTTATTGTACCTCGTCAAGTGCAGGATGTTTGTTGGTTTTCACTTAACACAATATACAGATCAGTTAACCATTCAAGGGAATGCTCACTCATGACCACTTCTTACCATTTTCACTGCCCCAACAGATTAGTGGCAGCTGGGTTTTAGTGATCCATCGGCAATATCACTAACTGCAGGATAGTGGATTAGTGTTAAATTTGAGCCCTGAGTTAGTAATGTCATGGTCATCTCTGAACTCGAAGGACAACAACAGTCAGTGTCAGAAAGTGAACATGCCAGTTACAGTGAGCTTAAAATATGGTATTTGCCAGTCCTGAACTGCTAAGTGATGTCTGTTATCCTGTCATTGACAGCAGGGAGTGGAATTATTATGCTTGATTGACTCTGCCAAGTGAGTATCAAATCTTTAGTAAACAGTTACACCTGGCTTGAGTAACAACTATAATTGGTTGTAATTAATCTGATACCAATCTTTTTTTTAGTGATAATTTTGTTTCCAAGCTATTTTTTTAAAGTAATAAAACACAACTTAACCTAAATAACAGCAGCTATTCAATCTGTTTGCAGGTTAATTACTTAAAAAAGCTAGGGTTGTTGGGACTACACCACATTTTTGTTAATAGTCGATGAGAAACAGTGATGACAAATTGCATCCATGTTGGACTGCAAGGGTTGTTCAGGTTGTAGTGCACACTCTATGATGTGTTCTTGGTATTGCCACCTACTGAGACAACCCCAAAACTCTCTGAACTGGCCACCATTTTTGTGCAAGCATTGATATTAGTAGCTAATCAATGCATACTATAAAAGACATGTATGTTGCCCATGCAAATTAATTTTGTAGTGTAGTAATCAAACTCATTATAAACCTGAACCATCAGAATCTATTTGTCCAATCGGGCTGTGGCTATGATACAATCTAAAATGGGTTATCTACCCCTGCCATAGCTAAGGTGACCAAATTAACTTATATTAAGTGATCTGCATGTAGCTTGAACCCTTGATAATTAAAAGAGCAGTTGTTGGGAAATTGAATTAATGACTACAGAGACAAAATTTTTCATTGTTAAACTTGTGGAATTTTTGGTCACATTCAAGAAGTTGTCACATCTATAAACTCTGTCTGTTTCTATTGTCTCCTGGACCCTCTCTGTTAAGAAGGTGTGGTCCAGATGAGAACAGGGAGTCAATCAGTGGTCTGAAAATCATTTTGTTCAAGGCAAATCAGTAAATCTTTTGGAATAAACTTTGACTAATTATTATCATCTGGTTTCAGTTTAGTTTTCACATCTTATAACATTGAATTTTCTGTTCAATTTATTACTTTTTCTTGCCAACAGTGGGTTTTTTTGAGGGCCCAGGGCTGTTGTTATTGAGGGTCCAGGGCTATATTTATTGAGGGTCCAGGGATATAGTTATTGAGGGTCCAAGGGATGCACAGTCATTAAACATTGGGGGTCCAAGACTATAATTTGAGAGTCCTGGATGCACAGGAAACGCTTACAGAGAGCTCTGAATTGGCCATTATTGCATGTCATTGTGGGTAATCTTCTGCAAGGCACTGGGGGTTCAACTGGTACCATGTTTTATTTTAACTTTCTCACCCCTAATATTAATTGAAAACTTTCAAAACGATAACCTAATACCAATAATAATGCATTGCTGAAAATTACCCACAGTTACATAGAGATACATGAGTGTTTATCATAAGAATTTCCACTGCATTTGCCATTGTGTGCCACAAATCATACATTGAACCAAAATATAAATTCATTTACTTGTTAAGTCTTGTAGGTATCCATTTTAGTTTGGTTACATAATTTTTCAGCAAACTTGAAGGATGTGCTTACTTGATCCTATTGAACAGAATTTACCTAAGGAGCTAATACAGCAGAAACATTCTTAACGTAGGATATTAGTTTCTTCAGCAATAAACTCCAAACTTTTGACTGAATTAAAATCACTGGCTATGTGCATGTGTTGTGTGGTAATGTCTTGTAATGTTACACCTAGAAGAGCAAGGTCCAGAGGAGATCCAGAAGTCCATCTGCTAGTGGGATGGTATGAGAATGGGGAAAAGAGCGAGAGGTACAACAATCTCATAAAGGAGTGTCAAAATCTAATGTACCATCTATACTCGTGTATAAGCCGGGTCCAAATGCAAACAACATAGACCCTGATCTGCCATCACATAATGCACCGGCAGATCAGGGTCTATGTTGTTTGTTTTACTGATTAGTCCTTACAAACTGCATAGACCCAGATCTGCCGGCGCATTATGCAATGGCAGATCTGGGTCTGTGCAGTTTGGAGTTGGTATCGGATTATAGGAAAGTATAGACGGTATATACTATGCACATATTTTCAGCACAATTTTCACAGTGAAGATCCTCTTGAGTGCATGCAAAAAATTAAATGTTGCTATGTCCCTTGTAACTCTACTCAGTTTAAACCATATTTTTTCATAAACTATTACTTAATGAAAGTACAAACAAAATTTGGGAGATTCATTTGAAAGTATTTAACTTATTAGAGGCGCTGTCTTCCCATGCAACTCTGTTTTAACCATTTACTACTCAAGGGTAGTGTACAATAACCTTTCAGTGTAATTTTTTATTCCATGCACAAGTATATACCTTTTTCTGTAATAAAGAAATTAAATACACATTTCTCGCAAAAGTATATGCCTTTATCTGTAATAAAGAAATTAAATACACATTTCTCGCATAAGTATATACCTTTTTCTGTAATAAAGAAATTAAATACACATGTCATGCACAAGTATATGCCTTTTTCTGTAATAAAGAAATTAAATACTCATTTCATGCACAAGTATATACCTTTTTCTGTAATAAAGAATTAAATAGTAGTGTTATTGAATTTTTTTCAGTTGATTGATTTCTCATTGAATCCCATGATGATTGAGCCCAAAAAACATTGTAATAGCTTCTTGCCTTGTCACAAGGTGGTCAAGTTTACTGGCATGTATGATATATTTTTTCCCATCAGCAATAGAGAAGAAAGGATGGCAGATACAGTAAGACAAAAAGACAGACTGACAAACGGATGGGCAGACAGTTGATGGCATTATCTTCCTGACTTTTTTCATGAAAAAGTTTCATGATCATTCTTGGATATTTTGGTTATTAGACATGCATCATAGATAGCTGGATTGTTGATGGGCTTTTGTTAAATTTACAATTACAAATAATAATTTACATCAGTAATCACTATAATTCTAATGTGTTATTGTTTTCTCCAGGCTGTACCATTGCACCTTTTAGCACAGTAAAATATCAAAAGGGTGCATGTAGACATATATAATGCATTGTAAAACGTGGGCAAAAAATAAATGTCGTAGTCTGTTGTTTGCAAGCTTGGCTCTGTGTGCTAACTATTAGGCAAGACCTTTAACATTTGAACCATGCAGCAAGATTCTCATTGATCAAGATTACCATGTGTTTTGATAGACCTCTGGATGAGCAAATTGCTAGAAATTAAAGAATTATGGACTTGATCATGCTGTATACTTATGTCGGCGAAGGTGAACAGATACTGGTACTAGGTGTGATAACTCAGCTAAATAAAATAAAAAGAATATATAGAAAAATACTGCTGATAATCCCAAATAAAAAAGATTGGCTCAAAAATGAACAAATTGCAGAGTAAGATGTCATTTCTTTTCAATATGAAAGAAATGACCCATGATGGAATTATGTGATGGCACTAAATTGTTTCAATTCTTATCTCTAGACCTTCTTATCTTGAATAAGTACATGAAAAACTTGGACAATAATTTAGCATGAAAAAGAAATACTAATATGAAATGAATGCAGTTTTTTAAAGCCCCCAAAATGCTCTTATGTATAAAAAAATTGAATATGCCAATCCATGTGAATAGCACTGAATCTTGAAGGGTATTTGTCCTAAACATCATTTGATGCCTTTAAAACAACAATGTATCAATGTTTCATCACATTTCAAACAAGCTATTTTTTCCGCGAATCGGGAATCGGGCCTTTTTTCACATGCATAAAGTTGAATCTAATATAGTTGTGAGACATCCGTGGGGTTAACCAATAAGATGGGAGGAATGGTGGAATTAATGAAAAATGGCGGGGCTTTAAATTAATCTGATATAAATATTCATAATTGTGGTGATGTATGAAGCATATAATATTCATAGTAAATGATATAATAATTGGCAGGGACCCCTGAAAATTGGAAGGGCACCATAAATTTGATAGAGGGAGAAAACACTGGTTAGATGCCTATTGAGGGTTAATAGAGATAGTTGACATGGTTGATAGCCTAATACAGATATTTATGCAAATTCTAATGTATTCATTTTCCAAAGCAACATTTGAATGTATTTCATATATCTAAGTTATATTTCTTCTTGCAGTTCATCAGTGACCCATATTGTCACAGAACATGAAAACTTGGATCAAGTTGTCAAAAGCCTGAAGCTTACAGACAGTGGGGCACTTGATAAGATACAAGTGTTGTCTGTAGCATGGTTCACAGATAGTATGAAGGCAGGCGGTCCAGTACCAGTAGAAGAAAGGCACATGATTAAAAGAGCAAAGGCTGAGAGGGTAACACAATTAAAAAATTTAATGCAGACTTATTCATTACTGTAATGTGTTATCCTGTGTTGTTAATAATTTTTGTCTTGCCTGTGGATGACATGACATAGGTATAACTTTTCTGGTGGCAGCAGTGTGGGTATTGTCATTATTGTCAACAGTCCAGTTTGAATGTTTTTGAAAGAGTTTTTGTGCATGTTTGGGGTTCACATATATGTACATGAATTTTCCACTTTGAACACATTCAAATTAAAGTATGGGAGTATGGTGGATACATATAATATTTTACAGTACCCAACCTATTTTGGATCCAATCACTGGATGTGAGCATTTTCACACAGTCAGGTAGAACTAATCAAGTCTGAAGTTGACAAACATCAGCATAACTGACATAAAATATTGCATATAGTCCAAGGGCATGCAATGTTCACGTGGGATTAATCCCCATGTTCATCGCCTCTCTTCCACATCAGAGTATACAATCATGGTAAGTTATGCTTCCCTTAGAATAAACAACACCAATAATTAAGAGAATTTCACTGCCATCTCATGTGCTGGTGTGTTTATGTTGTTAGAGGGTGACCAGCTCTTTTATCTCCTGGGACTAGTTTTTTGTGTTATTTATGAGGTAATTAGGGCATTTAGTCAGCAAATTGATTACAATATACAGTGTTCTTTAATTTGTGTATGATGAAGTAGTGCTCATCAATATTAACCCTTTTATCACTTGTACACTTCACAACTCCATGTAATTAAATAGCGCCATAAATTTAATGCACAGTTAATTCAGTTAGCACCACATTGCATAGAAATAAAAGGAAGATACAATAGTTTACCTTTACAAAGTAGAGGTAAACTGTTGTACTGCCCCTTGCGTCGGTGTTGGTGTCTCCAAAGATAAAAGCCTGTACATATGTACACCCCCACTGAATGTCAACCATTCTTTCTTCCTAAGTTGATGGCAACAGTTTGGAGTGGGTTTCATAGCACCTGCCCCCAGGGAAGGGGGCTGAGGGGATTAACTTTGTACATCCATGTACATTATCTGTACTGTCTTGTTTAGGTTTTTGCGTTTAGCTCAGATTTTTTGCGCACTGATAAAGACTTGTACCTGAAATCATGAAACTTGGTGAGGGGATGCATCTTGATCAGTACTGCACCCTCATCACAAAAGTAGGGCACTGTGATTTATATTTCATGCTTCGCTGACTTTTGTTAAATTTTGTGGATTAAGTTTTATTTTTCAAGTTCTGTTTATGCTAAAAATCATTAAAATACTTGACTGTGTGCATCTCTATTAATAGCGCACCCTTACCAAAAAGGAAAGGAAAGTGACTCTGACCTATATTTCACTTTTGACTGGCATAGGTTCAGTGTTTGCATTTAGCTCATGGCCAAAGTTTTTTTTTGCACCCTGTATATATACTGCTATGCCTAGATTCATGAAATTTGGTGATGGGATGCATCTTATTGAGTACTACTCCCTCATCACAGACTTTTGCCACTGTGACCCATATTTCATACTTCACTAACTTTGGTTCAGTTTTGTGTTTTAAGTTTATTTCTAAAGCTCTGTTCATATTAGAATCATCAAATTAGATGATTGTATGCATCACTATTAGTACCACACCTTTATACCAAGAGATTGCCACTGTGACCTACATTTTGCATTTTACGGGCTTATGTTAAGTTTGTGTGCTTAGCTCGTACCCAAATAGGTTTTTAGCACCCTAAATACATACTACTGTACCAAGGTTCTTGAAACTTGGTAAGGTGATTATCTTGATGAGTACTACACCCTTGTCACAAAAGTTGGTCACTCTGACCCATATTTCATGTTTCACTGACTTGGGTTTCAGTCTTGAGCACTGTTTATTCTGTACAACAAAAGTACCACACCCTTAGAACAAAAGGTCATTGTGAACTACATTTCACATTTTACTGGCGTATGTTAAGTTTTTTAATTTAGCTGATGACCACATTGTTTTTTTTATTAGGTCTACTGGTCATAGACCAGAAGAGCTCATGGAATGGTTTTCATCTTTTGTCTGTCCACCCATTAGCACAGATTTGTTATCATTACTTATCCTAAACTACTTGGAGGATTGCCATGAAACTTTACATACACATTCATCCCATAGTTTAGTTGGTCCTAAATGAAATGGTGCCACTTGGACATCCAGTATGGCCATCACAGCAGCCATCTTGAAAATCTTGTGAATGCTACTACTCCTGAATGGATGGTCATGTCAACATGGGATTTTCACTAAAGACTTCTTTTGATGTCTAGTTGGTTCTAAATGAAAATGGTGCCGATCTGATGTCAAATATGGCTGTCACACCAGTCATCTTGAAAATCTTTTTATCGCTATTCCTCCTGAATGGGTGGTCATATCAGCATGAGATTTTCACTAAAAGACTTCTTATGATGTTTAGTTGGGCCTAAATGAAAATGGTACCAATCTGACATCCAATATGGTTGTCATGGTAGCCGTCTTGAAAATCTTGTTCTACACCTAAACAGAATGTCATATTGACAAGGGGTTTTCACCAGATGTCTTATGATGTATAGTTGGTTCTTAATGAAAATGGTGACAATCTGATGTCTAATATGGCCACCACATTGGCCATTTTGAAAATCTTGTTATAGCTACTCTTGAATGGATGGTCATATCAACATACGTTTTTTGCTAAAAGACTTCTTATGATGTCTAGTTGGTGCTAAATGAAAGTAGTGCCAATCTGACATCCTATATGGCCACCATGGCAGCCATTTTGAAATCTTGTTTTTTATCTACTGTATAAAACTGTTATTCGTGGAATCATGAAATTTGGCCAGATTATGCATATTGATGATTACTGCACCCTCATCCTAAATGTTGATCACTGTGACCCATATTTAACATTTCAATGACTTTGCTTCAGTGGATGTTTTTACTGTTCATGCTTTAATCATTAAACTAGATGATTGTATACATCTCTCTTAGTACTGCACCTATACCGTAAAAGGTCACAGTGACCTGTATTTCTCATTTTACTGGCTTAAGTTAATTTTTCGCATTTTCAGCTCATGACTAATATTTTTGGAATGCTATGTACATACTATCCTATCTAGGATCATTAAACTTGGAGATGCATCTTGATGAACACTACTACCTCATTTCATGAGTAGGTCATTATGGCCCATGTCACTGACTTGGCTTAAATTTTGTGTTTGATGTTCATTTCTCAGGCACTGTTCATGCTAGAAATCATGAAATTGATGATGATATGCATCTCAGTTACTACTATGCTCTTACAGATATGCATCTCAGTTACTACTATGTACTTACAGATATGCATGTCAGTTACTACTATGCCCTTACAGATATGCATGTCAGTTACTACTATGCCCTTACAGATATGCATCTCAGTTACTACTATGCCCTTACAGATATGCATCTCAGTTACTACTATGCCCTTACAGATATGCATGTCAGTTACTACTATGCCCTTACAGATATGCATGTCAGTTAGTACTATGCCCTTACAGATATGCATCTCAGTTACTACTATGCCCTTACAGATATGCATCTCAGTTACTACTATGCCCTTACAGATATGCATCTCAGTTACTGCTATGCCCTTACAGATATGCATCTCAGTTACTACTATGCCCTTACAGATATGCATCTCAGTTACTACTATGCCCTTACAACAAAAGAGGCTCATCATAAGCTATATTTGACTGGTTTTTGTTCAGTTTTTGCATTTATCTTCTGACCATGTGAGTTTTTGGCATGTAATATGAATACTATTCTACCTAGAATCATGAAACTTAGTGAATGGATGCATTTTCATAAGTTCCACATCCTTTCTGCAAATACCTATTGTTTGTACAATAATTAATATTATTTATATAGGATAATCATATCAACCAGGACAGTAATCTCATGTCCCCGTGATATTATCAATCGTCATGCCTTTTGTTATTCCAATGTTGAGTACTATGATGAGGATTAATTACAATACAATGCTTTTTGGAATGTTGAGTACTGTGATGAGGATTAATTACAATACAATGCTGTTTGGAATGTTGAGTACTATGATGAGGATTAATTACAATACAATGCTGTTTACATGTATGTCAACCTTGCCAGCATTTTTATACAACTTTCATATATATCAACCTTGCCAGAATTTTTATACAATTACATGTATGTCAGCCTTGCCAGCATTTTTATACAATTTGCATGAATGTCAACCTTGCCAGCATTTTTATACAATTTACATGAATATCAACTTTTCACTTTCTTTGTGGGCAGATGTAACAGTCTTTAGCCATGAGTATTGATTTGAATCTGATGCTTCAGTTTTTAAGTGAATAATATAGAAGAAAATTAAAATTCAGTATGATTCAACTAGTCATTAAATGTTTACAATACACCAGTTTATAGTTCTGCCCCACACATGCCAGAAGCGATTATCTTGGTCATTTTAAAATTTGGCAGTATTAAATTGCGAGTAAACAGAGCATTATAGCAGTTTCTCTGAATTGGTTATTTTTTGTGAGTATCAATTTTTGTGGTTTTGTGAAAAATTAAATTTTTATCAGCATTTAAATTTGTGGATTGGGAAAGTGGTTCTTTTGTTTCAGTAAAAGTATCATTGTAATTTGTTCACTTTAAATTCATGGTTTGTAGTAATCATCAAATCCATAACAAGTTGATAGTGAATTCACAATAGTTATTTTCTAACTGGAGATGGCATCAGATATGCACATTGTGAAACTGCACACAAGTGTTTTATCGTTGGCTGAAATTGCACTTGGATCTTTTTTTTTTTTTGCCATTGCATATGCCTTCCAGTGACTTATGCATGTCATGTGTGAGAAAAGTAAATAGCTTGTTTCATCATCTTGGTTGATAGTAGGAGTGTGTGAAAGTAAAAAGAAAACAGAAATTGCAAGCCTTCAAAATTTCCACTGCCTTATTCCAGGTCGAGTTAATATTTACTCAGGCAAGCAAATGTCATGGTATAGGTTATCTATCGAAAGAGATGAAATCTAAAACTACCTACATGTATCAGATAATTTCCCATCTCGAGCATTATACTGTAAGTTTGCCATTAGTCATGCACAGGGCTAATCAAATTTTTTTTTCATTCACTTGTCCAGTACAAGTAGTTTAAGAAACTTCACTTATCCTCACATATGTTGCTCTGTCTAATACATTACTTGATTACATTAACATTAGGATAACTATCTGCTACTTCCAAATCTAGCCCTCCTTGAAAGACAAAAAAACGTCTTTGTGTCTATATATACATATATATATATATATATATATATATATATATATATATATATATATATATATATATATATATATATATATATATATATATATATATATATATATATACACACACACACACACACAAAGGGAAGCAACTCTTACAGAGTAATTCCCCTTTCTACCCACTAAGTGCATATCATTATGCCAGAAGTAACCAGATTTCACTCCAGGAATCCGATTTATTCTGTATTTAAATGCAACCATCCACTTTTTTATTTCAGTGGTATAGTAAGTCAGAATGTTTTTTTATATGGTACAACATTTATGTGAATTCTGGTGAATTTATTCATAATTTTGCAATTATCAGACCATTCATTATTGTCACATCTGATTTCGATTAGTAACATACAATTTCACCAGTGCTGTACTTATCAATAATTACACTTCTAAGTCATTTTGATAATGCAGTTTACAATTATTTCAAATTTATATATATATATATATATATATATATATATATATATATATATATATTATATATATATGTTGGCTGTACCCACTTGTTTGTTTCTTTTCTTCCTTATAGAGATGACAACCATGTGCAAGAATTGTAAATGATTTAAGGTTGTGTCTACATGTACAGTGGCTAGTAGGCACACACACATATAATGTATGTGCATTTTGGACAGAAATACTTGGTCCAACATTTCAAAGAAGCAGCTCAAGGGCTGCAACAATGAGCTGGGTCCAATATATCAGAGCAAGAATTTTTAAACATACACCTCACATCCGAAATGTTGATTAGTCTCATGGGGGATGTCGAGATGTCCTGTAACCCCCCCATGAAGATGCAGAAACAGCACCAGAACATACTGTATCTGTGAATGCAGTAGAATTGTTGATTAGTCTCATGGCCGATGTTGATATCCCCTCTCCACCCCCCCATTAAGATGCAGAAATAGCACCAGAATATATTGTATCTGTGAATACAGTAAAATCAAACACCCCCCATTAAGATGCAGAAATAGCACCAGAATATATTGTATCTGTGAATACAGTAAAATCATTGATTAGTCTCATGGGTGATGTTGAGATGCCATCTCCACCCCCCATGAAGATGCAGAAACAGTGACAGAACTTATTGTATCCATAAATACAGTAGAAATCACAGGCAATTTGAATCAAGTATTGAAATTGCATATGATCATATTGACTCAAAAGGCTTTGTTGTCAATATGTTGATGAGTAGAAATGATGATTATATATTGCCACTGGGGATAAGTCTAGGACCCAGTCAATGAGGTGTGAGGGTTCACAAACAAATAGGACCATGACCATGATGCATGAGGGCTTGCAATCAAATATCACCCCGCCTGTGAGGTGAGGATTTATGGTCCAACTTGTCCCCAGCCTGTGAGGCGTAAGCATATAGAAGTATCCTTTACCCTGTCCGTGCAATTAAAATATTAAAAAAACAAGCGGGACATGAAGGTTTGAAATTGGACCAATACGGCTGGCTGACTGAACCGACCAAACAGCACCAGCCGGCCAGACTGTAAAATATATATTGTCTTTCATACGCTGTTCTGACTGCTGACCAGCTGCAAAATGATGATGCATGCTGATGATAATTATCATCATGATTATCATATGGAAGGCTGTATCCCTGGACTCGGGATGTACAGAAGGAGGACAATCCCCAAGCTGATGAAGGGGATGAAACAGAAATGCCAGAACATGCCGATCCGACAATGAAATGGACGGAATTTTGTTCAAGGCAGTGATAGAGGCAATCTATATGATTTTGTCCCTGTCTGATTGCCCTCCTCCACCTTAAATCAATTCTACCTACAAGGCCAATGCCTTTGTGGATGTAGACGACAGTTCATCTTTCAGAATCTTGCCACAATTGTTAAAGATTGAACAAATTATCGGGCATCTCTTGGAGCATTTGCGATGCTGGTAATGCAAGAGCTTTCGTTTTGGTGTGTCAGTTGCGCGCAACTTTCTCACCCCACTGGCAAAAAGTCACATACTGATATATTTTATCCACATGTACCTTGTCTAGATGTTGATAAAGTGCACAGACAAATCTTTAATGCAATGTCAGTGTTAGTCATGAACGTTGTGTTGATGTCCTCCCTACACCCTACGTTCTTCGTGCATTAGACGAAATTTTCGTTTAGCTGAAAAGGCTGCTAACAATCATAGCTGGGTTTCAATGCACTCCCTCCCTTTCAGTTCTCCACTACTGTTCTGGCATCAAATTGAGGAGGTGAGAAAGCAAGAGGCACAAGAGTCACCTCTTTAGCTTTCAGCGCAAGCTCCTATCTCAGCATGACCCTATCAGGGAGCATACAATAGAAGGGATGACTGTCGCCAGAGAAATTGCAGGGGTTATTCTCAACAATGGCAGTTTTTTTTTTCTCTTGGCCAGGTGAATTATAGGTGGTCATATGCCCCAATTTTTGCAGGCAGGCAGGGAGGGGAGAGAGCAACACAGTATCTTTTTCTCCGGCCGTCTGCCAATTGTCAGTGACACACCGTCACCCACGTCCTCTGGTGACGCACCTGGGAGACCATACTTCTTTTTTTGTCATATTTTGATCAACCATTCTTGGAAAATGATTGAGTAATCCAAGTCATGTCAGAGGGTCTCCAAATTCCTTTAACTGACCCTGATGCAACTTTCGTTGTCCAGGGGCAATTCTCAACAACAGCAGGTTTTTTCTTTTGGTCAGGTGAATTAAAGGCAGGCAGGAAGGAGAGAGAGAAACAGTTTCTCCTTCCCCAGTCCTTCTGCCAATTGTCAGTGACAAACCTTGTCAGAGTGTCTCCAGATTTCATTATCTGACCTCCCTCCACTTTCATCATCCCACCTTCATGACATAACTGCCAAGTTATCCCATGAAGGTGATGTTTTACAAAAGAAAATCTAGTTTTTGCTTGTAAATGGTGGTGGTTATGAAGTCCAACAGCAAATTGAGACCTGTAATAGACCTAAGCAGGCTTGACCAATTTTTTCTGCCCCATTTCAAGATAGAGATGGCAATTTATTCTGTCCCATTTCAAGATGGAGATGGCAAGTATGTTCGTCTTTCAGTGCGTAATGAAGAGTATGTGATCCATTTTGACATGTCCAATGGGTACTTCCATATACCAATTCATACAGCATCACACATATATCTTAGCTTCGCATACTGGTGGGTAGTATACCATTTCCACACCCTTCCATTTGACTCCAGTCTAAACCATTGGGCCTTCACTAAGAGTACAGGATGTCTGCTGCAGAGACAGCGATGTACCTGGATGACACACTGCAAAAACATTCACTAAGTTTGGGTTTTTATTCACAACATGAAGAACTTTACTTCCCTCATTATGTGGTGGATAATCAGTGTAGAGAAGTCGGACCTTATCCCTTCTCAACATTTTATCTATATAGGTATGGAGCCCTTAACACATATCAACTTGGAGTGTTCCTCCCAAACACATTGAAAGTATAGTTCAAGCATCAGAGAAGGCATCAACCAAGATGTTGATGTTGGACCTTCAATAACATGTTAGACCACGTCATATTCCAGTTCAGGACATCCTCCACAGAGATGGCGGCATTCCTGGATGACATACTACAAAAACATTCAGGAAGTATGGTTTTGGTTCACAACATGAACAACCTTACTTCCCTCATTCGTGGTTCAGGGTGGATAATCAATGTAGAGAATTTGGACCTTATTCCTTCTCAACATTTTGTCCATATAGGTATGGAACCCGTAACATAGATCAACTTGGCGTCTCTCTCCCAAACACATTGAAAGTATAGCTCATGTATCGGAGAAAGCATCAAACAAGAAGTTGTTAGGGGAGGAGGTTACTTATAGCTCCTCTGCCTACTCAATGCGGCAGTCGACCTGTTACAACACCAGTTTATCGAGGTGGGGAGCACACTTACCACTGGGCTTTGTGATGGTCAGTGGCAAGTGGACACTTTAAGAGAAGGCTCTTCATATCAACCTCTTGGAAATGAAAGTCATTCTCAATGCTTCCCACATTTGGATAGAATGCATCCATAGAAACACAGTCTTGATAATGTCTGACAATTTGGTTGTGGTGATGTACCTAGGAAAAGGGTTGAAAAATCATTGGACCGTTCCCTCGCAGTATGGAATACCTTCATTGGTGCTCAGGTAATATTCAAGTCTGACACATTCCTGGCAGGCTCAATGTCCTGGCCAACTCATTATCAAGGAGAAGACAACTGCTTCATACAGAGTTGTCCATCCATGAACCTTCCATCGGGTCTGCTGTGCCCTATGGGCTGTCCGATACTTGACCTTTTTCCTGGCCCAAGAAGCACTGGCTGTCAATACTCTCTCAGTCAGCTGGGAGGTATTGTGGCATATACCTTCCCTCCATCAGTCTTGATTATGAAGATAATTTAGAAATGTGGGGCACAAACTGCAGATAGTTCTGATTGTATCAATAAGATGAAGAAATATCATGGATCAATGATCTGCTCAATTTAGTGACAGATGTACCCAGACAGGTTGTAGCGACCTCCACTCCGCTCAAGCAGTCTAGATCGCCACTATTCTATCCATGTCCAGAGAATCTCCTCCTTCACACCTGATTCCTTTCAGCGATGTTCTGATTGAAAAGATGTTTGGAGCTTCAATCTTGGAGAGGATTGCAACAGCTGAAGATCATCCTCTTCAAAGACATACGAGGGGAAATTGTGTACTGTCAGTGACTGGTGTCACATCAATGACGTCACACCACTCTCATTACTGATTCCCCGACGGCTAACTTCTTTCTCTTTCTCATTGAAGACAAGAAGTTAGCCCCTATCAAAATCAACGGATACCATTCCATGATCTCAGACACGTTCAGACTTCATGGAAGAGATGATGTTGGCTGCAACAAGGAAATCTCTGACTTGCGGTCCAATTTTGACGTATGTGGATCAAGCTCACTTGCATTATTCCCAAATGGAATTTCTCCTGGGTTTTAATATGTCCAAACTCTAATTTTGAATTTTCCACCTCATAAAGTAGCTATCATACAAAACTTGGAACTTATGACAACATTAGCTTGAACATGCAGAGTGAGTGAACTACACACGATATCTGTAGATCCAAACTACATGCAGTTCCATTCTGATGGTTCTGTCGTTCTAATGACATAACCTAGTTTCCTTTCTAACATAGGTTGGCATCACTAGTCAGCCATCAAATAAGTATTCGCTCCCTCTCCTCAATTGACCTATTGAGAGCAGCAAAGCTGCAGGACCCTGTATGTGCCATCAGATGCTACCTGAGATGCATCGACAATATTCGCAGCAGCCGTAAAAGACTGTTCCTTCTGCTGAAGGCAGGAAAGCAAGACATAACCTCACAAGCACCAGCCATTTGGCTAAAGAGAGTTGCTAAATCAGCATACTCTGAACTCTCACAGGATCAGGTGTACTAATGAAGATTTCAGCTCATGAAATGTGAGAGACTTCCATGAGCCTTGCCTCGAACATTATGTCTCAGTTTGGGACATAGCAGAGTCAACTGTCTGCCACGCCCAGTCTAACTTCTCTAGCTTCCATTTGCGTGACATGGCCTCGATAAGGATAGAACTGAATCTGATTGGGCTAGTGGTAGCTGCATATAGTGACCATGCCCCATTCATGAAAGCACAACCTTAGACCCAGGCATGAATTTGCCACTTTAGCTGGATTCACCTGGGAAACTTTTGATTGTGAGACAATAATCAGGTGTGGAATCCCACAGGGATCTCCCTTGCACATGTATAAACAAATTGTCTGTTGATGTGCTAAACTAACATTAGGAGAAGTTCATCCTTTTAGTAGAGCAATCATGCTCATACAGGGTGACAGGGTAGAGGTAGGATTCTCAGCATTTCCTCCTCCTTACCTATTCTCCTAATGTTAATGTGATCAGGTAATGTATTTGACAGAGAAAGCCGAGTTTTAGTAAATTATGTTTCTCCAATAATACTTACCTGATCACATTGCAAAAAATCCCTCACACCCTACCCCGCAATGCGAACATCCTACTATAGGTTTTTCTCAATTGAAAACTAGTTACATACGAGTTCAACTGTACCCACCTAGTGGGTAGAAAGGGGAGTTAACCTGTAAGTGTTGCTTCCCTTTGGCTATATGATATATATAGACAGAAAGACGTTTTTTCGTCTATCAGGGAGTCCTGGATTTGGAGGTAGCAGAGAGAGTTATCCTAATGTTAATATGATCAGGTTGGTATTATCTGAAAAGTTATCCTAATATTAAATTGTAAGTATTATTGGAGAATCATAATTTTCTAAAAAATTTGCTTTTCATTTGTCCAGAATTTTTAATCACTTGCCTGAATTTGATGTGATTATACACTTCCATCTATAGAAGGAACAAAAGACATACAACATTCTTCATTTCTTCAAAGGTCTGAATTTTTCAAAAACAGGTTGATATTATACATTTTGCTACTTGAGTCAGGTATGATTAAGAAGCTGGATGTGAAATGTACATGTCTGCCATCTGGACCAGCACTAAGCCAGCAGTCTGAGTCCTCAAGCCCAGAGCTTGTAATGCTTGCAATCCAGTTGCTGCAATGTTCATAATATTTGTACAGTCTCTTGGTTTAAAAGAATTCCTTAATGACATCATGATTAAGTTTAATGTTCTGAAAACTTGATGAATTAACAGAACAAAGTCGCTTTCCCTGAGTCTGTTCTCATAATTCATACCAAATTCAATACCGTTCTTCTCCTGAAGCACAAACAGCATTTCCATATCAGATAATGGTTTTCCAAAATGGGTTAGGGTGTAGGCAGTCTTAAAAAGCGCTCTCATATGTTTAAAATTCATTCTCATTTAGTTCTAAAATGGCCTTTCCTAGTGGAGTGTGAGCAACTCTTTCTTCTGGGATGAGCTGCACATACTGGCTAGTCTCGTGCATATACTGTGCTGCCACAGCCTTTAAGTAACTGTCATGAGACTTGATTGGTTCAGTCCTGAATATGTCAGTTCCATTGACAAATACAGTGGTTGAATTTCCAATCTGTGCCAGTTTGGGATATTGTTTGGAATAACTTTGAAACATCTTTCCTTCAGAGTCACTGAATTCTAGCCATTAGTAATTTATCAATCCAATGTGGCTGAAAATTTCTGTCTCTTTATTTTGTCATATTTGCCAGTTTTTGGTGCCACAGAGTCTGGTTCATGTCTCTTTGGAGAAAAAGTTTCCTCAGACTCAGTGGCAGCCTTACATTTTGTCCCTCTACTTTCATGTGAGTTTTCATTCTCTGAATCTTTCTTATTACCTTCGTTGAAAAAATAATTTTGTAAATGTATTTTATCCACATAGTAAAAATAACCTTGCCTGACAACTACTTCTAAAGTGATCATAACATACATTTTGTTGTTTAAATATAAACACAGACAGCTTGTTAATTAATATAATTGTTTTGCTGCAAATGCAGTGTCATACATAGACAGTTGATTCTCTGTATAATTGATTAAGAATTAACGAATCAATTAACTGTTTTTTAATCAGGAAACTGGCCCTAATATTAAGAGCCTTTCATTAATTTAATTGCATTGACTCGTTTAATTGAAA